>CACSLK010027831.1:20041143-20052701 GCA_902706635.1 Striga hermonthica
CAACTGAAATAACTGAAAATAAATACATCCGAAAATAATATCGGAACTGAAATATTATTATACTGAGAAAAGTTGGGATATTACACCGCTAGCGGCACGCTGCTGAACGCTAGGGGCATGAGCTACGCGCGTCGCACAACTAGGCGCACGCGAGCTACCCGCAAGTCTACCTGGTACTGTCGGGCGCGCTGCGCACACTATGTGTAGGCAGGCACTACGACAGACTCCGGCAACGACAACTTAATTCAACATAATATGACATATAACGATAAAAAATGCATAAAGTGTTCGATAGTTCTCGGCTAGAAGTTGAGATGGCCCGGTAATGCCTAAATGACACCAACGAGTGCGGTACACCAACTTACACGAACTCAACTATATACTCTACGCAGGATCTTTCTAAAATAATCACATAATTACTAAAAGAAGGTCTTAATGAGTTTATCCCTTTCAATTGCTCGTGAAATAAGCTAGGCTTCGTGCTCTCGCTCGTGTCCGCTCGGTAGGCGTGCGTGCTTAACCTTCCCGCGGCTCCCTTGATGATAGCTATCGAACAAGCTAACTTACTTTATCCTTACACTTTTTAAGCCTACTTTCACTATATAAAACTTGGTTATGATCAAAGATAGGTTCGATTATAAGCTAGATGAACTCTCGTCTTTCATTAATTCTCTCGGCACTTCACTACTTGCTCTCGGCAATGATAGGTTTAACAAGGGAAAATGATAAAAACTTACTCCTTTTACCATGTACTTATACTAATTTGAAGAGATTCTTAAGCATGAGGTGGAAAGTAGCATGGCACATGGCTTTAATATGAAACTTGGTGGCATGCTACACGCCTAGTCACCATTCTTAGGTGGCACTTCAAAATGGCTTAGTTATGATCTATGTGTCACCATGATGCCACATTAACTAAGCAAGGAGGTGAATCACTAATGCAAGTTGCACCATGCTAATCCTAACTACGACATACTCTCGGCAATGACTAGAATTTAAGTCATGAACCAAATTAATTAAGCAAGCTTTCGGTAATCACTTAGACTTTAAGCTAAAGATGGCCGGTGGTTACTAATGGCGCACATAGGCACGCCAATGGAAGTTGCTCTCCGTAATTGATATGGCCGGCACACATACACAACCACGACAATTAGGCTTGGTGCTCCTTACATGCGCATGAACTTGACCTTAGTGCTTAATAATGCTACAACTTATATGCTTACATATGCATACTATATTAGTACTTAGCAAATTTCTCCAAATACGAACAACTCAACTAGGGCTTAATCTTGACTGAATTTACTCGATTTTGGTCGGAACTTGACTTCGACAATTAATTCGAATATCTTGACTTCGAATAATACGTCGACATAAAATAATTAATCCTGACTAATAATATCCGTTTATAAAATAAACGTATCGGGAACTAATTATCGAAACTGATTCGATTATTGAAAATAAATTAAACCGAATAGACTTTCGACTTAAAGGCGAACTTATTTCTGAATGACTTATAACTGGCTCGAAAACTAAAATGAGCAATATTAATAAAAGGAAATAAGTTTAACCTCGAAACTAAATACATCACTTTTATTAATAATAAACTGGGCTATGACATGGGAGCATTATACCAGTTACATTTATATCCCCCTTCCCTTAACAGATACTTTCTTTGAGCTTCTGAGTTTTTTCAAACACAGACACACACTAGACACGTGGGCTTCTGTAGCGCCCCTGTTCGATTATTGGATTTTATGGATTATTTCGGATTATTATTTCATGATATTATTATTATTATTATTATTATTATTATTATTATTATTATTATTATTATTATTATTATTATTATTATTATCCCTAATAATTGTCTAATTGTTATTAATTTCCTAATTGTATTAGTTTCCTATTACTAATAAATATTATATAAATTATTGTGTGAAATATATATATATATATCCGGTTGATTTATTTTAATTCCCGAGCGTGCGATCGAACCGAGCCCCGAGATAGCAAAGTCGAACCCGGGAGATGAGCTGAACCCTTTTATTCGTTCCGAGATAATTAATTTATTTAGACAATTTCGTCTATTTAAATTATCCATAGAGTTAAGCCGAGTAATTAGCCATTTTGGGTACTGTCGATTTTATATTTTCTCGACTTCTTAGCAATTATCGAGACCAACTTTTAGCCTCTTTTTCTAACACTTATAAACTTATTATTTTCAGCCCAAATGAGCGCAATATTATCGGCCCTCTTTATTTATTATAATGTTCAAATTTTTATTTGATTAAAAATCAAATAAATCTTTAGCAAGTTGGAATGTTTGGAGGAATTAAATGAGATTTTAAGGGCTTATTTGTTTAATCTCATCCACGCCATTTAGTCTAAGAGAGTGGGAGGATATAATTATTCATTTTATTTTCCCCCATTATATTAGTTGTTTTTTTTAAAAAAAAGGCACCCCACTGTGGGATGGGGGTTAAGGCTACACCCCTGACCTGTGAATATAATGACCCTCAAAGGGCTAATACGTTAAGGTTCTTCATCAATATCGAAAGTACATAAAAACATCATCAAAACAGAAAAACTAAAAAGTACAAGGGTCACAAAATGTTCAATGTGGATCCAAAGGCAAGTCCTCATGAATTGTCGGCCTGGCGATGGTGGGCAGGTGTAAAGTCCAAAATGTCAAGTCTAGCATGGTCATGTGGTGGCGGCTGACCAAAAATGAAGGATGGGTACTCTAGCTGGTCCGTCCGAATGAGGATCCGAAGCCGGAGGGGGATGTCTTCAGGGTGGAGGATGCGTCTCTGAGGTATAGATGCCTCGGTGCTAGCTAGGAAATCAGCGGGTCGGTTCCCTTATCGGAGTATGTGCGAGACCTGGTAATGGATCGAGTGGAGGGTGTCAATGATGCGCATCAGGGGATGCTGGATCTGCCATGAGCCCTGGTGGCCAGATGTGAAAAGTGTGATGACAGCTGCAGCATCCATCTCTATCCATATACGGGAGGAGATCGAGGCGGCGATCTCAAGACCGATCTAGAGCGCCTGAATCTCTGCATCATATCTCGAGGAGGCCCAAAGTGGGCCATGGAAGACAGAGATAAGTGCCCCACCATGATCCCTAATCAGGCCCCCCCTCCAGCAGCTCTGGTATGTCTGTCGAATGCGCCATCTGTGTTTAGCTTAACCCAAAGAGGCTTGGATTTCAGCCAAACAACGGTCCTGGGTCGTGGGTGCTGGACAGGCAAAGGGGGTGGTGGCCTCAAGCGATGGGACAGTGTACAACCTGCCCAGTCTCACGTTGTGAGTCTGCCCAGGGCGGTGAGGAGAGAAAGGTGTCTGTCAACCTGCAAAATGATGTGAGAGCAAGAAAATGTAATATCCTTATGCTTCGCATTATTCATTTCTGTCCAGGTGGACACAGGATAAGACAAGGAATAAGGAAGCCCACGTGTCTACTATGTGTGCGATGTGAGAAAAAATACAGGAGCTCAAAAAAATTATCTGTAGTGGGTATAGGTATATGAGTATATCTGGAATAGTGCTCCCACACTCTCCATACAGTCTCACTCTCAAGGAAAAGATGGGTGAAAGTCTCGATCTAAAAAATGTCGGTCTCAGCACAACAATGGCAACGGGAGAGGAAAAAGAATCTCCTCGCCTGCATCACAGTGTCAGTGGATATGCGCCGTAATATGAGGTGCCAAAAAAAGACGAAAAATGGTCGGGGTGAGAAGCTCAGTCAAGATGGCCCCGAAGAGGAGGTTAGGCCGGTTACCAAGCCGCACATCTCCTCGGGCCGAGGACGTAGAGAATGCACCCGAAGGTGTAAGTCTCCACCTCATGTCGTCCGAACCTCCCTCCAGAATGGGAATCTGTCGGATCTGGTCAATCTCAAGAATACTGAATCAACCACCCTCACCTAGAATATCCTCCATCCTATCTTTATCCCAACAACCCCCCGTCCAAAGGTCCTTCACCTGCACGAAAGGCACATGAGTGACCTGCCTAGTACTCGAAAGGGGGGCCTCATCTACCCACCACTCATCCAAGAAACTAACCTCCCCAGACCCCAATGTCCAAAAAATATGCTTCTGAGCACTCCTGCTGACAATGGTGAGCCTTCTCCACTGTCGACAGTCACGAGCAGTGGCCGTCACCCTGCAAGGATGGGCAGCTCCACCAGGGAAAAACTTTCGAAGGAGGTATTGGACTCATAGAGACTTGCCCTCCCTAAAGCGCCACCACATCCTGTAGGAAAACACAGTGACAACATCCGTGGAGCGCCGAATATCGAGACCACCCTCAGAATGTGGACGACAAACGGAGTGCCACTTCACCCAGTTGGCTTGCCACTGTCATCGCGATCCCTCGCCATGGCTCCAAAAAATTAGGCTAAGATCTGATCTAGCTCGTGAATCGTAGACTGATAGGGATCGAGCACTGCGAGAAGGTGAAGAGGGAGGGCACAAAGAGTTCTCTTGATCAGAGCAAGTTGACCCCCGAAGGATAGGTGTCTCTGCGACCAACCGGAAATCCGGTCAATCATCCTTTGACGGACGCCGATGAAAAGCTCATGAGAGAGATGGCCCTTGTACAAAGGTGCCCCAAGGTAAGGGATGGGTAGGTATCCCCGAGCAAAACAGTGTGCTCGTGGATCCGGTGAGCCCACTGATCTTGTAACGCTCCGTTTGATTATGAATAATTGGAGTATTTTATTATTACTATTATTATTATTATTATTACTATTGTTGTTATTATTATTATTAATATTATTAAATGTCTAAATATTATTATTTGTCGAAGTGAAATTATTTGTCTAAATGCATATTTTATTATTAATATTATTATTTTAAAATATTGCATGTATTATGTATTAGCCGATTTTATTTTAATTTTTCGCCACGTCGAACCGAGCCAGAGATAAATCAGTCGATGTTGAGTATCTTTCCGTAGCTATATTGAGACCATTTTCTCTAGCCCAATTAGTTAATTTTCAGCCCAAATGAGTTAGGCCCAGGAATTAAACTGCAGGCCTTTTTCCACTTCTTTTATTCGCGTGAGTGAAATCACGAGATAATACTTTTCTTTTGGTAGACCGAGTCTTCTCCTTCATTCTGTTCAAATCTATCGCGATCTTCTTGGGCAATCGCATCGCGCGAACCTGCATAAGAACCAGACAAGTCCTCCTTTTCACTTCATCTTCTCAAATTCAAACTCCTTCGCAAACCGAAACCTGCTTTCAGTTTCTTTTTTTATAAAAAAAAAGAAGGAGAAGAGAAATAATCTCTCTCTCGCCATAATCAATCCCGCGTCATCATCGATCATCATCTTGAGCAGCAAATCATCTTCATCATCATAGCGCCATACTCTGTTCCCCGTTCGCGCAGCCCTCCTCGCGATCATCATCACCATCGCAATCGTCAGACCACCGTTCTTAGCCGACGGGTCCCATCGAGTCCCGTCGGAGTGTCAAGCTTAACCGTTGAGTCCCGTCATGTTCCGTCGGAGTGCCGATCAAGGTCGGCGAGTCCCGACGTATATTTCTCCCTCCGCTGAGATCAGTTGCAGAGCCACCGTCCGTGAACCGCTGTTCGCCTTTTTCTGGCGTTCCTCCGTCACCACGAGAATCGCCGGCAGTAACCCTCCATCGAGGGTCCTGCTGTTTCTCCGGTGAGATTACCTCCATCGCGTCGCTCTCAGCAGTTACACACCACCGAGTTCAGCGTCACCGTCGCAACTCCACTCGACCAGAAGCCTCCGTCCGCCCCATAGCATGCCCAGACTGTCGTGAGCAAGCCGCAGGTGTCCGCTACAACCACCGCAAGTGAGCCCCAACGTGGTCAGTCCTGCAGCGCCATCGTCACCCTCCGTCGGGTCGTAAGCCGCCACCACGAGCCTCCTCGTTTCGGTCGAGCACTACCAACAAGTCCCGGCTATCCGTCGACAACTCAGCAATCATTTTTCGGCATCCCTAGCGAGCCGGAGTAGCCCCGCAGGACTACGTACGCGCCACCCTCGCGAGCCGTTTACGTTGAGCCCGACGAGCGTGCTCCCGGCCTCCAAACGACCCATCTCGGCTATCGTTTCGTTCATCGTCGTGTACTAATCCCGAGAATGGTACCGAAGCTCGATTACCCTCTCGTTTATATATGTGTTTCGAGCTTTGAAGTTATTTCGCTATTTTGGATTATATATTATGCGTTTATGTTGGGATTTTATCGATTAATGTAAAATTGTACGAAATCCTATCAAATTTGTGTTAGGACTGTGGATTTTAGAACTAGGTCGAGTCCTTCGCCTCATGGCGAAGGCCTCGGACGAATTCAGTGTGTTTCGAGTCTTATATGATTTTTCGAAACCGAACTAGCTGCTGAAATGTATTAAATTCATCATAAATTGTATGCTGTTCCAGTTCTCATGAAATTTCATATGTGATGTCTTGTGTTAATGTTGCATGTTGTGTGAAAATTTCAGGATTTAATTCCATCTGTAGCTATTTTAATTAATTAAAGTGATTTCTGAGCAGAATCGTATTAATTGGATGATAAATTAAGTTGTGATCCAAACTTGATGAAATTTTAGTATGTTGTCTTTCTATATGATTATGATGTTGTGTAAAATTTTTATAATTTTTATACTGATATTGATAGGGTAAATAATTTATTTAAGGTTTTTGCAGAAAGACGTTTTTAATTATGATAAATTGTTCTTTTACTCAATAATTCTAATTTTTGGCTGAGATGCTTGTTTTATATGGAAAGTCATGCTGTAGAAAGATTAGAATTTTTAGAGCTCAAATTTGTTCGGTTTTAATTAAAATATGATAAACTTCTGAATCTTGTATGAATTTTCATAATTTGTGTATTTGATGTTAATTGTTGTAATTTGTATATGTGGATCCTTAATTACTAAACTTGCTCTGGTAAAAATCGCATGTGTTAATTCGTTCGTTAAGTTAGGCTTTAAATTTTATGCTCGTTTCTGCTGATACCGTATTTGAATTTTATAAAATCATGTACTTTGAATTTGAGGCTGAAACTTGGTGATTTTTCTAAGTATTGGGAAGTGTATTTTTGGTTAAAATTGAAAAGTCTAGTTCATAGGGAAACCTGTTCAACTTAATTTTAGTGATTATTGGCTAGTGATTGTGAAATATGAATTTTGTGTTAAAAACTGTAAATCGGCATACTTTCTGTTTCTTGTTTGTTGGACTTGGTCAATCATTACTATGATTTATGTGAACTCCCATGTATGATTTGTTTGAGTATAGTGTCGAGTCTAAGTGTTCCAACGTCCACAGGACTTCACGAATAACTTAGTCGAACCAAGTTCGACTAAGTCTGATTTGTGTTTTCCGTTTAAGTCGGGATAGATAATAATTGTAGGATCTTAACTTAATGAAGGTTTCTGAGGAGTCAAGCCTCGACCTACGTCCTTTTTGAATTTCCTATCGTCAATCCGAAATCCAGGTGGGTTTACTTATAAAATTGTCTATGCCATACGTGTTGTTTAATGTTTTGTTGGTATGATCAATGTATACATGTGAACCATGTAACCTACTGATGTGAGCTGTTATGGCCGTCGGTACGGTTGTCCCCGTCGAGTTACGGTATGGTTGCCCTTGCGAGGCAAGTCTCCTTAAGACCTAATGAAAGGCCGTGTCCGTTACAGTGGCACGCACTCCCGTCGTTAGGGTTAATGCATCCCCTCCCCTTTCCGCGGCTAATGATAGATGTGCACATGAGTGAGTTATTGTTGTGATTGTTAGGAGATGAGACATGATGATGATTGATTTATATTCATGCTGCGACCATACCATCTTTACATGTTTTTATGTGCATAGTAGTGAGCACTACTTTATCATTTGTGCTCATTCCCACCTGCTCTTCACGGATGCAGGTTAAGCAGTGGCCGGGTGACGGGACGAAGGACGAGTGGTGGTTTATTATTTGTTTCGTTTTGCTTCCGCTTTAATAATATGGTCTTTATGAACCTTTCTATGATTTGGACATGTGAAAACTGTTTTCGAACTATGTTTTGATGTTTGAAAATATTTTGTAAAACCTTTTATGAACCTTGAATAATCATAGTGTTTGATTTATGAAGTTTCAGTTGTTCATATGGGATATTATGTTGAGGTGTGAATCAGGTTAATGAAAACCTTGTGAAAAATCGGGTTTATGAATCCCCGTGAGTCCAGATAAGACTTGGACTAAGTAAATTGTGTTGGTTAATGCCCTTGATTTCGAAAATGAATTTGAAAAATTTGTTCTGATTTTTAGAAAGTCCAGAATTTCTTTAAAATCAAAGTGGGGTGTTACAGTTTGGTATCAGAGCCAGACTGCATTTCTGTAGACTGGTTTATATGTGAGTATGTGTTTAGACCTTGTATTATGACCACTCGTCTCCGTCACTCCGCACTGCTTAAGGTATGTTTTATATAAGTATCAATGAAAATACTTATAATGTGAAATTTGATGTTTTGCACGAGTAGCAATGAAACTACTTGTGATGTTTTACATGAGTAGCAATGAAACTACTTATGAGGTTTTGCATGAGTAGCAATGAGGCTATTCATGAAGTGATATATATATGTTGTTTTGGGGCTTAGTAAATCTATCCACCTCAGGTTATGTGAACTCTAGTGTTTGGCATTGAACTCTAGAGATATAGAGTTAAGTTTGGATTCTAGAGATTTCTAGTTGTGAGTTTCAGTATATTATCATTGAGATAAGTGTTGTTTATAGCATTTCTCGCTATAAGATTTTGTTTAGTGTCTTCGAGTAGGACCATTCGTGACCATCTCGAAAGAGAAAGGTTAAGTACCGAGTGAATCTCTAGTGTATTAGATCACTCAGGAAATTAGAACCCCAGTCGTCGAGGACCGGGAGTGTTGTTTAGATTCCGCGAATTGGTTACTAATCGACCCCCAAAGTTTAGGAGAATCTAATGCGCATCACCGTCGTAACTCTTGAGAGTGGCTAAGCCTCAAGAGGGACGATGGTTTATAATTCTCTTACTTTAGATCAAGCGTAAGTCCTGAAGACTGATGCATGGATGAAAGACGACAACGTCGTCCATAGGACGAGTGGATTGCTCCGACATCGCGTGAATATCCTGTGCGTTGGCTGCGAGGCACACAGTTGTAAAAGGTATTTGTAGTTAAGCATGATGTTGTGGCTCTATATGACTCGAGGTGTTAAAATGGATGTTATGAAAAGCATGCTTATATGATTGAACTTGACGATTATTGCACGACTAGGACTCTTTAAAACGTGTTATGTGGTGATCGTATGAGTTTAAGTGAATTTGTGTTAAAAATCATGTTAGGGCTGACTCTCTTATATTGTGTATGCGCGTACATGAGATGTATATTTTGATTACATGTGACCCTGATGCTATGTACATGAAACTATGTATTTGGTGCTGAAAAATCGTATGAGAACTTCTCGTTATAGCCTCTGTTTGTGCTCAGATTATAGTGGCCTAGAAGCTGTTTTCTGGCTAGGTGTTCTTCATTAATTTTGTAGTGCTTTGAGTTAAGTTTCTGTGAGTTTTGGAATTTCATGATTCGGAATAGAATTGAATTTATTATGAATTTTTTAAGTTGTAACTGCGAGCAGTTTTTGAAATTCTGGGCAGAATTGTGAATCATGATGTTGGGCGGTTTTTGACAATGTTAATGTGAATATGTGAAAATATAACCAACATGAAAGTTGTAGATAATTGAGTTAGCTATCTTAGAGATTTGGAATTTCAGTAATATAATGCTTGTAGCTTCGGTTATTGAGCATACACTGAGAACCTGTCAAGTTGTATGTCTTCATTTATCCACTGCTCTTATGTTCGGTATGTTTGCAATATTATGTGCAGTTCAATGATTTTATCTGCCTGAGTGTTCTTTACGGAAGTGATAGAGGCATGATTTAGGGATATTTTCAAGTGGTTTTATCATGATACCATATCTAGACTGAAAGCTACATGCATTATAAATTTATCACGCATTCTGGAAGTTGGTGCAAGTTCGTGTTTAGGTTTCCAAATTGAGTTGTGGATTTCAGAATTTGCTTTTCGTCAATTTTCATGTATATGTGCCTTATGTGACTTATTCTGATTAGTATTATAATGTTAGCTGGAAACACTTGCGAGAGAAGCTTTACGCTAGATCTCGAAGTGTGAAAGCTATGGGCTGTGTATGGGGATAAACTCGTTTAGGACTACCGACACGATTAGCTGCGGGAGTAAAAGCTGTCGTGACGGCCGACACTGTTAGTTGGTAGAGTCAAACTAGCTAACCATTCTGTTGTTCGACGTTGACCACCGAGTTAGGATCGTTCCTGGCAGTGTTGCCAATGTTCGATCCCTTTTGGGGAAAATTTTGTTGTCAACCCTTTGTCCTATCTGAGTACTTAGGAATTGTGCAACCCAGAAATTAAAATTTCTGGAATGCACCTCGAACCGAGTGCCGAACCTGACTGGGTGTAGCCACGCGAAGTGGTGGTCGAGCCCGCGCGCCCGTGCTGAGAGATATGAGGCCAACTGCAGTGGCCGACCGTTGACTCGCACGAAAGTTGCCGCCACCATCATCGAACGCCAAACTCCCCAGGTCAGTGTGTACGGCCAAACTTTGACTGGTAGCTGGTATCCGAGTGGGTACATGCACGTGTCCCAACGCCCCACATATGCAGCGCCAGCATGTGTGTCCCCTCTCGGGTGACAGTGTATTAGACCCAGTTCGATCTTGTCCTTTTAGGGGTCTTTGAACCAGATATTTGGTCAAAGTATATGCTGATCTTTCGAGTTGTTGTGTGAATTCTCTTATCAACAATCCCCAGTGTATGAGGTTTGTCGATTAGTCTCCCATGCCACATACGAGATTATCTCGAGATGGCGAGATAGTAGTTTCCGTAGTAATGTGGGGGCGGAGCCTTGAGTCTCGTCTGGAGACCGACTCCGTGGGAAGAAATTATTATCGAGTATCTTGTCTTTACTCCTGAAGCCACATACGAGGTGTTACTCGTGTCGGCGATGGGTGAGGCCTTGTCATCGGTATCAAACAGAATCATGTGTTCTGAATGTACCAGGTTTGAGTATAAGTTTCAATTGTCTGTCCTATCCTAATTTCTCGACCAAGTCAAGAACTTAGCCTGATGGTTGACTCCACCACCGGGACTTGCGAGGATGCATGACACGTTCTAGCCTTTTGTTGGAGGGAATGTGTGCGTGATCTCGAGGTATGTGTGAATTGACGAGCTGCGTGATAGGCAGAACCCTACCTGTAGGGAGTTACCGGTGAACTGGTGGGACCGATGGTCCATTAGGGAAAGACCGAGAGGGGTACTCGTCAAAGTTCAGTAGTGGTAGTCGAGTCGAGGGCGTGTCGACTTGGGAGAGGGAAATCGAGATTCAGAAGAAGTACGAAACACTTTGTGTTGATATTCTCCTTGTATTCTAGTTGTCGTTGTTTTTGAATTCCGAGGACGGAATTCCTTGTAAGGTGGGTAGACTGTAACGCTCCGTTTGATTATGAATAATTGGAGTATTTTATTA
>CACSLK010027831.1:20178366-20196764 GCA_902706635.1 Striga hermonthica
GCGGTTGAAGACTAGGCGAATCATCCCAGTTGTGCGATTATTATGGGATATGATATGGGAATCGCACAATCAACCCAATTGTGCGGTTATTATGGGACATGTTATGCGAATCGCGCAATCAACCCAGTTTCACTAAATTTTGTCAGTCAATCGTGTGCAGGTCACAACTTAGGGCACCAACACAGTATTTTTCCCGTTAAAAGTATTATTTTCGTTAAATTGGTTTACAATTAAAAACTCCATCTTCATCTTAATTGTCATGGATTGGACGTGATGGACAAGATGAAGATTTGTGACCTGTTTCTTTACATGTACGACATCTCCTCGTGTGTCTTGGATAATGAGTTGGTGCGTTTTGACCTTCTTCATTTGAAAAAAAGTCATTATCACCATCGTATAGAGGGCACTTCGCCCAGTTATGCCCGGTGACCCCGCAGTGATGATCCTTCTCCAGTGGAATAACGTTGAGTCCGTGGCCGACCTGCTTGTTTGGGATCATTTGGCGAAATTATCTTTTTACGCATAATTTCCGAGGGCAAGTGCCATTCATCTGAATGCGGGACAGGGCTAACGGTGCTTTGATACATCCTTGCAACTGAGTAGGTTTTGTAATGGTCATTAACGAAATCCATTATATCTAACCCGGCTTCCTTGTTACATATCATAAATGCACATCATATTAGAATATAACAATTTATTTTTTTTAAAAGAAAAAAATGATAATGTTGTTTGGTAAACATTACCGAATAGCTGTAGATGCATGTAAGCAAGGTAGTAGATCTGTTTCAAACACACGACAACCACATGTTCTTGCCTCTAAATATACCACGTAGGATCGTGTTTCTTCCATAACCCTATAACGATGCATGCGGAGTGTGGTAATGGATAGAGTATGACATTTCTCGAATAAAGGATCCAACCGCAATTGAGTCCACTGCGTTAGCGGATGATTGCGACCCTCGGCGGATGCACACCGAACAGCAAACTATTTCTCTATCGTTGCTCGAACACACTCCAACAACGAGCAAACGGGTAACATCTTCGCCCAATGGAGTATGTTGTTCAAACTTTCGAATGAATTGGATTTCATGAATCCATAGCGCCGTATAGGTGTAAAACACCTCGCACAAGCATTTACCAGAATTTCATTAGTTAGCTTTTCAAATGCTTCGGGCTTTAGGCTTTGTGGATGACAAGTAACGATAGAAGTTTTCACGCCGATAACAATATGCCGCCTTGTAAAATATGTCAAAGACAGATTTCCCAAAAGGCCTCATTTGTTTTGTGATGTGATAACAGCAAAATGAATGATGCGCCTCGGGGAACACGATTGGGACAGAATATATGATAGACTCATGTCTATCCGATACGATGAGGAGGTTATCAGGACAACCATAGGCCCTTTTCAATTGAGTCAAAAACCAACTCCAAGTCTCACGACACTCTACATCACCAATGCCAACTGCGAGGGGAAAGATTTGGTGATTCCCGTCCAATGTGGCTGCAACAAACATAATGCCCTTGTATTTTCCCTTCAAGTGGGTACCATCTATCACAATCACCGGGACACCAGCTCGTTGAAAGCCCTCAATGCTAGCTCCTAGAGCAAAGAACAAGTGTTGGAATACCTCGCCATCTCGTTGCAGTTCGACAATTCTACTTGGATTACGAACCTGCAACATGTGCAAGTAACCGAAAAGCCGCCCCCATGATTCTTCATGACCTCCATAAACTTTTTCAAAAGCACGGTGTCTTGCTCGGAGGGACACATTGTAGCTGATCGACAAACCATCCTCCTCCCGCATTTGTTCAATAATTCTCCGTGTAGATATCGTCTAGGGATTTGTCTAAGTAGTTGGTGCGTAAATATGAGTGAGAACCTTGGAATTAACCGAACGGTGTCGATTGTGCAACAAACTCCCTTCGCATGTATGCTCGAGTTTCAAAGTAGTGATTCTCCATACATCTCGCTTTGCCCTTGCATATAACTTGGAAGAACACCCTTCATACCGACAAATAGATAGTAACCTAGAAGTGCAGGATTTGGGTGTTCGATAATCAACTTTATGTTGCAAGTGATACAGTTGCATGGCACAAATCAACTCTTCTTTTGAAAGAAAGACATACCCCAAAGATAATTCTATATTGTTCGAGGGTAAGTGGATGGGTTGTCTATCTGATCCAGTTGTCGTGGGCGGCATAGGAAGGGACCACATTCGTGGCTCAACGTTGGATTTCCGGGTGCTACCTCGATTCATATATGCAAGACTTTCAACCTCAATATGGTCGATGATTAATCTTAGCTCTTCAATATGCTCGCTATACCATGCCCTGAAAAGCTTGAACATTTGCTTCTCATTGACCTCTTTGTCTTCATCGCCTGAGTCACCATTGTGCGCGTTGGTTTGGTCATCATTATTGTCATCGTCACGATAATGACTTGGTTGGTTCGAACAACCCGCGGTTTGATCATCAGCGCCCCGAGGATATCCAGTATGTGTAAATGAACTAGGGCCTGCATGATGTGAATATGGGGCCTCGTAAGAAAATGCAGAACTACCAACACCAAAAGAACTTGGAAATACACCTTGGGACGCCATCATTTGCGTGAAGCTTTGTTGCGCCGTCCCCAGAATCCCTACATTTACTTGCTTCTCCAACTCTACGTAAATGTTGGGAGTTTTTTGTTCTTCAGTCAGCTCGAAGATATCCTCACTGGATTTGATTTTCATCTTCACAGCTCGTTCCCTTCCATCAAATACTGCCCACAATATGTACTCAAAATTACAAGGATCGACCATCAATAATGCTTGAACACGAGAAAGTACTTCAGAAAACATTTGTCGGCCGTAATTTATTCTCATTAGCTCTGCCACTCCACCAAGATATGAACCCCCGAAAAACGTACCACCATAGCTCACGCATACTCTAACACGGGTGCTAGCCATTCAAATAAGTGAACAACAGAAGGAATTAAAATGAAAGAAACAGAAAATTGCAGTAGAGAAGAATGGTGCAGACGTTGAATTGTTAGAGATCACTATTTTTTTGCCTGCATGATAAATGCACAGACAAAATCCTCACCTGTGAAAAAGCAGTCAATTAATGAGGTGCGTAACTTATGCGACAGATATGCGATCAAATTCCGAATAGTCGTAAAATTTCCATGATGATATGGCCCTGCGAAAAATGGCGCGTAATCGTCAATTAAATTATGCTTTATTCGATTTTGTTATGCAATTCATCAATATGCGAGCGAAAAAATGTCGCATAATTTTCAATTATCCGGCGGATATATGCGAAAGTTTTTCGCATACTAGTAAATTATGCGATTAACTTGGATATGCAATTTCCAGAAAATGGGAATTCAGCAAATTATGCGAATTATATATGAAAAGTTTTTGCACAGTCATAAATTTGCAAGGTCGATATAGCCCTGCGAAATAAGGCGTATAATCATCGTAAATTATGCTGCATTCTATTTTGATATGCGATTCTTAAAACTGCGAAAGATGTTCGCATATTTGTAAATTATGCGTTTGATGTGAATATGCGATTACAAAAATGCGAAATGTTTTTGCATAGTCATAAATTATGCATCCTGTAGGATATGCGTTGGTTCATTTGGACATGCGAGTGTAATATCGCATAGCATTTCGTGAATTTTGGGGTGTAAAAGAAGTTATTTGATGGGGCGGTGTGTAAAAGAAAGAATAGATTTATAACGGGGTGAAAAATATTTTGACCCTTGATTTTATGTGATTAATGTGTATTATTAAAAAATATCATTATATGTATTATATATATAAATATTTATCCGGTTTTTATTTTAATTATCGTGCGATTATCCGAGTCTCGTCTATCTCATTTTATGTCGAACTGAGAGAACCAACCCGGTCTTGGTACCCGCGAGCTGCGCGTCCCGCACACTTAGCCGACCCGCGCCCGCCCAAGACCCAATTTCCTTCCCTCTCTAGGATTCTTGTTTGGCAAGTTAAGAAACCCTACACTTATAAATAAGAGAAGATCCCCTCAGCGCGTTAAAAACCCTAAGCTCATTTAACCCGCAACCTCCATCGATCTGCTCTCTCTCTCTCTCTCTCGCTATTTTTCGTTTTTTTTTCTCGTTAATCTCACAGCAGAAACTGCAGCGCACCATCATCATCGTCTTCCATCTTCATCATCGATCACCACCATCATCAGCGCACCATTATCACCATCCTTTCGCCATCGCTGCAGCCCTCCTTCCCTGGCGAGTCCCTCAACACTGCAGCATCTCCGCAATCAGCTCTCCAGCGATTCGCGCAGTAGCCGTTCGTGAGGTCATCACCGATCGAGCTAGCAATCCGTCATGATTGCTGCCCCTCTACCATCGTCGACGAGCCCGCCCCATCATCGAAACCTTGTTGTCGTGAACTCCAGTGAGTCCATCCTCCATCGCGCAGCAACTTTCGGCAGCATTCTCTCTTCTGTCGTGACCCTTCGCAGCGACCAGAAACTCCCGACGAGGCCGCGTCAACCCTTGTTCCTCCCCCGCGAGACGAAGTGCAGCCGTCGAGCCCGTTGCCGCCGCTGTCTGCGAGCTCCATCATCGCCAGCACCCCGTGGCCGTGTTCTTGCTGTTCGCGTGACCTAGTTGATGTCCCGAGGTCCGATCCCACAAGAAATCGACCTCAACACCCGCGCGAGCCTCGCCTTGCTGCCGAGCGCGCGTACCTTCGACCCCGTTCGAACGTCCTGTTGCTCGTTTATTTACCCCGTCCCGAGAATGGTACCTAGGTTAAAGTAGAGAGAAGAAGGGTAGCTCTTTATTCCTGTCTACTTTCTAACTAATTAATTTAATGGAAAAAAAAAAGAAATAAACATAGAATTCAGTTCAGTTTTTCTTCGAGAAGAAGGCACCGATTCTCCAAATTGTATAAACTCTCTCTGCACGCGGAGCGAATGAACATAAAGAAAAATCCAAGGTGTGAGGTGGAGGCGGCGATCGGGAGTGGAGAGGGAGAAGAGGGTGGCGACTGACCCATGATTTATTTAATTTGCTCCGATATGTGTTTATTGTGTCCTTAATATGCTGATTTTGATATACATTTGTGGTTATTTGATTAATTAGCATGTATATAAATATCATTGGATTACCGTCGCTTTGGTTTGTTATCGAACTGAGTTTAATGTGGTATTTTTCGTGGAAATCCTAAATTTGTATGTACTTGGAGTTGTCCTTGATTTATTGGTTTTAGGTTGAGGTCGTTTCGAGTTGTATAATGGGAGTTATGATTTTTCTAAAACGAGCATGCTGCTGAACCGTAATAAATTCACCAAAAATTGTGTTCTTGTCCTTTTCGGCAGAGTTTTGGATATGTTGTGCCTTTGAGTGTATAGAATGCGTGTTCTAAGCCCCTGAATTTATCTTGGAGTTTTTTGTGTTCAAATGCTTAAATCAGTTTCTGGTCAGGATCTTGTAAAATTCATTACAAATCGTACACTTAGAGTTTTGAGCTGAAATTTTGAGAGGTGCTTTAATTTGTGTTGTTTTATGTTGTGGCAAAATATTCGTTCAAAACTCGAAGTGTAGCTATGTGAACTAGAAAAGTCGGAGTTTGGCACAGTTTTTGCTTTAATTATTTAAAAATACTCCCGGATGAATTAAGGGCTGAAACTTGGTGAGATTATGTGTTTTTGTATGTCGTATGATGTGGTAAAGTTTCAGGTTGATTGGTTGAGCATAACTCCTAATTTTGAATTTGGTTTATTTTGTAGTCTTAATGCTCGGTTATCCGTTGTTTAGGTTCATATTGGATTTTATTGATGTTGGTATGATTTATGTGTATTATCTGAGGTATATGAGTTCTGTTCAGGTCTAGTAGTCGCTCTCGTACTTAACAAGGTCAAGGAATCCATGAGTCACTTAGTCGATATGATTTCGGCTAAGTATATGTGCCTTGTGTGTTATTTTGTTTTGGATAGTCAGTTGATAGGCTATTATAATTGTTGTAGGTTCTTCGAGCTGAAATTTTGCCATAATTCCTTCAACCCTTTGTTTGGCTATACCTCTTGTTATACCAAGTGGGTTAATTTATAAAATTGTTATGCTTTAATTAATTTTTATTGTTGTGGTATGATCAATGTATGCATATGGACCTTTTGGCCTTCGATGTGAGTTGTACCGGCTGTCAAACAGTTATCCCCGTCAAACAGTGATCCTCGTATGTAAGGCCAAGGCCTAAGTCTTGGCATTCGGGGTGGATTTACTCCTGTTGGTTGGGCATCGATTGTAAGACCCGAGGGGCATTCGATACGTGTATCAGTTTCAGTGGTCTATTGGTATAGGTGTGCACGTGAGTGTTGACTTTGTATAGGAGATGGGATATTAATTGATTTGTGTTCATATTGTGGCCATACCTACTTTATTTTATGAATTTGATTATTGATTATTGGATAGTGGTGAGCACCACGGTTTCCTATTGTGCTCATCCCCACCTGCTCTTCTTGGATGCAGGTTAGTATTTGCGGGCACGACAAAAGGAAGCGAGTGGTGGTCATATTACTGATTTACTTCCAATGTTTGAATTGCCTAGTATCATTTATGCATTTCTTATTTACGTTGAGTATTGGATTATTGATAGGGAGTGTACTCCCTAGTATTTATAAATTTGAGAAATTCAGTTTTGGGAGTTGATGTTATTGATGAACCCAGTTTTGGTGTTGACATGATTATTGAACCCGTTTGGGAGTTGCATTTATGATATTCTTGAAAGTTGTTTTTCAAATAGTAGCGCCACCAAACTTTATGATATAAGATTTGAAAATTTTATATTGGTTTTCGTCAAATAAAAGTGAGGCGTTACAAAAGTCATCAATGACTAGCTACATACCATCAACCAAACTTCTCTTTTCACACACCTTTTGTCAGAGGTGGTGTGCTAAATCTTGTCAATGGTGATATGATAAATCTTGCCTATAAATAGGGTTCTCATTTCATTCATTCATTCAAATCATCCTAGAGTGTGATCAATCAACTTTGAGAGTGTTGAAACACAACCAAGTAGAGTTGTGGAGAGTTTGAGAGTTTTTTTAGAGTTTGTAAATCTCTTGTTTTTATCCTTGTGAGTAATAGAAACATGTTTTTCTCTCAATTATGATTATGATCTTGGGATGATACCACAACAAGTGGTATCAGAGCTTGGTTTGAAACTTTTGAACTTAATTTTGAAATTTTTCGAGATTCTGTAGGAATTTTGAGTTTTTGAGTTGTGCTCCGTTAGATTCTTCTAGTCGAGACGGTCACGGTGGTATCTTACGGGCTATAAATGGACATCAGATCTGACCGGAATAGCTTTCAGAAATTCTGATTAAAAAAAAAAATCTTCAGGAAGATGATG
The DNA here is from genome assembly GCA_902706635.1 of Striga hermonthica. Classification (NCBI taxonomy): domain Eukaryota; kingdom Viridiplantae; phylum Streptophyta; class Magnoliopsida; order Lamiales; family Orobanchaceae; genus Striga; species Striga hermonthica. The sequence goes on from CACSLK010027831.1 coordinate 20,185,749, forward strand.
ATGACGTGGCACCACATCACCTGAAACGTCAGCGAGGAGGGTCTAATCACCTGCCACATCAGTAGTCCAGTCACTTGACACGTCTGTAGCTGTCAACTGCCACGTCAGCAATTGGGCCCCAGTCAACTGCCACATCATCCCAGTTAGCCGCCACGTCATCACGGTCAATTTTTTTTACTTTCGCCTCCCCCCCCCCATTTTTTACTGTTCCAAACGCAACGGTTCTGTCCATTTTTCAATATACAGCTTCTATTTGTCTCAAACTGATCATTGAAAGTGAAAAATTGCCATGGAAGAGTCAACTTCATCTTCTGGAGCTATGATTATGCTCGCGGCTACCAACTATACATTGTGGAAACCTCAGATGGAAGATTTCCTCAGCTTTAAAGAGCTCTTTGACCCAATAGAGCTGAAGGGTATTAATCCTGATCCATCCAAGGCGTTAGAATAGAAGAAAATCAATAAAAAATCTGGTCAAATCCGACAATGTTAGACCATAGTATCTTTCATCATGTTGCACAAGAAACCGACACATATGACCTTTGGAAAAAGCTAGAGGACATGTACCAGGACAAGACCGCTCAGAGTAAGGCCTTATTGATGAGGCGCTTAGTCAATAAGAAGTTGAAAAGTGGAACTTCAGTTGCCGAGTATACCAATGAGTTCCAGAGTATGGTAAATCAACTATCTTGTGTAGAAATGCCGCTTGGAGATGAAATGCAATCTTTGCTACTTCTTAGTTCCTATCCTGATAGCTGGGAAACACTTGTTGTTACTCTCATCAATTCAGCCTCAAACTGCAAACATTCAATATCTATTGTTAAGGATGCCTTATTCAATGAAGAGGCAAGAAAGAAAGACATGGGCACAAGGAACTTGTCAAAGGGTGTTCTGAATATTGTCCGAGTACATTTTTTGGGATGCTGTACAAAACACATTTGAAAATTAGTACAGAAAGTCTCAATGTTGCAGAGGAGGTTTCCCCAGATCTGTGGCAACAGAGACTTGGCCATATGAGTGAAAAAGGGTTGACTACCCTAGTGAATAAGGATCTTATCAAGGTTGATAAGATTGCTCTGTTGGGTTCTTGCAGTCATCGCTTGTTCTGAAAGCAGCATAGAGCCTCATTCAATGCCAATTCAACAAAGAGATCAGAGTTGTTAAGCTTGGTACACTCTGATGTTTGCGGTCCTATGGAGGTTGAATCAATGGGTGGAAGTAGATATTTTCTGACTTTCATTGATGATGCTTCTCGAAAGGTGTGGGTGTATTTCCTAAATACGAAGGACCAAGTGTTTGAGTACTTCAAGTCATTTCAAGTCATGGTGGAACGTGAAACAGAAAATAAGCTGAAATGTCTCCGGTCTGATAATGGAGGCGAGTATACTTCTAATGAGTTCAATGCATATTGCAGAACATATGGCATTCGACATGAGAAGTCAGTACCACGTAACCTCAGCACAACGACGTTGCTGAAAGAATGAATCGGACTATCATAAAGTGTGTCCGAAGCATGATGAATATGGCTAAATTACCAAAGCCATTTTGGGGAGAAGCTGTCAAGACCGTACGTTGTCTAATCAACTGATCACCTTCACTTCCATTAAATTTTGAAGTTCTAGAGATAATATAGACTGGTAAAGATCCAACATACTCACACTCAGAATATTTTGTTGTGTAGCCTATGCACATGTATCCATAGAGTTCAGAAAGAAGCTCGATGCGAGGTCAATCCCATGCATTTTCATTGGTTATGGAGATGAAGTGTTTGGATTAGATTTTCGGATCCAAAGGAGAAAAAGGTTATCAGAAGTAGGACGTTGTGTTTCAAGAAAATTTGACAATAGAAGACATAGAAAAGCCCAAAATGTCTCAAAAGTCAAATGTGGGTGCTCAAGTTTCAGATGAAGCACAAGAATTGTTCTCGAGAAACAATGAAGATGATGTACCAGAAGAAGAAGAGGAGATAGAAGAGAATGCAAAGCAAAGGGAGCAACAAACCCATCTTGGCATAGCAAGGGGAGCAATAATCCATCTTGCCGGAGCAAATGCAGCCACAACCCATTTTGCCAGACACTAATGTTGGAAGTTGTTCTCAGATGGGTCTAAACGGGATCATATACCATAAAAAAGGTACTCATTGTCTGAATATCTTCTATTGACAGAAGATGGAGAACCAGAGAGTTTTCAAGAAGCCATATCTCATAAGGATAAATAAAAATGGATGATTACGATGCAAGAAGTTCTCTGCAGAAAAATCAAACTTATGAGATTGTTAAACTTCAGGAAGGGGAAAAGACTTGAAAAACAAATGGTTGTTCAAGATGAATAAAGATGCAAATGGACAAGTGGTGAAACACAAAGCTCAATTAGTTGTCAAAAGCTTTCAACAGAAGAAAGGGATTGATTTTGACGAGATCTTTGCATCAATTGTCAAGACGAACTCAATTTGAGCCATACCATGTCAAGACAACTTTTCTTCACAGAGATTTGAAAGAACAAATCTATATGCAACAGCCAGAAGGTTTTGAGGTTTCAAGTGAGAACATCATGTGCAAGCTATCGAAAAGCTTATATGGTCTGAAGCAGGCACCAAGGTAGTGGAATAAAAAGTTTGATTCATGCATACAGAGTCAAAGTTACACAAAGACTACTTCAAATGAGTGTGTTTACATCAAGAAATACTACAACGGGGCTTTCATAGTTCTTCTACTATACGTCGATGACATGTTCATCGTTGGGAATGATGCAGAGAAGATAACAGTGGAATAAAAAGTTTGATTCATGCATACAGAGTCAAAGTTACACAAAGACTACTTCAGATGAGTGTGTTTACATCAAGAAATACTCAAACGGGGCTTTCATAGTTCTTCTACTATACGTCGATGACATGTTGATCGTTGGGAATGATGTAGAGAAGATAAGTCAGCTGAAGAAAGAACTTTCCACGTCTTTTGATGTGAAAGATTTAGAAAAGGCTCAATACATTACTCTTCAGCAGTTAGAAGTCTGATGTATGCAATAGTACGTACAAGGCCAGATATTGCTCATGCAATGGGTGTAATGAGTCGTTCTTTCTAACCTCGGGAAGGAGCATTGGGAGGCAGTTAAATGGATTCTCAGATACTTGAAGGGTATTTCTAAGTTATGTCTTTGTTACGGGGGAGCTGATCCAATCTTGGAAGGATATACTGATACTGATATGGCCGGAGATATTGATTGTCGAAAGCCAACTTCGGGTTATGTCTACACTTTTGCATGGAGAGCCATTTCTCGGCAATCAAGATTGCAAAAGTGTGTTGATTTATCCACAAAAGAAGCTAAATATTACTTGGTTTCAGACTTGGTACAACCTAAATCCACCATTCCATTTGGTTTGCACAACCCAAAAATTATTTTGAGAATCTACAAGAAGATCAAAAAATAAGAGATTTTATCAAAAATTATATACAAAAGAATCTGAAAATATCCTCCAATGCCGAAGGAATTTCCCGTATAGAGATTAAAAAGAATCGATTTAACGACATTCATAATCTTTATGGGATTCCCAAAGTTATTACTCGAAAATAAACCACGAGCAATCAAAGAATTACAGATGAATTAAAAGAAGAATTTCATTATGCAAACTGAAAACTTAATATTGTCATCTCAAGAACTAGAAATCCTTATAGAAATTCTAATATTCTTGCAGAATTTATAGCCGAGCAATTAAAGAATAGAGTTTCATCTCGAAAAGCGATGAAAAATGCTATTGAATTAGCAGATACAAAAGGAATTAAAATACAAATTTCAGGGCGTATTGGCGGAAAAGAAATTTCACGCGTCGTGTGGATCAGAGAGGGGAGAGTTCCCCTACAAACCATTCGAGCAAAACTGGATTATTGTTCCTATACAGTTCGGACTATTTTTAGGGTATTAGGCATCAAAATTTGGATTTTTATAGACAAGGAAGAAGAATAAAAAAATTTGAATTCTTGTCCCCTTCTATCTATTGATAGACCAAAAGGGGGGAAAGCCATTCATTCGTTTTCTGACCAATCAAACTAATTCTTAATGCTTTCTTAATTCTTATAGGATAAAATAAAAATTTGATTGACCTTTTGATAGAAATGCTATGCTTAGTGTGTGACTCGTTGGTTTTTGTTATTTATAGGATTAAAAAAGACCAGTCGGGTAGTCTGTCTGAAAAAAACCAACTCATCACTTCGTATTATCTAAATCTAAAGAAGCAGTCAAGATATGCTAAACTAAATAGGTCATATCTTTGTAACAACTGAAATTGTTTTGAATTCTCCGTCTAGTAGCGAAACATCTCTCTGAAAGTTGTTCCACTAGAAATAATCTAGTTATTGCTTCGACCCATCTTCCCCGAAAATTGGATCCCAGTCTAATAATTCATCGATGGTCGGCAAGTATGATGGTCCTAATGATGATTCTACATGTTTTTCGTGTATATTTCACCGGTGGATTTATGTTGGTTAACCGTATTCTGAAACACAGAAAAAAAGCATTGGCTTATCAAATTCTCTATCAAGCCATGAAAAAATTCAACAAAAGACAAAAACAAATTGGTAAAGAAATGTTGTGGCGAAAGCGCTATCTCCATGAACTTGGGATCAAACAGAAAGAGTATAAGGTATATTGTGATAATCAAAGTGCTATTGTCTTAAGCAAGAACTCCATGTACCATGCCCGCACTAAGCATATTGATGTTCGGTATCACTGGATATGCGAAAAGATTCAACTGTTGAAACAAGTGAAGATCAATACGAAGGAGAATCAATAAGATATGTTGACAAAAGTGGTTACACTGGATAAGCTTAAACTATGCAGTGACATAGTAGAAATGCTTGTTCAGAACTTGCATAGAAATGAGAGAATTTTTCATCATGTGTAAAGAAGTCATCAATGGCTAACTATATACCATCCACCAAACTTCTCCTTTCACACACCATTTGTCAGCGGTGGTGTGCTAAATCTTGTCAATGGTGGTGTGCTAATTTTTTCCTATAAATAGGTTTCTCATTTCATTCATTCAAATCATTCTAGAGTGTGATCAATCAACTTTGAGAGTGTTGAAACACAACCAAATAGAGTTGTGGAGAGTTTGAAAGTTTTTTTTTTAGAGTTTGTAAATCTCTTGTTTTTATTCTTGTGAGTAATAGAAACTTGTTTTTCTCTCAATTATGATTATGATCTTGTGATGATACCCCAATATGGTCGACATCTTGGACGTATGGTGATGATGGCGGTCGCCGGGAACACGGCTGCTGGGGAAGGAGGGCTCGCCAGAAAAAGGTGCGACAAATTAAAAAAAAATAAAAATTGAAAGCAGCGCTGTGGTATGTGAAGAGACAGAGAGTACAATTTGTGCGTTGCTGCTAAGAACAGAACTCCTCGACCGATATTTTTAAAAATCAAATAAAACTTGCGCGAGAGATGAGCGTGAGAGAGAGATACGGGGGAATTCCATAAACAAAAAAATATCCCCTTAGCTTCCAAATTTTAACGTGCATATAACAAAGATGGACCAAGATTAATGATTCCTATTACTTGGAACGTTAGTACTTTGTCTTATTATAACAAAAAAAAAAAAAAATCCAGTTGATGAACGTAATGTAGTTTTATTCTAAAAGCAAATCCAGTCTCAATTGAACTCGCTCATCCAATCCACATATCGCAACAAATTCTCTTTACATTGAGCTCGGCTGCTCGGGCCACTTGCACGTATAAATTACACGAGAACCATACAATGATTCTCTGCATGCATTCACCACCATATTACAGTCCCACAGTACACTAGTCACGCACTGGATAAACCCAAACTAAACTCAGTTGTATTTTTAGAGAAATAGAGCAAGAAAAAGAAAATAAGAAAAAAAAAAAAAAAGGAAAAATGTTAATCCCTAGGGCGGGCGAGCCACAACGAGCTAAGAGCCCGAAGCCGAGAGAAGTAGTCACTGATAGCAAGGAGGGCCCGGGCGGACTGGCGGGTCGTCAGTATGCGGTGCATTTGCTGCAGGGTTTGCTGCCGTAAATTGTCAGCCTGCACAGGTAGAAAGAAATTGGAAATCTCATTCACAATAAAGAAACATTTACTTGTTTTCTTATATATATGTATCCCTAGCACCAAGGTACATACATATTGATGATAGATGGATGGAGCCTAAGATAACCTGACGAATAAAGCCATCGAGAGTTCCCAACTTGCCCATAGCCATTGCCATTTGACCCATGTAGTTGGCAACATTTCCAGAAGATCCAGAGGGATTAAGAGTACCGGCTAATGTCTCGGCCAACGATTGCTGCAAAGCCTCCATACCCTGCGAAAGGGCATCCTCGGCCTGTTGAGATGTCTGCTGCAAATTATTGATGGCCAACAGCTGCTGCTCCGTCAACGGCTCTAAGTGATTTATAAGAAGCTGCAAACACCCAACTTCAGAATAACTAAAAAAAAAAAAATGATGATATCCTAAAATTTATTCCCTTTCGGTTTGCAATCTGAGAGATTTTCCAAAGGCATGAATAAATTCGATGATATACTGCTGTATAGACCTCACGTACCTTAAGAAGTTCGGACGAGCGAAACCCACCAAGCCAGAGAAAGCACCTCTCAGCGGGCGTCTGCCACATGCCCGAAAGAATGTGAAAGACGTCAGACTTTGCAGCATCCCCTTTTATCCTAAAAATGTCATCATACTGTGACAAAATTCCCTCCACAATTATCCGGAGCTCAGCATCCCCTGCATGCGAACTCACCGCACCTCTCAGCTCATTAATCCTCCGATTGTGCTCTTCCAGCCACCGGGAATACTCCACATCAAAGGCCAATGCACCTACAAAATAATGTGGATGTTTTCATGGAACTCAAATCTAACCTAACGGTTTACTCAAATTTTATATTTAATTGTAAATACCCCAGTGAATTGTTGTAAACTTATTCGGGGGCAAATTGTAAATTTTAAAACAAATATCAAGTGCCAGATGACTAATTTTTTTTTAGTGTATGTGATTACAATAAGCCTCAGGAGTATTGCTTGCAGTTAGCCGTTTGTTTATTTTTCCCTAATGAGGGACTTCTGTTTGTAGCTGGGAAGAAGACCAAATATTGCAGGAAAATATGCTAATCACGGGTATTAGAAAGAAAAAACCCGAGCAACCAGTAAATGGAGCTAAAGAGCATTTAAAATTAAAAGAGAGAGAGATAGTGCCTCATCAAGACAGTATAATCAATCAACTTTGTCTTATAATTCCCATTGGGTTCACTCTCGTCCTTTCACAGCTATCCAATAAATTAGATTATATATAATTGTTGGCCAAATATGAACTAATTTCCTCTATACCTATCCAAGATTTTTTGCGGGCGCAAAAAATCTCCACTCGAGTATGTTCCTCATATACATCTAGTCAAGTCAACTTTCTATCGAGGAAAAAAACTAATAATATATAGCTCTTTATGCCTCATCAGTAGACCAGCTTGAAGCACTTATTTCATGAAAAGTAAGCTCAAAGAATGAGAGAAAAACTTAAATTGTCTGACTTTTCTCTCTTTTTGGCATGGCCATCACTGGGTGCTCCAACTTTTTCTAGTTTTATAACCTCAAGAAGTCCAAATATACATTTTTATCCTTTCTTTATTTTTTCCCTTTTCCACCTTGCTTTCTGTTAGTTTTGTCTCTACCATCTCAAACGTTCCTCTACCAATCCAGTTAAAAATCTTATTTTCCACCTTTTTTGTATCATTGTACCACAAAATAAGATTCCAAGAATTTACTACAATCTCCTAGACAATTCTAGGTCTTTATTTTTTTTCTTTATCTATAAAGAAACTTGTTAGGAACTTGAAAATTAGATACACAGGCAACATAATTCTTACCATTTCCGACGGATTGGGTTTGGTCTCCAGCACTCGAAATAAATACCCCCTTCAGCACATATAACCATATTACCAAATTGTTAAGAAGAAAAACATAAAATAAGTTGTTCCGTGCCTCTTAAATTATTTACGCTGAGAACATAAGAGAACCTGCTGCCTTGCCCGTTGGAGCTCTTGCTCAAGTTGTGTCAATTTCATTCGGCTGCTTTCTAGTTGTTGAACATAGGCCTAAATACCAGAGACGGAAAACGAAAAAAAAAAAATGTAAGACATTTGTAAATGAACGAAAAGGTAAAAGGTAAGTCCAAGAAGAAAAATACTACGAACGAGTATAAGATAATATTAAAAACTACCTATGGGTGATAAAATTAATATCATATGAAAACTAAATGGAACAAATGATGCAGTAAATGGATAGTGAAGGCAAGTGTAAATAATTAATGCAAGGATACAAGTTATTAATGTTAAAGACCTACCTTTTTTCTCAAGCGGCTCTTTCTTGCAGCTTCACGATTTTGAGCAAGCCTACGGAGAGTCTGCAGGACGTCGTGATCATACATTTTAGAACTTTTAGTGTGTTTTTTCTTAATTATTATTTTTATTCATAGAACATGTATATAAGCAAATAAGAGTTGAAAAACCTTTTGATCTCTGGATTTATCACTGCCATCCGAAGCAACTACAGTCTGCATTTGATTGTTTTGGTACTACAAAAAGAAACAAAAGAACTTCCCAATTCAACAACCAAGTGCGTGTTGTGGTAAATACGAAAAAGGGAACTGGCACCAAGAAAAAAGCGGGAAAATAACGGATGTCCTTATTGTATTATAGATGCAAAATTACCCTCAAATTCTTATCTTCAGTATCAGCATCAGTCGAAGTGTCTGTCCTAGGGCTGGCATCTGCCATTCTTGGACACTTATACCGATATTAAAGGCTTGAAACTGAAATAATTACATCCATTCAATATTTCTGAAGAAGTAAGTCAAAACCCAATGTCACCCGATGGACGCAAACTGCAGGGTATTACTCTGCAAATATAAGCATTTCATGCATGAGAACCTTCTCTGAATTCAATAATTATATTCATAACATAGATACAAAAAGGGGCACAGAGAGCAGATTCTAAAGTATTCTTCCACTGTTTATACTAAGTTCAACCTCTTATATTATTGATATCTTTGTTGCCTTGACAGCTTGTACTTGATCAAATATATGCCTGTAATAAGATAAGGAATACAAATTTATCACTCTCTGCCAAAAGGATTCATTGCGCTGCTGTTCAACATCACGGACTGCGAGCTACATGTTAAGATTTCGCTGTAAATTACTTTGCTTCAAAAGGATTAATTTGAAGAACAAGAAACAGCGACTAACATAAAAATCAACCAGAAAAATTGTTGTCCAGGAAATTCACTTGGATCATATCACTAAAAACGGGGGCTACAAGCTAATATTTAGGTACCCGCAACATATGAAGCCTATAGCTGCGTATTTACTGAACATGTTGAGCCTCTTCTAAAGAGATACACAACCAAAGTGTGAAATCTAATAATTAACTATTGAAGACCCAAATTTGGCACTCAATTCATGAACTCGATTTCATATTCGGAAACATATTAAATTTAGATGACAAAGAATACCTATCAATAACACCCAAAACCATGCCAAGTATCAACAGTCACTGGATTTCAAGTCTCAACATATAGAGTTCAATCTTTACATCTATACTCGGTTTACCTTTGTATATATATATTCCCCACCCAATTTCGATAGGACCACACACATTATCCACTACATGCTCAATGATTAATGGAGTGTTTGCCAAAACTACAACAACAAATCGACTTCTACGCGGGAAGAAATGTGTTAATTCACTGCTAAAAACCAAAGATTGCCTTGCAAACACCTACCAAAAATCCAAATTTCTTTAGTGCTTAAACATTTTTCAGCTAATAAAAAGCAATCCATCAGACGTTTTCTGTTCACTGCTTAAGATACATAGATGACAACAAAACTGGAAGTATACAGATTCAGTAAGCAAACCATTAGATCTCAATCAAAAGCTTTTAACCCTACAACGCTATTATCCTTCCTCAAAACGCGAACCTTTATCTTTTAATTCACATTCAGTTCGTTTTTTCTTACCCGTTAAGGAATTTCATTTGATCCACCAAAAAAACACAAAACAAAAAAAATCGAAAACCCAGCAATAATTTCTAAAACGAAATAAAAAAAAAATAGAAACTTTACATTCAGTCTTTACTTACCTCTGCTAAAGCCTCAGCTGAAATTCCAAAATCCTCGTATAATTATTAAATAATACTTGCGCTGCAGAAAAGACAGGACAAGAAAAGAGAGTGTGAGACTAAAAAAAAAAAAAGAAAAAACAGTGGTGCGTGAGAGAGGAAAAAGAATTACAATTACGATCTTATTTTGACTTTTAGGGGTCTATTTGTTAATTTCTCATTTTGGTTGGGGTTGGAAATAATATATTTAAACCGAAAATAAAATGTCACGAGAGAGTACGGTGGGGATAAATCAATGGCGTGACGTGAAAGATTTAATAATTTTTAAACAAAAAAAAAAAATAATAATAATAATAATAATAATAATATAATAATAATAAAATAAAGGGGATGATATATAACAGGTTATCAAAATGTGAATAAAATATGTTAAAAACTCCCAGGAAATCGAACAAATTTTTGCCAAGAGAATTGTTGGCACATTCTTATATCGGAAAATTCCATTTAAATCCCCCCTCCCTTTTACAATTTTCTGTTCAGTCCCCCCTTTAATTTTTTTCCTCTGCACTCTCTTCTCTTTATTTTGTTTTTCCATTTCACTCCCCCTATATAAACCAAGCTTATTATTATTCATTTATTTTTTGCCATTTTATTCATAAAGTAAAGTCTCTCTCTCTCCTCAATTTTTATCAGCTTTCTGTCGCCGCTCTCTTCTCTCTCTGCTCGTTTTTTCGTCGCCGGTCTCTTCTCTTTTTCTGTTCGTTTTTCATCGACATCGCTATAGCCATCGCCACCTCTGCGCTGTCTCTCTCTGTGTTCGTTCATCACCATCGCCCGCCATCTTCGTCTCTCTCTTTCTCCGTCACTTCGCCATCTCTGTGAAGAAATGGC
>CACSLK010027831.1:20276551-20309244 GCA_902706635.1 Striga hermonthica
AAAAATGTCCTGAAGCTGGACCAACACCACATAACTGCTCACGCTCCACGCGGGACGCCATCACCTGAAAAATAGGGTAGTGGGGAGGCGTGAGCACAAAGGAATCAACGGTGCTCCGCCGTAATCGGCACTGAATACTCAGCATAATTAATAATAAACTATGGAATCAACATATATATGAATAAACTGGTCTGACTATGGAACTAACGGTAAACCGGTACTCATGTGCACACTCTGGGGGTCCCCTCCCACAGAAATCCAGGCTGGGCCTCGCCCACTCATCTGGACGCTGGACTTAGGCTGGGCCTCGCCCACTCATCTAAGTCATAACTGACATCTGACATCTTGACCAAGACGGGATCACTCATCCGTCTCGGTCCTTCAATTTAATCACATATAGATCTCAGACATGGTAAATTATTAAAAGCGATGAAATACACAGTACATGGTCCCCACCTGGAAACTGGCGAAAAGCGAATGCTGAATATATCTGAATGAGTAGCTGATGGAGGTTCGACTATCCTCAAGCTACAAAATATATTGAGCGAAATGTTCTAAGTACTAGGCTCAGAATAAAACTCAAATCTTTAATATCTTATATATCTAGGTTCGCTCACTCGGCTTTAAAAAAAAACATTTTAGGGATTTACGAGCTGATTTTGAAAATATTATCGTCGTTGAGGCATTCTAAAGTTCTCTGAAATATTTCTAAGTCTGGGACTAGAATCTGACTTAATCTAATTTGACTAAAATCTAAACTATATCTGAATCTTTAATCTATCTAAAATCTTAACTTTATCTGAAATTTATCTGGAATATAGATCTGAAATTCTATCTCTGAAATTCTATCTGAAATATATTTCGACCAGTCCGGCTGACCGGACCGGTTCGACTGAACTGGACCGACAGCTCACTCAGATTCGGTCGGTCATTCGCTTGAATATGTGCAGCTCGGTTTGACTGTGGTCCGAGTTCGGCGTTGCGACTCGGGCCGGCAAGAACTCGACTGACACGGCTTAGCCGATGCATGAGTTTGAACGTGCCACGGTCACTGACGCAGGGGCGTGCTTGGACTACGGCTAACGGAACGACGCGTAGACTGCGAGTCGGATGGACTCGGTGCACGGGCACGCACTCGGGGGTTGACTCGGACTCGGTGCACGGGCACGCACTCGACGGTTCAGCTCCAACGGTCGAACGAGAGGCGGTCACGGGCACGAGACGACGATACGCATTACGATACGACGGTTAATAATTATCCAGACGGTACTAGGGTTCAATCAATTATAATCGGATCCGAAAAAATACCCGGTTGTCGGAACTGGATAAAACTAGGGTTTTGATTCCAGAAAATCCTAACTCAATTAAGGCCGATATTTAATATACATATTCTATGTGATTTATAATAAATCTATAATCCACAACCGCAGCTAAAGTCTCAATCGAACTAATATTTTATTATTACGACATTAATATCTAAAGTCTCAATTTTTTATAACTAAGTCAAACAACATCCAAAAATTACGAAAATTGAAACATAACATCCTAAATATATATATAGTCTATGGTCAACATCTCAAGTCAAAAGTCAACTCCTAACTCAGTCAACTAATGATCGCTACGACCGGTCAACGCATTTGACCGGCTCGTTTACCTACCAAACCAGGTCCGAAAATTATGAAATTTAATCCTACGCCTCAAAATGACGTAACGAATTTTATAGTATTTATTTCAAAATTTTATCGCATTTATTTAAAAAGTCGAACATTTTAGCTTTAAGCCCGAAAATCCCGATTCATTCAAAATCGCTCAAATCACTCAATTCATTAATTTTATATCATCTCGAATATTATGTCTAAGCCATAAAAATCGAGTTTCAGTTATTATACCTCACGATGCTCGAAAACGGCGGATCAATAAGAGATCGAGCTAAGAACAAGAGTAACAAGGGAATCGGGTCGGACTTGGGTTGAATCGCATGGAAAACGGGTCAGCTGGTGTGGTTTCGATCTGGACTGGGTCAGCAGGGTCGGTTCTGGGCGAGTTGGAGCAGGGCGACTTAGCTAAATCGCAGATCTGGCGATGGAGGAGCTGTTGTCGGGCCAGATTTTGAGCTTGGTGCAAAGTGGGTCGGACCTGGCTCGATCGCGGGTTGTGGGTTTCAGCGGCGAACTGAATCGGGCTCGCGACTGGGCTGAGACCTGAGCTTGGCGGCTGGACGCGGGGCTGGGATCTGGTCGACGCGTGCGGGAGCGAACTTGAGCATACCTGGACTCACGAACGCGAGCAGAGACAAGGCGTGGCTGTGCGCACACGGACGGGACTCGGGGGGTGTGCGCCGGTACAGACTCGAACAGGGACGATGTGGTTGCAGACGCGCGGCTCGAGTCTTCTAGCGCGAGTCCGGAGGGAGACGAGCTGTGATGGTTCTGCGAGGCTCGAGCTTGGTGAGCCTTGGTCTTTGGTTGCGGGTTTCACCGGAAACTCGCTGGATTTGGCCGGATAATAGAGGTGGCGGCCGGATTCGGGAAGAAATGGTTCAAGACATGTTGGAGATGGAAGAAAGCTTCATTTTAAACACAAGATCTTGAAAAATAGCTTAAGTGCAAGGAGGAAGAAGATGAATAGTAATTATGGTGGCTAGGGTTTTCTTTTTGTAGGATGTTGGGGGTTGGGGGACAAGCTATTTATAGAAGGGTGGGGAGCTTAGGGTTTCTTGTGTTTGTTGGGCTTTTAACGGGCTAGAGAGTCGGGCCTAAAATTACTACATAATCGGGCTAGAATATAAATCGAATATGAACTTAGGAAATTAAATGCTCGGGCTTGCTAAATAATATTAATCGAACAAGGACTAATTAAATTAGTCGGTCGAAATAATTACTAATAATGGGCCCGGAATTAAAATACTACGATGGCTCGATATTAAAATATCGTTTGGTCTTGGGAGTTAATTCGACTATTCGAATTAAAATGGCCGGCTAAAATTATTGGATTCGCTCAAAATTAATTGGGCTCGAATAATCAAATTATCCGACTTCGGATCACTTAAATAAAATTCCAACTTTAATAATTAAAGTCGGAAGAATTATTAATGGCTTAGACTTTAATTCTAATTATTTAATTTAATGCAAATAAATATAAATAATGCATCAAATTTAGAAACTTAATATTTATGGAAATATAGTCGAGCTCCATAAATAGTAAATAAAAATCTGGGCGTTACATAAGGTACTCTCTACTCTCACAATATGCTAAGCACGAAGTTAGGAAAAAAAATGATGAATTTCCAAGTCTCCCCCCTTTTAATATGATGAGCGAAACTTTGGGGATGTGTAGCTTTGTTGGCCTCTTAATATTATGCCACTTGCCACACTAAAAATACTTATGAGCTAACTCATCAATTAGTTAGCTTAGTCACCACTTAATTTCATGAGTAAAGGGCACCTCATGCTTAGCTTTGCATGATATTTTCCTTTAGAACTAATGCTCACGGCTTTTAACAAAATTGATGAAAATTTGATCAATTTATTTAAAAAGCTACGACATTAACTAGGGAAAACTTACTTAATCTTAATTAAGCATAATTAAATGCTTAATTATTAAATTAGACATGATATTTAGTTACCAAAATTATTCCGAACGTAAACGGGACGTCGAAAATAATTTCGGGTAATCTCGACTGAAATAATTAATTCGAACTATAATAATTTCGAGTTCTTGACTTGGACGATTAATTCGAATATTGATATTTTGAATAATTCGTCAACTTAACTTATTAATTCCGAACTCATTAATTAAATAATCGAATCGAAATTAAATCTGGAAACTTATTCAGTTACTGAAATAATTAACCGAATAATTTATCGACTAATAGTCAAACTTGGAATATAACTAGCTGATTAACTTAAACTTGAACATGAACATGATTATTTATTAACAAAGGCTAGCTTAAAATTAAAAGCTAGTATTTTCCTTTATTAATAAAACTCGGGGTGTTACAATCCAGCCTCATTAAAATATTTCCGTCCTCGGAAATACTAAAATTGAATGTATAAGTTTAACTCGAAGCTTATACTTACTTGCTGATATAACTGAGAATTCAGCAATGACTACTAAACATTAGACTTTGATCTAATTACTGCTGACTGAGAATGGACACTCTCAAATTCACAATTAAGTGAATTGTTAGATACTGCTGACTGAAAATGGACACTTTCCTGAAATAAAGTGTTCCACTGATTATACATGATATTAAAACATAATTCTTGAGCGTACTGGTCCTTATTTCTTGGCTGATTGCTGATCTTCGGTCTGAACGTTAGTTGTGGAAAACCCCAGTTGTTGGTACACACGGAAGATTCCAGAGATACACATTTGTACAAATGAGGATAACTAGCAATATCGGTAGTTACCTTTCATGAACGTTTGCTCGATAACGCGGCACATCGTTCGCGGCACATTGTATTGCGGCACACCTGCTCCTCACCAAGTGAGTGCGTCACGCCTGCATACAGCACCTGGCGAACATTGCACCTGCGTCGTCGACGTAGTCTATATAACTGATCGTATCTGTATCTCATGCTAGCAACCTCAATGTACTATAATCCTAACTCTCTGTAATCTCCTGTGTACTGTAACTCAGGTATGGAATTCTTCTTTTCTTGCGTCATGCATCCTTGAATGAAAAGCTTCAGTTGGTCCCCATGGCATGGTCTGTTGCTGTTGATTGGCCCTTCTTCGTCGCGTTGTATGTCAGCATGTGATACCTGCAACTGTTTTCCTTCCCTGAGGTCAAACTTAACCTCAAGAAAAGTTTATCATGAACTGATCTTTCTTGCGATTTCTCAAATTTCTTAAATTTGAGAATCGAGGTACTGGACATACTTGAAATGATAGATAAGTCTTGTCTTATTAGACAGACTATCCTCAACGATGCCATAACTGAATAACCCTGACTTGACTTTTACATGACTGAATCACTTCACCTGAACTCTGAAAGCTATCCCGAGACAACTAAATAGTCGCCTCGGAATTGGAAACATGACATTTACTGATTTACTTGACTTGATAAGGTGCGACTTCAAGTTTCCAGGTAGAATTGGATTAATAGTCTGCATTACAGACCTCCATATTTAACCCGGCTGAACAACTATTATACGTCGACCTTAAATCATGAACTTTAACTTTAAATCTTGAGCATTGACTCATGACTATGTACTGTATAGGGCTGTCCCAGTATCAAATGGTCCCGCAAGTACAAAGGAATTAGCTGATCTTGATCTTTGAAAACCTTAACTTGAAATATCATGACTGACAAAATACATGACATGACTGACTTTAAAGGTTGTGATTATATGAAATCATACTGCTCCGGTCCCAGCTTCAAGCCTCCATGGTATACCCGGCTGAGTTGCTCTTATTTCAAGCCTCCATAGTAACCCAGACTATTGGCTCTTATACACTAGAAACCGTTATCTTAACAATAACTTGGAAATTATAACAACCTCTACTAGAAAGATTTTCGCCTTGAACATGATTTACTGACCTGACTGAAGAAATTTGAGCTTATTTCCTGATCTAACTCAAGAAATATTTTTTTTTTAGAATGTGCCAACTGGTTGGCAAAATGAACAAATTTCCGATAGAAGATGTCTGAGGAACATGATTACTAAGATTTGTATAACACAAGTGTTTACAAATCTCCTGACAAGTTACTAACTTGACTTGAATATATCTAGAATTGAATCTAGAGTTTTCATGTTAACCCCTTTCTAAAGTTCGGAATTATGATTCGAACATCTTTACTGATAACATTTGGAAGCTGATCAGTAAAGCGCACAAATTTCTTGACGAGTCGCTAAACATGACTGGGGAAAGTACTGACATTAAATCCTAAGTATACTGACTACTGACCCTGAACATGATTCGAGCATCTTAACTAAGTCATAACTGAGGTATTTCTGAGCATAGACATAGTAATTTGTTTATAACTTAAAACATAAATCAGCACTTACCTGTAGTCGGCGAGGCGTGAGCGTGACGTGTTCAGGTTTTCGTAAAAATTCTGACTCGTAAAAATTTTCAGAGACGCAAAAACGTGCTCTAATACCATCTGTAACACCCTGACTTTTCATGAATTTCAGAGCGTGCTTTTTCGCAAATTTTCTAAAAATTTAAATAAAATATTTCTTTTGTGAAATCTGATTCGGAGTGTTACCGTAAAATCTGATTATTATCTGAAAACCGTTAATTTTATTAATCTGATAATAAAAACGGTTATAAATATATTAACCGACTAACATCGGGTCAAAAGCTAATTTAAAGTACTGAAACTGTAGCAGAGACATTAGCGTAGCCAAAATATAATATGTACATAAAACAAATGTCCTGAACCGCTCGCCAGCTCACTCCTCGGCTCCGACTCTGTGACCTGAAAAACATGAATAACGTGGGGGCGTGAGCACTAAGACACTGTGCTCCGCAGAAACTCATACTAAAGTAAACAGTGAATATAATAACAATATCATGATCCTGGTATATATAATTGAACTGAAACTGAAACTGATATCTGATACCGGTACTGAATAATCTGATCCTGATCTCGTGAGATAAATCACCTGACTGATAACTGAACATCTGCCGGCATAGCCGGACACCATGTGCACACTCTAGTGGGCAGATTAAGGCCACTAGAACCCAGAATGGACCGGCGACCATTCCGAGCGGATACTGATAATACATACCTCAAACATGGTAGCGTAATTATAATCAATGTAATACCCAGTCTGAGTTCCCACCCGAACTGCTGATCTCAAAATGTAGGTGCTGATTGCCTGCAAAACTGACATATATAAACAAATACTAAGTACTATGCTCAAACTGATAAAATAGCTATTAAGATGCTCGACTCGATCTGAATAGCTAACTGGAACCACCTCGGGGTTTAACTTAACTGATAAGAAAAACTGGGACTGAACTGGTATTGCTAAACTGAACTGAACTGGCTGCACATGACTGATCATGACTGATCATGACTGAACTGACTGAATTCAAAATTTAACTAAAATACTGAACTGAACTGACTAACTGACTAGACTGAAAATACTGATCTGATAACTTAACTGATTACACTGAACTGACTGACTGGACCTGGAACTTTACTGAAAAATGGAACTTGAACATGAACCGGGACTTGAAACATGAAAATATAACCTGAACCGGTCTGAACCGGTCTGGCCGGACCGCCGGTCTGCTGAGCCGGGCGGTCGGACGCTGGATCGGCCAGCGGGCCTGCCGAGGCTGCGCGCATGGGCGCTGCCTGGTCTGGCCGCGGGCACTGGCTGCTGGGCAGTCCCTGGGCACGGGCGTGAGCGTTAGCGCGCGCTAGCGTGCCGCTGGACATGACTGGCGTGACTGGCGTGCCACTGAGCGTGACTGGCACGTCTGGCGGCCGACTGGACGCAACTGAAGGCCGACTGAGATGCGTGCGTGCGCCTGGCGCCATGCAACATCGGGCTGGGCGCTGCCCCGCGCTATTATGTTTCAGCAAGACAAGTAATAAAGTTGCGTTTGAAGTTTTTTCAGCTTAACTCTGTTCTTGTGTGATGTATATAAGGTTGGTGACCCGTTAGTCTCGCCTAGGCTCGCGGAGCTAGGCGGCGACCCTTGTAGCGCAAAAGCCTGGTAGTCTCGCCTAAGCTCGCGGAGCTAGGCGACGACCCTTGTAGGGCGAAAGCCTGGTAGTCTCGCCTAAGCTCGCGGAGCTAGGCGACGACCCTTGTAGGGCGAAAGCCTGGTAGTCTCGCCTAAGCTCGCGGAGCTAGGTGACGTCCCTTGTAGGGCGAAAGCCTGGTAGTCTCGCCTAAGCTCGCAGAGCCGGGCGACGACCCTTGTAGGGCGAAAGCCTGGTAGTCTCGCATAAGCTCGTGGAGCTAGGCGACGACCCTTGTAGGGCGAAAGTCTGGTAGTCTCGCCTAAGCTCGCGGAGCTAGGCGACGACCCTTGTAGGGCGAAAGCCTGATAGTCTCGCCTAAGCTCGCGGAGCTAGGCGACGACCCTTGTAGGGCGAAAGCCTGGTAGTCTCGCCTAAGCTCGCGGAGCTAGGCGACGATCCTTGTAGGGCGAAAGCCTGGTAGTCTCACCTAAGCTCGCGGAGCTAAGCGACGACCCTTGCAAGGAGAAATCCTGGTAGCCTCGCCTAAGCTCGCGGAGCTAGGCAACGACTTTTGTAAGGCGCAAGTTGGGCCGGTGACGACCTTTATAATTGACAAGGCCGTCGCGTAAATTTGGGAATGCAAGTCTTGGAAGACTTAGCAATAATTGTGCTAGGCACAAAAGCCCATTGTCACGATGCTAAGTGTTGACAAGGCTTGGTGAATGAAGTTCATCCTGAGCAGAGAATTGTTGTTACTTGTATAGTAATACGTTATGCAAGTACGAGCAACTGAAATGGGTAAGTAAAAAAATGAAGGCATTGCATTCATCTATGGTGCTAGCTAACGATAGGTGGCATCAAAAGACTAAATAAGTTCACGGTTACATGCCCAAATAGAAAACTTCACAAAAGACTAAAAAGTTCATGATTACATGGACAAATAGAAAAGTTCACAAAATACTAGATGAGTTCACGACTACATGACAAAAGGAAATTGCACGCAAGTTTAGGGAGGTGACCCCGTGCCTCTCTACTCGGCAACCACCTCCATCACGGCTCCAGCAGCAACGATGGCAGCCCCTAGGGGAGGCTCCCACCAAGGATGGGTCATCGGGAGAGATTGGTCGACGTTCCACCCTGTGGGGTTAGGAAGGCCTTTCCTTAGCTTGCCTTCATCTGCGGAGAAGTCTTTGAAGCCCTGGGCATGTGCCTTGGCTTGGGTCCGCTCGACCCCTGCTCGGAAATACTGGAGGCAGTCCTTGACGACCCGCTGGAGAAACGCCTTGGAGTCGTGGTAGAGTGTCAATAGCTCATCTCGGTAGCACTTGAGGAAGCGGATTCCGAACTTCGAGTCGCGGTATGTCTCTCGGGCCTCCTGCTGGGCCTGAACAATGTGCTCGTCAAAGGATAGTCGAAGAGCCTCTAGCTCGCCCTGGAGCTTCTCCTTCTCGGCCTTCTCCTTGGCAAGGTCCTGCTTGAGGGTGGCAAGTTGCGCATTCTTTCTAGCCACCTTGCCTTTCAGTTTCTCCACTTCCTCGGAGTCAACTTCCATAGCCTCGTTGAGGATGGGGGCTAGACCGGCCATGGCCTGTTGAGTGAGATAGAAGTGGTTGGGTATCAACTTCATGTGATTTAAGTTTAAAAGGTATAAAGATGAGACGTGGGGGTATACCTGACTGTGATGGAACATGGTGTCACTAGCTCGGTGCTCTTTGGTTTGCCACTTGATTGTCTCACCATCGGGGAAGATGGAGAGGAAGTAGGCGTCTAGCGCCTCCGTGTCTTTTTTGCCCACTAATTGCTCTGGTACGGTAATGGTGCGCGGCTCGTCACCCTGGAAGGCGACCTTGCGTTTCTTCGAGAAGTTCCTGGTTGGCGGTTGACGGTAGCGTTGCTGGGGAGTCGCCTGCTTTGCCGGTGGGTCGGCCGTCACTAGAACCTCGTCGGCGATGGGAGTGGTCAGCGGGACCTCGTCGGTGCTAATCGTGGTCTTGGGGACCTCGGGGATGGCGACGGTCGCCATGAGCTTCTCTGCGAGTTAAATAAAAGATATAAATATTAGTAATCAAATTATATGTGTATGACTAGCATGAATGAGAGGGTAGGTGATATGACGACCACCCGGGCGCTGAGGCTCACCTATGTTATCAACAGGGTCTGCAGCATGGCTGGAAAGCTTGAAGTGCTGAAGAAGCTAGTCGATAGCCGCCAGTTTCACCACGAGGAGGGGGCGAGCGTCCCATTGGGTGAGAAGGGTCTGGTAGGCGGTCTTTTTCTTTGGTTTTTTAAGTTGTGTAGGTGGTTTTTTTAGACAAGCGGAAGGGAAGTCGAAGGTGTCAGGAGTAGGTGGACGGATGAAGAAGAATTTATTTTTCCACTGATGAACATTCGACTGGGGCAGTTCTAAGAAGCGGGTGTGTTTACAACGCAGGAGATACAGCGCGTCGTATAACTGGCTGAGGCATATGCAGTAGAAGCATAACTTGGGGTCGAGTTGGCCAAGACGGGCCCGACATACCATCGTGAAGGAAATGAGCAATCGAATGGAGTTAGGAGGTAATTGGTTCAAGGGCATTTTATATAATCCGCTAAGTTGTAGCAAGTTGGGATGTACGGGAAATCTCAGCCCGGCGTTTACCTGGTCTAGGAAGAAAGTAAAATAGCCAGGTGGGGGGCTATCGTACATGTCGGTGAATTTCGGAAGTTTAAGTTTTCAACCTCGGGCAACTCCATTTTCTTAACAAGTGTGGCTATTTGGGTGTCCGAATAGGAGCATATGGGATTGGGAGGTATGGCTTGAGAGGGGGTAGCACCCTCTTTTGCCTTAGTGTTGTGAGAGGTCGTTGGAGCCGGGAGGGCTAAGGCGACGGGGGGTGACCCTACGGGTAAAGTCCGTGAAGGCGAAGTAGAGGTCAAACTAGTGTTGCTCGCGGAGGTAGAGCTAGTATGGTTAGCCGCGGTAGAGCTAATGGTGGTCGAGGAAGGTGAGCTTGGGTCATTCGGTGGAGTGGTTCTTCCTAAGGGGTACGTAGGTGCACGTAGCCGAAATAAAGAGCGAGAATGACAAAAAAAATGAAATGCGAGCATATGAGAACATGAACTACGTGAGCACACAAAGGAAGATGGTGAATGTACATTACAAGATTGAGAAGAGGTAAGCGTACCCATAAAACTTTCCGATGCCGCCATGGTATGCGTCGCGGAGAGTGCTAGTCGGTAGAGGGAAGAGTCGGTGTGTAGGTTTGGGCTCGTCGGAGCGATCGTCTGGTGGGCGGTTTTGGGTGCGTGTGGTCGGCGGTAACGCGGGGTCGGCACGAGCGAGTGGTCGTCGAGGCGGCGGAACTCGGTGCGTGTAATGCCCCGTTTGAATAAGAATTATTTGGGTTTTATTTTGACTTATTATTATTATTATTTGCCCATTATTATTATTATTATAATATTATTATTATTATTATTATTATTATTATTATTATTATTATTATTATTGTGTAATTTATTGTCAATTGCCTAAATATTATGTTTAATTAAAATGTGCGTAATTGTGTATTATTAATAGAATAATAAATGTGTTATATATATATATATATATATATTTACTTCGGTTTTTATTTTAATAATCGAGCATTTTTAATCGAGCCCGAGAAAGAGTCGTTATCTCAAACCTGCATGTGAACCCGACATGCCCGAGATCCGGCCCCCTCCAACCCCGCGCGTGTGTGTGCATGTGTAGAATATTAGCTTGGGGATCAAGTTAGCATTAACCTAATTATATATGTATATATATATAAAGTGAACCCTCAGCATTAAGAAGGAAAACCCGCAGCTTTTTGTGAATCTGCCCCCCCTCGATATCTCTTCCTCTCTCTCAACTCAATCACTCCCGCAGCCCCACCTTTCAACCTGCGCCATCACCACCAGTAACCATCACTGCTTTTCATCACGAGATCACCATCATCATCGCTGCTACCATAATCGCGAGCAAGTCGCTGCAACCTGCTACCCAGTGAGCAGGCCCCTTCTTCCGCGAGCAAGCGCCGTCCTCAGCCACGCACAGCGACGCAGCGACTTTTCCCCGTCGTTCACGCGCAACAACCCAACGAGCATCCCGGTCGATTCTTTTGCGTCCCCGAGTTCCGACTCTTTTGTTCTCCGAGCACTTGGTCACTGTCTCCTCTCGGTGCTCGGTAAATCGATGGCTATAACCCCTTATATGTGATTGCTATATTTTGTTGATATGAAAAAATTATTGTTGCTTTAGAATAGTTGGGGCCTTTGAGAATGACCATGATTTTATGTGACCAAGATGTTCTTATGATTATATGAGATGTTTGGAGTTTGACCTTGCTGTGAAATTGTCGTTTTAGAGGTTGCATATATTTTCGTTTTCAATGTCTATATGTTGTCATGAAGAGTTACATTATGTTCATGACGATTCGTTATTTCTTGTGATCATTTCTTGCTCGTATTAATGAGAATTAGGGAATTTAGGATGGAAATTCCCAAACTTCTCTTCTCTTGGTGAAATCTAGTAGGAAATGGAACACACATTTATCCTTAGGCCTTGTGTAGAGGCCTAAGATCATTCGAGGCTTGTTTGATTACTATATGATTTTTTGAAGTCTTGTTAATTGTTAAATCCTGATATATTTTTATAAATCGTAGACTTCGTATTTTGTTGTGAAATTATAGTAAGTTTTTCCCTGCTTAGTTTTGAACATGGTGTATAAATTTTTTGTAATTTTTGGACAAGTACTGCTATTTTTAAAAATTGTTATAATTCTGATCAGAATCATGTAAAAATTCCTATAAATCGTGCAGGAGTCATTTTAATTTTAAAATTTTATATGTTGGTCATCTGTCACTATTTAGCTTATGTTTTAAATATTGTGAATTTTGGAGTTGATTTGGTATTTTTAATAATTGTTTAGTTTTCTGGTCCGAAACATGCTTGAATTTTATAAAATCGAATTCTTGGCCTAAAATCATGAAATTTATATATATTGAGTCTCTGATGACTGGTAGTATTTGGTTAAAATTTTGGAGCATTTAGAATTCGTTTGCTGAGTCAAATAATTATTGTGGTATAATTGTCAAAATGTTAAAAAAAATCTTTAATAATCATAAGGTTTAGAATGGGAGGCAACAAGAAGGAACCTGAACTTGGCACATAAGCAAGAAGAATTATACTGGCAGCAGAAAGCCAAGTCCAAATGGCTTAAAGAGGGGGATGCTAATACAAGGTTTTTCCATGCTCTAACACTCCAGAGAAGAAGGAATAATGCCATAACCAGGTTGATTTCCTCACAAGGAACTGTTCTAACCAGTCAAGAAGGCATAGAAAGGCATGTGGCTGAGTTATCATACTCTCTTCACTACTGAGGGCAGTTTGGGTGGTGACAATATCTTGCATCTAATACCCACCTCCATAACTGAAGAAATGAACAAAGACTTAATCAAACCAGTGGAGGAAGATGAAGTGAAACAATCTCTATTCAGCTTGCATCCTGATAAATCTCCTGGAGAGGATGGCATGACAGCAGCTTTTTACCAGCACTTTTGGAGCACTATTAAAAAAGACCTTATGGCTGCAGTCCTCAGTTTCTTTCAGACAGGTAATATCCTCAAATACTGGAATCACTCTATTATCTCTCTGATTCCTAAAGTTTCAAATCCTGACTCTATGGGGCACTTCAGACCTATAAGCCTATGCAGTGTGGTTTACAAGATAATTTCAAAAATTCTGGCTGTTAGACTTAAAGGTTGCTTATCTCAATGCATCAGTCCCTATCAAGCAGCTTTTGTGGAGGATAGGCAGTTGATTGATAATGTCATAATTGGTCAGGAAGCTTTCCATTTTTTAAATAGGCACTCCTCTGGTCCTAACTTCTTTATGGCTCTAAAACTGGATTTAATTAAGGCCTTTGATCGAGTGGAATGGATGTGTCTGAAAAAGATAATGTTGCAGATGGGTTTCCACCTGGATTTTGTGAAGCTTATTCTATTCTGTGTCTCCTCAGCCTCTTTCTCTTTTAAAATCAATGGTACCCTCAGTGGGTATGTGACACCATCCAGGGGAATAAGGCAGGGGGACCCTTTGTCCCCTTACCTTTTTATTATAGTTGCTGAGCTTTTGTCTGCATTGGTGGTGAACTCTCTGAATACTAGTAGGCTGAAAGGGATTAAAATATCTAGAAATGGTCCAGTGCTTTCTCACTTGTTGTTTGCAGACGATTCCCTATTTTTTTGCAAAGCTGGGACAGATCAGGCCACTATTCTTCTGAATCTCTTGGAGCAGTATAGGCTTTTTTTGGGGCAGGCCATTAATTTGCAGAAATCTGCTATTTTCTTCAGTAAGAATACTCCTCAGTGTCTCAGAACTGCTATTTGTGCTATTCTGAATGGCATCACAGTCCACAGATCAACCAGTTATCTTGGCCTCCCCCTGGGCATTGGTAGGTCTAAAAGGGAAGTTTTTGATTATCTTCTTACTTCTGTTAACAACAAGCTTGAAAGTTGGAAATCTAAATTTCTTAGCACGGCTGGTAAAGAGGTGTTGCTAAAGGCTGTCATCCAAGCACTTCCCATTTTCTCAATGTCATGTTTCAAGATTACTGTATCCATTTGTAATGAAATTTCAAGATTATGTGCTCAGTTCTTGTGGAAGACAAATGCAGATCACTCACAGGGCATCCATTGGAAAAATAGGGTTGGTTATCTCTCCCAAAGCAGCAGGGTGGTTTGGGATTCCTTGATCTGCAGCTATTTAACAAAGCTATGATTTGCAAGCAGCTGTGGAGAGTGGCATCCAACCCTGATCTTCTAGTGAGCAAACTTCTTAAGGACAGGTATTTTCCACACTCATCCATTGTTCATGCTCAGAAATCCCAAGGGAGTAGTTGGATGTGGAACAGCTGGATGGACTCCATGCCTATTTTTGCTAAGTGGATGAGAATTGAGATCAGAAATGGTTTTGATACCAGAATTGAAGACTTTAACTGGGTCCCTAAGCTCTTAAAGCCTGCACCATCCTTAATCCCCATTGCAAGAGGTCATCTTGTCTGGGTTAAGGATTTGCTGCTAACCAATGGTCACCAATGGAATGAGTGGTTAATTAATCATGTGTTTGATGAGACTGAAAGCAAAGCAATTCTGCAAATCAATACTCTGAATGCTAACAGAAGTGATAGAGTCTTCTGGGGGTTGGACAAGAAAGGCACATTCTCTGTTTCATGTACCTACAAGTACCTGTCTGCTTCTAAATTATTGAAAGAGGATTCTCCTCAATGCAGTAATGCACCAACAATCAAGCAAGGAACCAAACTCAGGTTTTGGAAACTCAAGATTGCAGGTAAAATTAAAATTTTTCTTTGGAAATGTCTGAACAATTCCATCCCAGTTGCTGTGCAGCTTTTGAAAAGAGGGTTGGTTCTGGATACTACTTGTGCCATGTGTGGAGAAGGACCTGAAACTGTTGAGCACTTGCTTCTAAACTGTGCAAGAGCAAAGAGATGCTGGGACATCTGTCCAGTTCAGTGGGATGGCATTAAGGATAGGTCTGACCACTTCCCTGACTGGTGGTATCAACTCTGTTTGCTGGAATCTTCTGAGGTGGCTGAAGCTCGCATTCAATTATCTACCTATATGCTTTGGTGGCTTTGGAAGTCCAGGAATACCTGGATTTTTCAAAAGATCATGATCCCGGAGCAGGTCCTTATTAGAATGGCTCATTTGGACTGGCTGGAATTTTCTTCTGCAGTTGCTTAGTTTTTCTGTTTCTTGGTTTAGTTCTTTTCTTTTTTTGCAGTCTGGTTTTTGTTTTGTTTTTCTGGGATTAATTCTTCTGGCTAGGCTCTTGCAGTGGGCGGAAGTATTTCTCCTTTATCTTGTTTTGTTTGCTTAGTTCAGTGCTTGAGGTTTTGGTTGAGGATTTAGACCGTCGTGGACGTGTCTCTCATGTTTCTGTTTAGTTGGGTTGTATCTTGTATTTGAACATTTTATTCCCTTTGTTTTCAATAGTTATCCCTGTCGTTTCGGAAAAAAAAAATCATAAGGTTCAGGGTTTGTTATTTATAATTTATGCTTAGTTCAGTAGCATGTTTCTTGTGTTTGAATTTCATAATATAATATGATCGTTTGCTTGGTCATTCCGATTTATGCATTAAATTACCACATCTTTCGAAAAAGCTTTAAAGTGCGTTTTAAAATGGATTGTTAAGTGAATTAGCTTATATGCTGCAATTGTGTGATATTATGTGGTGTGATTTATGTTTCAAGGCATGAGTCTTTGCCCGGTTGACTTAGGTTGACTCGGTCAACCTTTGTTTGACCTTAAATAGTGTTCCCGTGCTTGGTTCGAGTCGAGTCGTGTGTTCCAAATTTTTTCCTCGAGTATTTCCCACGAGCCACTTAGTCGACGGGTTTCGACTAAGTTTGTGCGTTCGTTGGTTCTCATTGTAATCGAGGGTTCGCCTTGATTTCTTGTAGGTTATCGAGGTGTCTACCTCAAACTGATTTTTGGAGCCTCGTATATTGCTATTTCTTTCACTGCTAACAGGTGGGTTTACTTATAAAGTTGTTTATGCCATACGTGTTGATTAATGTTTAATTGGTATGACCAATGTATGAATGTGAACCATGTGGCCTACCGATGTGAGCTGTTACGGCCGTCGGTACGGTTTTCCCCGTCGAGTTACGGTACGGTTGCCCTTGCGAGGCAAGTCTCTTTAAGACCTAATGAAAGATCGTGTCTGTTATAGTGGCACGCACTCCCATCGTTAGGGTTTATGCATCCCCTTTCTACGGCTAATGATAGATGTGCACATGATTGAGTTATTGTTGTGATTATTAGGAGATGAGACATGATGATGATTGATTTATATTCATGTTGCGACCATACCATCTTTACATGTTATTATGTGCATAGTAGTGAGCACTACTTTATCATTTGTGCTCATTCTCACCTGCTCTTCACGGATGCAGGTTAAGCAGTTGGCGGGTGAAGAAGTGAGACGAGTGGGTGGTCCCTAGTTATTTTATTGCTTCCGTATTATCATGAACTATGTTAAGACTTGTTGAAAATCAGTTTCGAACTTATGTTTTTGTTTATGTTGGATTTGAATTACTCGTGATGTTTGGATTTATGAAATTCTAATTTATGCATGCTTTACGATTAAAGCTTATATTATGTGTAGAGAACCGGTTAATAAAAATAATTTGTGAAAAATCGAGTTTATGAATCCCCGTGGGTCCAGATAAGACTTGGACTAAGTAAATTGTTGTTTAACACCCATGTATTTTTGAAAATGATTTTAAAAATTGTTTACTTGACTTTTGGAAAGCCGGGATTTCATTAAAATCAAAGTGGGGTGTTAAAGTTTGGTATCAGAGCCAGTCTGCATTTCTGTAGACTGGTATATATGTGAATAACTTGTTTATGTGATTTAGTACTTATGTTGACCACTCGTCTTTGTCACGCCGCACTGCTTAAGGTATGTTTTATATAAGTATCAATGAAATTACTTATAATGTGAATTGTGAATTTGCACGAGTAGCAATGAAACTACTTGTGATGTTTTGCACGAGTAGCAATGAAACTACTTGTGATGTTTTGCATGAGTAGCAATGAGACTACTTATGAAGTGATATATATGTTGTTTTGAGGCTTAGGAAATCTATCCACCTTAGGTTATGTAATCTCTAGTGTTTGACATTGAACTCTAGTGATATAGAGTTAAGATCGGACTCTAGAGGTTCCTAGTTGTGAGTTTCAATATATTATTATTGAGATAAGTGTTGTTCATAGCATTTTCTTGCTATTAGATCCGTTCAGTGTCCTTAGAGTAGGACTATTCGTGACCTATCTCAAAACAGAAAGGTTAAGTACCGAGTGAATCTCTAGTGTATGAGATCACTCGGGGAATTAGAACCTCAGTTGAGGACCGGGAGTGTCATTTAGATGTCGCGAATGCGTTACTAATCGACCCCCATAGTTTAGGAGAATCTAATGTGTATCACCGTCGTAACTCTTGAGAGTGGCTAAGCCTCGAGAGGGACGATGGTTCATAATTCTCGTACGTTAGATCGAGTGTAAGTCCTGAAGACTGATGCATGGATGAAAGACGACGATGTCGTCCATAGGACGAGTGGATTGCTCTAACATCGCGCGAATATCATGTGCGTTGGCTACGAGGCACGCAGTTGTAAAAGGTATGAATTTGTAGTTAAGCATGATGTTGTGGCTCTATATGACTTGAGATGTTAAAATTGATGTTATGAAAAGCATGCTTATATGATTGAACTTGACGATTATTGCACGACTGGGATTCTTTAAAACGTGTTATGTGGTGATCGTATGAGTTTATGTGAATTTGTGTTAAAATCATGTTAGGACTAACCTCCCTATATCTTATATGTGCGTATTTGTGATATATGTTGTGATTATATGTGACTTGTTGATGCTCGGTTCATGAGTGTATGATTTGGGTTGGCATTTAATTGAAAACTCCATGTTTTAGCCACTGGTTGTGCTCAGTTTTTCGTAACCAAGAAGTTGTTTTTCTTGGACAGGTGTTCATCATGATAATTATAGTATTTTGAGTTAGGGTTCAGTGAGAGTTGGAATTTCAAAATTTGGAGTTCATTGGAATTTATTATGAATTTTGAAAGTTGAACATGCATGCAGTTTTTATAAAATTCAGGCAGATTTGGTGGTTAAGATGTTGGGCTGTTTTTGATGAGCTTATGTTGGCAATATAAAAATGTAATCATCATGAAACTTGTAGTACATGTCATAAGCTTTCATTGGAAGTTGAAATCTTGCAAATTGGAGTTTTAGTTGATTTTATATGATTTTTCAAAGTTGATCTATGTCCAGAGGCAGTGTATATGACTGAAATGTATGTTCTAAAATGGAGCCTTTAACGTGATTATTTTTAAAACTGCTCTTCTTAAAATATGTAGCTTT
The DNA here is from genome assembly GCA_902706635.1 of Striga hermonthica. Taxonomy (NCBI): domain Eukaryota; kingdom Viridiplantae; phylum Streptophyta; class Magnoliopsida; order Lamiales; family Orobanchaceae; genus Striga; species Striga hermonthica. The sequence continues at coordinate 20,295,169 of CACSLK010027831.1, forward strand.
TCTAGTGTAGTTTCTGTAGGTTTTGATTTTGTTTGATTTAGAGTGTTATAACTTGAGATATTGTTGTTTTAGTGAAGTGTTGTAATTTGACAAATAGTTATGTTGGCAGATTTCTTGACCTAAGTGTTTTATGCTTAAACTCAGTTTTAAAGTTTTTTTTTTTGGCTTAAGTGATCAACATGAAAGTTATAGGTCTTTTTTTTTTTTTTTAGCTTTCTGATGTGATAAGGTTCATGCTTATATGATGACTATGACTCGATTTATGTTCAATCTATTTAGGATATGCATGAGATGAGTTGGTAATGATGGCAGAAATTGATTCCTAAATCTTAATTGCTTTTACACCATCTTAATGACCTTATCTATTTCTGTGATCTAAATAAATATTGTAGATGCATGCCTTAGGCCTAACTTGAGTCTTTAATCGTGTTATATGGGTGCCTGTAGCTTATAAAATTCTTAACTTTCTAAAACCCTGTAAGTTGACTATTTCCTGCTTTGAATTGCGATCATGATTTAAATGTTTGCTGAAAAATATGTGATTGAACGACCTTGTATGCTTGTGTGATTTAAATGAGAATTTTAGCCACATGTCTTAGGATTTATATTCATCTGAGACTATGTGGTTCAGTTATATCGCATGAGTTATGTTTTCGAAAATAAGTATTACCTTCGATATGCATGCTTATGTTCCTTATGTGAATTAATTTGATCGTTGTTATATCAATGATTGACTGGTAACACTTACGAGAGAAGCTTTACGCTAATATCTCGAAGTGTGGAGAACTATAGGTTGTATAAGAGGTTGAACTCGTTTAGGACTGCCGACTCGATTAGCTACCTAAGTAAAAGTTGTCGTGACGGCCGACATTGCTGGTCAGAAGAGTCAAACGAGCTAACCATTCTGTTGATCGGTGTTGACCGCCGAGTTAGGATTATTCATGGCAGTAATGCCAATGTTCGATCCCTTTTGGGAAATTTTTTGTTGTCAAACCCTTTGTCCTATCTGAGTACTTAGGAATTGTGAAACCCGGAAATTAAATTTCTGGAATGCACCTCAAACCGAGTGCCGAACCTAACTGGGTGTAGCCACGCGAAGTGGTGGCTGAGCCCGCACGCCCGTGCTGAGAGACGTGAGGCCAACTGCAGTAGCCGACCGTTGACTCGCACGAGAGCTGCCGCCGCCATTACCGAACGCACGAACTCCCCAGGTCAGTGTGTATGGCCAAACCTTGACCTTGTAGCTGATATCCGAGTGGGTACACGCACATGTCCCAGCGCCCCACATATGCAGCGCCAGCGTGTGTGTCACCTCTCGGGTGACTGTGCATTGAAACTCAGTCCGACCTTGTCCTTTTAAGGGTCTTTGAACCAGATTTTTGGTCAAAGTGTATGCTTATCTTTCGAGTCATTGTGTGATTTCTCTAATCAACAATCCCTGGTGTATGAGGTTTGTCAATTAGTTTCTCATGCCACATACAAGATTTTCTCGAGATGGCGAGATAGTAGTTTCCGTAGTAATGTGGGGGTAGAGCCTTGAGTCTCGACTGGAGACCGACTTCGTGGGGAAAAATCGTTATCGAGTATCTTGTCTTTACTCTTGAAGCCGCACATGAGGTGCTACTCGTGTCGGCAATGGGTGAGGCCTTGTCATCGGTATCAAACAGAATCGTGTGTTCTGAATATACTAGGTTTGAGTATAAGTGATGATAGTCTGTCCTATCATGATTTCTCGACCAAGTCAATAACTTAGCCTGATGGTTGACTCCACCACCGGGACGTGCGAGGATGCATGACACGCTCTAGCCTCGTGATGGAGGGAATGTGTGCGTGATCTCGAGGTATGTGTGAATTGTGACGAACTGCGTGATAAGCAGAACCCTACCTGTATGGAGGTACCGGTGACCTGTTGGGACAGAGGGTCCATCAGGGAAAGACCGGGAGGGGTACTCGTCAATGTCCAGTGGTTGTAGTCAAGTCGAGGGCGAGACGACTTGGCAGAGGGAGGCCGAGGTTTGGAGGGAGTACCCAACCCTCATATTTTGATGTTTCCTTTTGGTACTCTCTTACCTTCTAGTTGTTCGTTTTTGAATTTCGAGGACGGAATTTTTTGTAAGGTGGGTAGACTGTAACGCCCCGTTTGAATAAGAATTATTTGGGTTTTATTTTGACTTATTATTATTATTATTTGCCCATTATTATTATTATTATTATTATTATTATTATTATTATTATTATTATTATTATTATTATTGTGTAATTTATTTGTCAATTTCCTAAATATTATATTTAATTAAAATGTGCTTAATTGTGTATTATTAATAGAATAATAAAATGTGTTATATATATATATATATTTAGTTCGGTTTTTATTTTAATAATCGATCGTTTTTAATCGAGCCCGAGAAAGAGTCGTTATCTCAAACCTGCATGTGAACCCGACCCGCCCGAGATCCGGCCCCTTCCAACCCCGCGTGTGTATGTACGTGTGTAGAATATTAGCTTGGGGATCAAGTTAGCATTAACCTAATTATATATGTATGTATATATATATATATATATATATATATATATAAAGTGAACCGTCAGCATTAAGAAGGAAAACCCGCAGCTTTTTGTGAATCTGCCCCCCTCGATATCTTTTCCTCTCTCTCTCAACTCAATCACTCCCGCAGCCCCACCTTTCAACCTGCGCCATCACCACCAGTAACCATCGCTTCTTTTCATCACGAGATCACCATCATCATCGCTGCCACCATAATCGCGAGCAAGTCGCTGCAACCTGCTACCCGGCGAGCTTCGACCTCAGCAACTCCGATGGTTCACGTGAGCAGGCCCCTTCTTCCGCGAGCAAGCGCCGTCCTCAACCACGCACAGCGACGCAGCGACTTTTCCCCGTCTTTCACGCGCAGCAACCCAACGAGCGTCCTGGTCGATTCTTTTGCGTCCCCGAGTTCCGACTCTTTCGTTCTCCGAGCAGTTGGTCGTTGTCTCCCCTCGGTGCTCGGTAAATCGATGGCTATACTCCCCTTATATGTGATTGCTATATTTTGTTGATATGAAAAAATTATTGTTGCTTTAGAAAAGTTGGGGCCTTTGAGAATGAGCATGATTTTATGTGACCAAGATGTTCTTATTGTTGATGTCTAAAAATGACCAACAATGTGTTCGAACTACACACTGTAATGTGTGCTCTGTTCGGTCTGCACGAATAGTTTTTATGTGTGTGATCTGGTTTAACTTAGTGGTCCGAATGCTCAAGCTATCCGTGACTTATAAGATAATTAATGAGAGCATTTACTCATTGCGTTAAATGATGTCCTCTCCTCCCTTATATAGGAAGTTTAGGGACCCTTACATTTCCCTCTTGGGGATTTTTACATTTTCTTTTACAGGATATTTTTGGATGTTAGTCATTCCACATTAAATGCTAATTGTACTTGACAATCTGATTCCAATATCAGTGATCCGTCTAGATCGTGCCACGCGTCCCCGCTTTTCCCTCGCTGTCGGATAGGGGATTTTGGTATATCTCTGCATTTAATGCGCACAGTACGACTGATTTTGGGTAATGATTAGATCAGATCTCGCTTGCTTTCTCCCATCCGTTCTGCAGCGGCCCAATCCCGGATGCGTCCGGTTCGTCTTTTCCATGTACATACGAATTTGTCGCAGGTTTGCCCTTGTCACCACTCGTTCAATCTATACCACCAACAAAGGCCCCCTGATTCGGGCACCACGTGAGGTATAGCCTCCGGTCATGATGTCTGGATCTGCATATTTTGATGGACCGAACGACCCCACTTCTTTCCATTCTTCTGACCGACTGCCCTCTCATACCAATTGGCGCGCCGCTTCTGTAACGATTACTTTTTCATGAAAAGGTGCGTCTCATTCCTCAGTTGTTTCGACAATAACTGCCATTTCACACGTGTCGTCTTCTTATTGGGAGCCCCTGTATTGATGGCGTATGCGAATCACTTCTTCTGACACGTTGTATCGTACCTTAATCTCTTCATTCCCCTTTTGGACAGTATAAATATGTCCATTCCCCTTTTAAAAACTTCCACGCTAATCCTTTCATCCAAAATTACTCCAACTTCTCCCTATTCCACAAACCGATCAGCTCGTGCAATCGTTCGGTTTTCCCCTTGTCTGTGTTTCATTATTCGCTGGGAAGGTAATTTTTCTCTTCTCTTCTTTTCCCTATTTCTTCTACTTTTTGGTCAACATGAGTGCCGAGGCCTCGTCTTCGTCGAAAAGCTACAACGAGGAACAGTACGAGGAGGCTTTGCAAGGCGACACGGCGGGTAGGATTAGACTTCCGCTTCAGACGGAAAGTCCGGATGAGGATCTCCGGATAGAACGGGCAGTCGTATCCGTTCCAAGTGGTTACTGACGCCGTCCGTATCGCGAATGGCCGTCAACAAGCATCTTCGGATTGGCTCACATCGCCAGCGACATGACGGATGACAAAGTGGTCAAGGTCCGGACATCCATCCGGCTCCCCCGTGACATTAAGATGTTTGAACCCTACATCTGAGAACGGGTTCATTGTCTTCCGCCCGGCTATGTCGGCGTGCTTGAGCGTTCGATTGCTTTGGGGTCCGTTTTCTGCTTTCCCGTATCCTGACAGAGTACCTGAGAGACTGGGGGTCGGTTTTAGCCAGGTTTCTCCGATTGCCTGGCTGAAAATCATTAGTCTGCTCGTGTTGTTCAGTCAGCAAGGTTGGGAAATGCCGACGTCGGATGACATACGCGCACTTTTCCTGATGAAAGAAACGAGGAGGAAATCCGGACATATCTCCATATCCATCCGGGACCCGAGGTTTAGAGATCTCATTACCAAAGTCCCAGAGACAATCAACAAATATAGATCTTCTTGGTTTTGGGTCGGACACGGTTGGCAGACACTGAAATCACCGGATCCGGGAGCCTCTGAATATTTAACTGTTCCGACGAGATTCGTTGCAAAGATTTGTAAGTTTATGCTTTCTTTTTCTCGTTCGTTTCTCCTAATTTTTGGTTATTTTTGTCCGACCTAACAGGTCAAGTTCGTTGTTTCAGCCAACCCTTCGCTCGTTCCTAAGTTAAGAGAGTCGTTCGTTCTCCAATTGACTGAGCTGCTGAAAAACAAAAAAGAAGACGAACGAGCCGGGCCAAAATTGGTGGAGGATTCTAATCTGTTCGAGGCCGGGCTCTGTACGGGTGACGTCGAGATTTCGTGTGTTCCTAGTAAGTACTCCTGTCCGTTTTCCCTTTCATGATCCGTTCGGTTGAGGAATTGTATTATTCGGTTTCCTTAACTCCTTGGTTTCTTGCAGCCTATTATCCTTTGGGAAACCTGAAAGGTGTGGCCACCGACACGGGAGCAAAGAGAACTGTTGTTAAGTTGAAAGGGAAACAGTAACACCCCCACTTTGATTTTTACAGAAATTCCGGATTTTCCAAAAAACCAGTATAAAATTTTCAAAATCATTTTCGAAAATTTAGTGGGTGTTAACTAACATTTTTCATATCCCAAGTCTTATCTGGGCCTACGGGGATTCACAATTGGTTTTCGTTAACCAACATCAACTCATGAAATTAATAACCAAACATCAATCTCAAATCAACAAAGGTTCATAAGTTTCAAAACCAACACACAAGGTTCGAAAATAGTTTGCACAAAACATAACGTGCAACAAACTTATTCAAGTTCATCGGAAGCAATTAAAAATGCATAAGTAATTAGACCGACCCAACTCGTCCCTTCCTCGTCACCCGGCTGTTGCTTAACCTGCATCGGTGAAGAGCAGGTGGGGATGAGCACAAGATGAAAAACGTGCTCACCACTATGCACATATATAATAATAACAGTTGGTATGGTTAGAGTATGAACATAAAGCAATCATTTGTCACGTCTCCAAATCACATCACATCATAACATATTACCCACGTGTACACATCTCTCATTAGCCAAGGATAGGGGATTCATTACCCTAACTCATGGGGGTACGTGCCACTGTAACAGACACGGCCTTTCATTAGGTCTTACGGAGACTTGCCTCGCAAGGGCAACCGTACCGTAACTCGACGGGGACAACCGTACCGACGGCCGACACCGGCTCACGCTAATAGGCTACATGATTTACATACATACTAAAATCATACCATCTCAACAAGAAAACACATATATGGCATAGCAAGTTTTGAATAAGTAAACCCACCTGGTAAAGCAACGGAGAAAATGGCACACAAACGGGAGTAGGCAGCGAGCACGGCTCGTCAAACACCTACAACAATTATACACTAAGATCAACACCTACTTGACCTTAGAGAACAATCACAAGCATACATTGGTCGAACATGATTCAACCAAGTAGTTCGTGAAGTTCTGTGGATATTGGAACACTTGGACTCGACTCGACCAATTAAGAGCAAATACACCAATTCAAGAAGGTCGGGGAAACTAATGAGTTAAGTTCTGAAACTTGAACATAAAATCCATCTCACTGGACTTAACAAAACCACCAAGTTTCAGCCCCAAACTCGTTATACACAAATTTATAAAATTCAAACGCAATTTCAACATAAACGAGCATAAAATCCGAAGCCTGACCTAATGAATGAATTTGTACTTGAAATTTTTACTGGAGCAACTACATCACGTAAAGACCAACATATAAAAATTCCAGCTATTAACATCAAATACACGAATTATGAAAATTCATACGGTTTTCTGTAGTTTTTGAATTATAACTAAAACTAAACCAATTCGAACTTCGAAAATTCCAATTTTTTATAGCATGAAACTATACATAAAACAAGCACCTCAGCCAAAAATCAGAATGTTTGAGCAACTAACCAATTTATAATAATTAAAACATTTTTCAGCTGAAACTGTAAACAAATTATTTACCCTATCAATATCAATACAAAAATTCTAAAGATTTTACACAACAACCTAACCAGGAAGATTGAAAACATATTAAAATTTCATGAATTCTGGAGTACTACACAATTTATTATGAATTAAACATGAATCTGAGCAGAAATTACAATAATTTTTAAAAATAGCTACAGACCTCTGAAAAATCTGAAATTGTTACACGAGCTATATAATGACCAAATCCAGATACAGTAAAAATTCCACAGAAATTGGATCCGAATATAATTTATTATGATTTTATTACAAAAACAGCCACTAAACACGTTCGACAATTTCTCTAAGACTCGATTTACCATGAAATTGCCCGAGGTCTTCATCATAAGACCAAGGATGATAAATTGTTCCATTCCACAGTAACGTAAACACGAATGACGAGGTCTCTTCCGATTTATCAAAATCGAAGAGTTCGTCTGCACATTAATATATATAATGAACCAATACGAACACATAAAATCATAGGCATCTATATATTAATTCATAGAACATGCTAAACGCATCTAATAAACATGTAAGAATTAATCAAGGGGTCGAGACTTGATACCGTTCTTGGGAAGCAAGCGAGAATGGTTCGAATGGTTCGACGGGACGACGGGCTCGACGGCTATGCTCGGCTCGCACAAGGGTGTTCTGCTGAAATCGAGAGGGCTTCGGTCGCGCTCGACAGACAGCAACAAGGTCCCGCTGGAGGCTCACGAGCAGCAACACAATGGGTACGCCAAGGATCGCGAACGGTTAACGTGGCCTGAGCGGAAACTCGCCGGTAGCGAACGAGGTCCGACGATTTCGCAGCGATGGCGAAGGGTTTGAGACAAAGGACATCGGCTGCCTGCTCACGTGAACTGGGGTTAGTTGGTCCCGTCTTCTCCATCTGAACTCACGGGGCCGTCGTTGCTGAGGGCTCAATATGTGTGCGACATCGTCGGTGGTTCTCAGTCGGGTCCTACAGCGACGCTCGACCGATTCGGTGTTCGCGTGGGTCATCGACAAAAGAGTTGTCCTCGGTTGATTGGGGTTTCGTCCCCGATGGCGGCAGGGAATGGCAATGACGAGACTCGCTGCTGGTTCACGGTGGCGTGGAGGACAGCGGCCGGTTATGCGCGATCAGCAAACGGGCTCAGAGTGGTTTTCGGCTTCAGGTTGAGGGGCTCGCGACGACGGGTAATGCGAAAGAACCGAGAGCCTGCAGGGTTTGGTCGTACATATGTGAACGGAGCTTCGGGCAGGGGAATTCCATGGCCTGAGTTCCTCGCACGATGAATAATCGCAGCCGACTTGGACTTGAGTGTTCGTTCGCGCGGGGACAGCGATGGTGGAGATGATCGACTGAGGGAGAGAGAAAGGTTTTCTGCTCGATGGACTTGCGGCGGACGAAAAATTTAGGGCTAAGGGTCGGTTCATGACGAGAGAGAGCGAGAGAGAAAAGAATTTGAGCGGAAAATTTCACAAAATTGGGCCAAGCTTAATACACTTTGGGCCGAAGGCTTTCTCGCAATGTGGGCTGAAAATCATGAGCTTAAAGGGCCGAAAACAAAACCTAGACGACCACAATAAAAAAAAATCGATGGCACGGTCTCGGGTCGGGGTTCACCTCTCGGTTCAATTTTATTCAAATATGGCTCGCGATAAATAAATTAAACCGGACATCATATGTATATATATTACACAATAATTATTATTGCATTAATAATACACAATTTGGCACATAATAAATAAATATAATATTTAGGCAGTTTGACAATTAAGCACATAATAATAATAATAATAATAATAATAATAATAATAATAATAATAATAATAATAATAATAATAATAATAATAATGGGCAAATAATTATAATAAATCATAATAAAACTCAAAATGGAGCGTTACAGTCTACCCACCTTACAAAGAATTCCGTCCTCGGAATTCGAAAACAAACAACTAGAAGGTAAGAGAGTACAAAAAGGGGACATCAAAATGTGATGTTCGGGTACTCTCTCCGAATCTCGGTCTCCCTCTGCCAAATCGTCTCGCCCTCGACTCGACTACCACTACTGGACTTTGACGAGTACCCCTTACGGTCCTTCCCTGATGGACCATCGGTCCCAACAGGTCACCGGTACCTCCATACAGGTAGGGTTCTGCCTATCACGCAGCTCGTCAATTTCACACATACCTCGAGATCACGCACACATTCCCTCCAACACGAGGCTAGAACGTGTCATGCATCCTCGCAAGTCCCGGTGGTGGAGTCAACCCTTAGGCTAAGCTATTGACTTGGTCGAGAAATCAGGATAGGACAAACAATCGACACTTATACTCAAACCCGTTACATTCAGAACACATGATTCTATTTTATACCGATTACAAGGCCTCACCCATTGCCGACACGAGTAACAACTCGTATGCGGCTTCGGGAGTAACGACAAGATACTCGATAATGATTTCCTCCCACGGAGTTAGTCTCTAGTCGAGACTCAAGGCTCCGCCCTCACAATACTACGGAAACTACTATCTCGCCATCTCGAGAAAACCTCGCATGTGGCATGGAAAACTAATCGACAAACCTCATACACCGGGGATTGTTGATTAGGGCATTCACACAACGACTCGAAAAACAACGTACACTTTGACCAAGATCTGGTTCAAAGACCCTAAAAGGACAGGGTCGGACTGGGTTTAATGCACTGTCACCCGAGAGGTGACACACACGCTGGCGCTGCATATGCGGGGCGCTGGGACGCGTGCATGTACCCACTCGGATACCAGCTACAAGGTCGAGGTTTGGCCGTACACACTGACCTGGGGAGTTTGGCGTTCGGTGATGGCGGCGGCAGCTCTCGTGCGAGTCAACGATCGGCCACTGCAGTTGGCCTCACGTCTCTCAGCACGGGCGTGCGGGCTAGGCCACCACTTCGCGTGGCTACACCCAGTCAGGTTCGGCACTCAGTTCGAGGCACATACCAGAAATTTAAATTTCCGAATCTCACAATTTCTTAAGTACTCCGACGGGAACAAGGGTTTGACAACAATAATTTCCCAAAAGGGATCAAACATTGGCATCACTGCCAGGAAAAAGATCTAACTCGGCGGTCAACGCCGAACAACAGAATGGTTAGCTCGTTTGACTCTATCGACTAACAGTGTCAGCCATCACGACAGCTTTTACTCAGGTAGCTATTCGTGCTGGTAGTCCTAAACGAGTTCATCCACATACATAACCTATAGCTTCCACACTTCGAGGTCTAGCGTAAAGCCTCTCTCGCAAGTGTTTCCAGCTAACATTATAATACTAATCAGATTAAGTCACATAAAGCACATATACATGAAAATTGACGAAAATCTAATTTTGAAATTCAGAACTCAATTTGGAAACCTAAGCATGAACTTGCACCAATTTCCAGCATGCGAGATGAATTTAAAATGCATGTAGTTTTCAGTATAGATATCGTATCATGATGAAACCACTTGAAAAATATCCCTAACTCAGGCTTCTATCACTTTCATGAAGAACACTCAAGCAGATACAATTATTTAGATGCACATAATACAACAAACATACAAAACATAGGTGTAGTGGATAAATGAAGACATACAGCTTGACAGGTTCTCAGTGTATGCACAATAACCGAAGCTACAAATATTATATTACTGAAATTCAAAATCTCCAAGATAGCTAACTCAATTATTTACAACTTTTATGTTGATCACTTAAGCCAAAAATAACTTTAAAACCGGGTTTAAGCATAAAACACTTAGGTCAAGAAATCTGTCAACGAAACTATTTATAAATTACAGTAGGTCACTAAATCAGGAATATCTCATGCCACAAAACTCTGAATCATGCAAACTCAAAACCTACAGAAACTACACTTGAATTGATACAAGTTCCAAGAAGGTCATCATTACAAATAATCATGTGAAGGGCCTCATTCAAGAGCATACATTTCAATTGTAAATACAACTATTGTTTTTAAAAATTCTGGGCATAACTCCAACTTTGAAAAATCATATAAAATCAACTAAAACACCAAATTGTAATATTTTAACTTCCAGAGAAAGCTTATAATATGTACTACAAGTTTCATGTTGATCATATTTTCACATAGTCACATTAACATTGTCAAAAAACAGCCCAACATCATGATTCACAATTCTTCCCAAAATTTCAAAAACTGCTCGCAGTTACAATTTCAAAAATTCATAATAAATTCAATTCAACTCCAAATCATTAAATAAACTCACAGAAACCTAACTCAAAGCATTACAAAATTTATGGAGAACTCTGAACCAGAAAACAGCTTTAAGCCACGATAATCTGAGCACAAACAGAGGCTATAACGAGAAGTTCTCATACGATTTTTTTTTCTTAGCACAAAAACATAATTTCATGTACGTAGCATTAGGGGTCACATGTAATCACAATATATACCTCATGTACGCGCATATGAAATATAAGAGAGTCAGCCCTAGCATGATTTTTAACAGAAATTCACATAAACTCATACGATCACCACATAACACATTTTAAAGAATCCCAGTTGTGCAATAATCATCAAGTTCAATCATATAAGCATGCTTTTTATAATATCAATTTTAACATTTCAAGTCATATAGGGCCACAACATCATGCTTAACTACAAATTCAAATCACAAGTTTTGAGAGAACTTTTCTAGCTTTAACCAAATCATATAAACATGCTAGAGCATCAATAAAACACACATCCTTAAGTCTCCCGACTAATCACGCTTCGAGCTAGCATGAACTCACTCTTATTAAAACACAAGGGACTATATAATACCATAGGTTGAAAAGAGGCCATCAACATCCATAACACTGGCAGCCTATAAAACAACGACTCATCTCATAATTTTCGAAACCCGGCAAGGGTCCGAAGAAAAGCGAATACATTCCCGGTCCTCATTGACAGGGTCCTCTCATGGAGACATTGAATAGACTTATATATAAAGGGAAACTGCTATGGCAGAACATAACTCGAAAACAACATATTGAAACTCACAACGAGAAACCTCTGGAGTCCGAACTTAACTCCATATCACTAGAGTTCAAGAATAAACACTAGAGTTCACGGGTGGATAGATTTCCTAAGCCCCAAAACAACATATATATCACTTCATGAGTAGTGTCATTGCCACTCATGCGAAACCTCACAAGTAGTTTCATTGCTACTCATGTAAAACACCACAAGTAGTTTCATTGCTACCCGTGAAAAATCACAATTCACATTATAAGTATTTTCATTAATACTTAAACCAAACATACCTTAAGCAGCGCAGAGTGACGGAGACGAGTGGTCATATTACAAGGTCTAAACACATACTCACATATAAACCAGTCTACAGAAACGCAGACTGGCTCTGATACCAAACTGTAACACCCCACTTTGATTTTTACAGAAATTCTGGATTTTCCAAAAAACCAGTATAAAATTTTCAAAATCATTTTCGAAAATTTAGTGGGTGTTAACTAACATTTTTCATATCCCAAGTCTTATCTGGGCCTACGGGGATTCACAATTGGTTTTCGTTAACCAACATCAACTCATGAAATTAATAACCAAACATCAATCTCAAATCAACAAAGGTTCATAAGTTTCAAAACCAACACACAAGGTTCGAAAATAGTTTGCACAAAACATAACGTGCAACAAACTTATTCAAGTTCATCGGAAGCAATTAAAAATGCATAAGTAATTAGACCGAACCAACTCGTCCCTTCCTCGTCACCCGGATGTTGCTTAACCTGCATCGGTGAAAAGCAGGTGGGGATGAGCACAAGATGAAAAACGTGCTCACCACTATGCACATATATAATAATAACAGTTGGTATGGTTAGAGTAAGAACATAAAGCAATCATTTGTCACGTCTCCAAATCACATCGCATCATAACATATTACCCACGTGTGCACATCTCTCATTAGCCAAGGATAGGGGATTCATTACCCTAACTCATGGGGGTACGTGCCACTGTAACGGACACGGCCTTTCATTAGGTCTTACCGAGACTTGCCTCGCAAGGGCAACCGTACCGTAACTCGACGGGGACAACCGTACCGACGGCCAACACCGGCTCACGCCGATAGGCTACATGATTTACATACATACTAAAATCATACCATCTCAACAAGAAAACACATATATGGCATAGAAAGTTTTGAATAAGTAAACCCACCTGGTAAAGCAACGGAGAAAATGGCACACAAACGGGAGTAGGCAGCGAGCACGGCTCGTCAAACACCTACAACAATTATACACTAAGATCAACACCTACTTGACCTTAGAGAACAATCACAAGCATACATTGGTCGAACTTGATTCAACCAAGTAGTTCGTGAAGTTCTGTGGATATTGGAACACTTGGACTCGACTCGACCAATTAAGAGCAAATACACCAATTCAAGAAGGTCGGGGAACCTAATGAGTTAAGTTCTGAAACTTTAACATAAAATCCATCTCACTGGGCTTAACAAAACCACTAAGTTTTAGCCCCAAACTCGTTATACACAAATTTATAAAATTCAAACGCAATTTCAACATAAACGAGCATAAAATCCGAAGCCTGACCTAATGAATGAATTTGTACTTGAAATGTTTACTGGAGCAACTACATCAGGTAAAGACCAACATATAAAAATTCCAGCTATTAACATCAAATACACGAATTATGAAAATTCATACGGTTTTCTGTAGTTTTTGAATTATAACTAAAACTGAACAAATTCGAACTCCGAAAATTCCAATCTTTTTACAGAATGAAACTATACATAAAACAAGCACCTCAGCCAAAAATCAGAATTTTTGAGCAACTAACCAATTTATGATAATTAAAACATTTTTCAGCTGAAACTGTAAACAAATTATTTACCCTATCAATATCAATACAAAAATTCTAAAGATTTTACACAACAACCTAACCAGGTAGATTGAAAATGTAAGAACATTGGTTTGGCATCATGTCCGACAAACCTAAGTGTTTTCTAGAAGATTTCTTGTTAAGCAAGCAAAATAAATTAAAGGGAAGTTTTTCTATTTATTTACTTGTGATTTAATTAAGTTCCTAATATTTATTATTAATAATATATGGTATCTATTCATTGTAGTATGTATTATGGAATCCTAATCCTTTAGGAGAAGGATTACATAA
>CACSLK010027831.1:20324245-20348898 GCA_902706635.1 Striga hermonthica
TACATATAATATAATATATAATATATAATATAATTTATTAATATTATATATATATAATATTTATATAATATTTATATAATATAATATTTATATAATATTTATATAATATTATATATATAATATATATATAATTTATATAATAACAGTTATATATAATATTATATATATACAATTTATATAATAACCGTTATAATATATATATATATGTATATTTATATATATACACGTTATATATAAATTATATAGTAGAGATATATGTATAGTAATGATATATATAATATATATAGTAAATTGACAGTAATGGCATAATAGTAAATTGTTTGATAAAGTAATGGCATAATGGTAATTTTAGTAATAAAATAATGGTATAATGGCATAATAGTAAATTTGGCGATAAAGTAAGGGTATAATAGTAAATTCGACGAAAAAACTAACACTGTCAGTATGAAACTAACGGAGTTAACACGAATGGGCGAGTATGCACGCATATATCAAATACAAGGGGGTTTGACGCAATTTTTGAAATACAAGGGGATAACGCGCAGATTTCATATATTACAGGGGGATTTGGTACATTAAACCCTTAATATATATAATGAACCAATACGAACACATAAAATCATAGGCATCTATATATTAATTCATAGAACATGCTAAACGCATCTAATAAACACGTAAGAATTAATCAAGGGGTCGAGACTTGATACCGTTCTCGGGAAGCAAGCGAGAATGGTTCGAATGGTTCGACGGGACGACGGGCTCGACGGCTATGCTCGGCTCGCACAAGGGTGTTCTGCTGAAATCGAGAGAGCTTCGGTCGCGCTCGACAGACAGCAACAAGGTCCCGCCGGAGGCTCACGAGCAGCAACACAATGGGTACGCAAAGGATAGCGAACGGTTAACGTGGCCTGAGCGGAAACTCGCCGGTAGCGAACGAGGTCCGACGATTTCGCAGCGATGGCGAAGGGTTTGAGACAAAGGACGTCGGCAGCCTGCTCACGTGAACTGGGGTTAGTTGGTCCCGTCTTCTCCATCTGAACTCACGGGGCCGTCGTTGCTGATGGCTCAAGATGTGTGCGACATCGTCGGTGGTTCTCGGTCGGGTCCTACAGCGACGCTCGACCGATTCGGTGTTCGCGTGGGTCATCGACAAAAGAGTTATCCTCGGTTGATTGGGGTTTCGTCCCCGATGGCGGCATGGAATGGCAATGACGAGACTCGCTGCTGGTTCATGGTGGCGTGGAGGACAGCGGCCGGTTATGCGCGATCAGCAAACGGGCTCAGAGTGGTTTCCGGCTTCAAGTTGAGGGGCTCGCGACGACGGGTAATGCGAAAGAACCGAGAGCCTGCAGGGTTTGGTCGTACATATGTGAACGGAGCTTCGGGCAGGGGAATTCCATGGCCTGAGTTCCTCGCACGATGAATGATCGCAGCCGACTTGGACTTGAGTGTTCTTTCGCGCGGGGACAGCGATGGTGGAGATGATCGACTGAGGGAGAGAGAAAGGTTTTCTGCTCGATGGACTTGCGGCGGACGAAAAATTTAGGGCTAAGGGTCGGTTCATGACGTGAGAGAGCGAGAGAGAAAGAATTTGAGCGGAAAATTTCACAAAATTGGGCCAAGCTTAATACACTTTGGGCCGAAGGCTTTCTCCCAATGTGGGCTGAAAATCATGAGCTTAAAGGGCCGACAACAAAACCTAGACGACCACAATAAAAAAAATTCGATGGCGCAGTCTCGGGTCGGGGTTCACCTCTCGGTTCAATTTTATTCAAATATGGCTCGCGATAAATAAATTAAACCGGACATCATATGTATATATATTACACAATAATTATTATTGCATTAATAATACACAATTTGGCACATAATAAATAAATATAATATTTAGGCAGTTTGACAATTAAGCACATAATAATAATATTATTAATAATAATAATAATAATAATAATAATAATAATAATAATAATAATAATAATAATAATGGGCAAATAATTATAATAAATCATAATAAAACTCAAATAATTCATAAACGAATGGGGCGTTACAGAAACAGACTGGTACCAGCTCCAAGCAAGAATCGGGACCCCGAGAATCAGCTGCCGAGATGGACCGTTTGGCGATGATTGAGAAGATGAGGGCCACCCAGGCATCAGCATTGAAGGAGCCGACCCCTCAACAAGAAATCAGCTATGAGGTTATCGAGTCCTCGGGCGAGGAGGATGACCAACAATTACAGAGGGGTTACTCGGCGAGCCGTAAACGGGCTGCCGAAGTTGATGAGGCCCGCAAGGCCAAACGTCCGGTCCAGTCGGGAACTCAAGAGCAAGGGTCAACGGTCGGCCCTTTCACACAGGTAGTGCCGAGCGGTTTTCTTGAGGGAGGGACGCCCCCATCCATCAGGACGGGTCGAAGACTTATCTCCAGATCGAGCCCACACGAGCGACCCGAGCGGATCGCCTGAAGAATGTGTCTGACGGTTGGTTCGTCCGTTACAAGTCGGTGGCACACCCACTCCTCCTGAACATTGGGAACTGGCCCCCGCACGTGACGGATGCTGCGCTGGCGCCCTTGATGAGTTGGAATCTCCCGGCCGAGTTGACTGCTCAAGCGCTCACTCCGACCGAGCGAATGGAATATGCAGCGGGAAGCCTAGGTCGTGCCTTGTGCTTGCAGGCGGCGGCTTTGGCCGATTTAAAAAAGATGAGCAGTGACCTGGAGAAGATTACGGCCGACCATGCCGTTTGCAAGGATAAGATCCACTCTCTCCAGGACGAACTCAAGAAGTCTGACCTGCTGCAGATGAAGATTGTCGAGCTCGAAGGCGAGCTGAAAGTGGTTCGATTGGAGGAAGTTAAACTGGTTGACCAGGCGGACCGCGCCAAAAAGCAGTTGGCCATAGCCGAAAGGGAGCTCACGGCGGCGAAGTTGAATGCCGAGGAGGCCGTCTAGAAACTTGCAGCGGCCGAACGGGAAAGGGACATGGCACTGGCCGAACAGGAGCGAATCCAGTCCAAGTTGGCGGGAGTGGGGCAGTTTCGCGGTTCGTACGAATACGGTTTCGAGAAGGGCCGTGCGGCTGGGTTGGACGAGTACAACAAGACGGACAAATTCCTGGCTGACATGGACTTGAACGCGGCACTCGGACTGAATTGGGTGATCCATGTGATAAAAGACGGAGGAAAAACATTGAAGGACCTCGAGGCCGTTCGTGATATCAAGTTCGAGCGGTTGGCTCTGCCCGAGGAGATGAAGATTTCGTCCGTGATTGCTGACGATGATGAGAAGACCTATAATAGCCGTCTGATGGATTCTGCACTTTCTAAATCTGTCGCGGACACGACTGGGGCTAGTCCGAGCCATCCTCCCGACCGTCAAGATGAAGGAACGAACAAGAATGATGAGGATGCTGGGCACGGACAGCAACCTCCTGCTTGACTTCCAACCGCTTTCCAGTAGTTATTTCCATTTCTTCTCTTCTTTTTTTTTTTAAGTGTGTTTGCGTGGGCTGTTTGTCGCTTGAACAATTTGTTTCGGTTTGTGATTTCGAATGATAGTATGTTCCGATCCCGGGGATGGTTTATTCCTTGTAGGGTTCGGGTTTTAGTATGATTTCCCTAAGTATTCATAATGAATAAGGTGTTTGACTTATATTTTCGTTGCCTCTTTCCTTTGCGCAATTTTCATTTTCCTTGAATGACTTTGGATTATCCGGTCGTCATCCCATTTGGAACTTTTCCATTTTTGACCGGATGACCTTAAGTGGTCCGGTACCGGGAAACCTTAAGTGGTCCGGTTATTATCATACTTAGGGTCATTTTATATTTGATCGGATGACCTTAAGTGGTCCGATACCGGGCAACCTTAAGTGGTCCGGTTATTACCCTACTTGGGGTCATTTTATTTTTTATCGGACGGCCTTAAGTGGTCCGATACCAGGCAACCTTAAGTGGTCCGGTTATTACCCTACTTGAGATCATTTTATTTTTGATCGGACGACCTTAAGTGGTCCGATACCGGGCAACCTTAAGTGGTCCCGTTATTACCCTACTTGGGGCTATTCTCATTGATGGGAATAGAACACTTTATTGATAATATTTTTTCAAATACATTGCATTCCAGGGATACATCAGTGGGGTTCCGTCTAAGTACTTCAAACAGTAGGCCCCATTCTTAAGCACGATGTCAATTTGATACGGTCCTTCCCATTTCAGTTTTAGGGGACCTGGATCCGGCCCCGTCACTCTCTTCAGAACGAGGTCTCCTGTTTGGTAGAGACGAGAGTTGACTCTTGTGTTAAAATGTCTCTCGGTCACTCGTTTGTATGCTGCATTTTTCAATTCGGCGTGTGCCTGAGACTCTTCTATCAAATCTAAACTTGTCCGCAAACCCTCGTTATTCGCTTCCTCTTCAAAATTCTTTACTACGTTTCCGATCCGATCTCGACCGGAACCATCGCTTCCGACCCGTATGCTAATGAGAACGGTGTTTCTCCTGTCGTTGACCTCGGCGTGGTCCGATATGACCATAAAACGTTCGGAAGCTCTTCTGGCCAAGCTCCTTTTGAGGTTTCTAACCGTATCTTCAAACCGTGTTTGATAATTTTGTTAACGGCCTCCACTTGTCCGTTCGACTGCGGATGGTAGTGTTGGGTTCTGTGAGGAACGTCGACAATGTGCACATTCAAATCTATAGAATAATAAATCCTAACGCAGTGGAATCTATAGTTAAGATTAGGACTTACGGTTTAAAATTTTTGCCGACTCTGAGACGTTTCTGATTTCCTTTGATGGAGATCGTCTGAACACCAAAGTCTAATGGGCAGCTAGACTTGGCCTTTCTCGATTCTAATCGAGTCACCATGATGCTCCAATTGCTCATCAAGCTCATCGGATCGTCTCGGACCTTCAGTAAGTGAATCGGACTCCTCGGACCGCTCGGGAACCATCTTGGACTCGAACCGGAGCTTCTGAACTAAGTTGAACTGGCTTGGACCTTTGCTGACCACGTCTGGACTGGTCTGAAGCTGCATGGACCGGTCTGGAGCTCATCTGGGCCGCCTGGAGTATCGCTGGGCTCGAGCTGAACACATTTGGGCCAGTGGACACGCGCTAGACTGAAGCTGCGTAACTGGGCCGCGCTAATGAAGTTGGGCCGCGCCAGACGGGCTGGGAAAGCTGGGCCAGACTGAAACACACGCGGGCTGACGCGGGCTGTGGTCGGGCTTCGCGGGCTGGCGTCTGTGAGGGAGCGCGGGCTCACTGCGGGCCTCAAAGCCCGCGCACTTAATCCAAAAAGTAAACTGACGCTTCGCAAGAAAGGGGATCGAACCTGCGACCTCTAACGGAGAAGGCGCCAAGAAGACCGCTGGGCTACAAGCTCTCTGCTCTGCTGGACTCGCTTCGAAAACTAAAGGACGTGAACGCGAGCTGGACACCTGGGCGCCAACAGAATAGCTGGGAACGCGGACAGGATGCCGGAATGACTCCGGTGAAATTCCCGACGGGATGAACATATATATATAATCAACGGGGTACGAATAACAACTTTCGAATCTTCTATTGTATGACCTTTACACGATCTCTAATAAGTCTTTGTGGAGCGATTTATTAGATTTCCCAAAACCTCTTGATCATCTTCTTCTAAGACCTTACGGTGCTAACCCATTTTTCTTTCGAAGAAGAATCTCTCTCTTTCTTTCTCGCTTGAAGAGGCCGAATTTCACCAGCCCTTCGGGGAGAAAAACGGGTAAAGCTATGCCAAGAGGTTAGGGGACCTAGTGTATTTATAGGCTACAGTAGGGACCTAAAGGAGGTGCTAAATATGGGCTTATTCCTTTAGGTTTAGGAATCCTTATATCTTCCATCTCCTTTTTCCATCTAGGATAATATTCCTAATAATTAATTACCTTCTAGAAGACTCCATAGTCTCCTAACCCTAGGTAATATTCTAGAAGGAATATTCTCATCCTTAGGGAATTATGAAATATAATTAATTCCTAATTTAGGAAACCTAATTCTACTCCAATTAATAATCTAATGTAGTAAATATATCTCCTACTAATCTTCATCTTCTAGAAGACTCCTTAGTCTCCTAATCCCTAGAGAAGATCCTAGTAGGAATATTATTTTCCTAATTAAATTAATTAATATGGAATAAAATTAATTCCTAATTCCTAATCTTGGAATTAAATAATAAAACATTCCACTAGAGTAATATTATTGCTCTCCCCATTTAGCTCTGAATTACAATTAATTCGTTTCCACTGATTAAATATATTAATCCAATTGATCGATTTATCTCCCCATGTTTAAGATATAACGTCCGTTGATTAATTAAATTACTGACAAAATAATTAATCAACTTCTTATTCATTTCCGAATCTAGTACCACTCAGATCCTTAATCATTATGTCGGATAACACATCCGCCTGCAGGGCTTGACATAATATTCCTTCCTGAGCTCATTTCGGGGACGTCATCAACCCAGCGCACTGGGACACAGTGACCGTAAATAATTTATAACGGCACATCATATAAACACACTTATTTACCAAAATACCGAGTATGTCATCCTAGCAGAAAAAGAATCACCCTTGATAAATCAAATAAATAAGTAATGAATACATATGCCCATTTTATATTATCTTACAGCTTAAGAGTACGCATCAATTACTGAAGGTCTAGATTACAACAACGGTCAGTGAGTCTCATAATCTTATCCTTCCGTGGTCCTGTTCAACCCTTAACATAAGTGCTAGTGTAATCCTTCAGTCAAAGACCAACTGAATCAAGAATACACTACAGTCTTTTTCCAAGTGGGGTCTCACTGCCAGTCTAGACTGTGAACGAATAGTTTAGTCTTATAAGGAACCGATAGGTAATCTTTCTGTTCGAAACTCTTCGAACCACACTACCTCAATAAAAGACATGGAGTATGATTTCATAAATAAATAAACTGCAAGCATATGTACTTTGACCGAAACATGATGGCCAGATCAAAATGGAATTGATAGAATCTGTAAATAGGAGCTTTTACAGCATACCTCTAACAGGTAGGGGGTGGAGAAATGATATCGAATCCCCAACCCTTCGCAAAATGCGTCGAATCTCTTGCCTTCGAACTGTCGTCCGTTATCAGTTACCACAGAATGTGGACCAAAACGGCAAACGATCGATTTCCACAAAAAATCGATCATTTTCTGCTCGGTTATCGTAGCTAAAGGTTCGGCTTCCGCCCATTTGGTGAAGTAGTCAACCGCTACGATTGCGTACTTGACTCCCCTTTTTCCTGTTGGCAAGGGTCCGATCAGATCTATTCCCCACTTGGCGAACGGCCAAGGACTGAAAACTGACGTGAGCGGATTGGACGGTTGCTTCGAATTCGGGGAGAACGTCTGGCATTTAGTGCATCGCCTCACTAGGTCGAACGAGTCCCTCTTCAGTGATGGCCAGTAATATCCCTGCCGTAGGATTTTGTGCGCCAGCGCTCGTCCGCCCGAATGGTTTTCACATACTCCTTCATGTATCTCTCTCATGACTCATTCGGCCTCGCTGGTGCCTACACACTTGAGCAAGGGATTCGAGTATCCCCTCTTATACAACGTTCCCCCAACGATTGTATATCTCGCTGCCTGAATCCTCAGCAATCGGGCTTCTTTGGAATCCGTCAGGAGTTCTCCTGTCTCTAGGTTCGAACGGACCGAGTTCATCCACTCGGTAGTTTTTTCGCCGACGAATTCTTCAATCGTCATAATATGCTCGACTTGAATGGTCGATTTCTCTTGGTGGCGTGTGTAAACATACTCGATTTCGTCGGTTCCTCGGCTAGATGCCAACCGTGCCAGCGCGTCCGCCTGGGAGTTCTCTGACCAGGGTACGTGCTCGAGCTGGACGTTCACTCGTGTCATCTTCTTTCGAGCCAAGTTTAAGTATGGCACCAATCTAGATTCCTTCGTCTCAAAATCCCCCAAAATTTGTTTTACCAATATTGCATTGAATCCGAATACACCTTCAAATTCGTAATGTTCATCGAGTGAGCTAAGTCCAGGCCGGACAATAGTGCTTCGTATTCGTTATTAGTGGCGGACAAGTATCGAACTGAATGGCAATACAACTTTCTCTGAGGGCTGACGATTACCACTCCCCCTCTGGATCCGTCGGTCGTGGCTGACCCGTCTATGTACATCTCCCATGTTTCCGTTGTTTGAACCGGTTTGGCCCCTGTCGTGAACTCGGCCACGAAGTCGCGCTTGTCCCTTTATCGCCGTCTGAGGTTTGTATTGTAGATCGAACTGCTCAAGTTCTATGGCCCACTTGATCATTCGTTCCAACGTATCCAGTTTGTGGAGGATTTGCTGAATAGGATAAGCGGACAAGACGGTCACCCGATGTTCGAGGAAATATGGCCTGAGTTTTCGTGAAGTCGTCACTAGGGCGAAGATCAACTTCTCGATTTGTGGGTAACGAACCTCAGCTTCGTGCAACGCCTTGCTTATGTAATAAATCGGATGTTGGTTCAAATCTTCCTCTCGAACGAGTACGGCACTTATTGCAGTCCGGGTTACTCCAAGGTATAAATACAACATTTCTCCCAGAATCGGTTTCTGGAGAACGGGTGGCCGGATGAGCGACTCTTTATTGTGGTCCAACGCATGTTGGCATTCGTCCGTCCATTCAAACTTTTTGTTCTTTTTGATTGCCTCGAAAAAGGGCTTACATTTATCCGTGGACTTTGATATGAACCGGTTTAAAGCTGCTAATCTACCTGTTAGGCTTTGCGTTTCCCTTATTGAACTAGGGGGTTTTAATTCGAGTATTGCTTTAATCTTGTCGGGGTTCGCTTCAATTCCCTTTTGACTAACAACGTATCTAGAAACTTACCCGAACCTACCCCAAACGTACATTTTTTGGGATTTAACACCAAGGAAAAATCGTGCAAAATAGAAAACATTTCATTAAGATGGGCTACATGATCGTTCGCAAAAACAGACTTAACAAGCATATCATCCACGTAAACTTCCATGGTTCGTCCGATTTGATCTGCAAACATCTTATTTACGAGCCTCTGGTAGGTTGCGCCGGCATTCTTGAGACCGAATGGCATCATGGTGCAGCAGTAGAATCCTCTGGCCGAATAGAAAGATGTGTGCTCCTTATCGTTCGGGTCCATTAGGATCTGGTGTGACCCTGAATAGGCATCCATGAAGCTCATGAGTTCGTGTCCGGATGTCGCATCCACCATGTAATCGATGTCGGGTAACGGATAACTGTCTTTGGGACAGGCACGGTTGAGATCGCTGAAGTCGACGCATAATCGCCACGTCCCATTATTCTTCTTCACCAGAACCGGATTGGATACCCAAACCGGATACTTAGCTTCGCGTACGAACCGGTTGTCAATCAGCTTTATCACCTCTCCTTCTAGTGCTTCTTGTCGCTCCGGTCCCAGCTTTCTTCTTTTCTGCATGATTGGTTTCACCGTTCGGTCGACCCGGAGGCTATGACACGCTAAGTAAGGATCGATCCCCACCATATCTTCATGCATCCAGGCGAAGACATCTACATTTTCGATTAGAAAGGCAATTAACCTGGACTGGATAGGTTCGCCTATGTTTCGTCCAATGCGCAATGACTTGGTGCAGGCCGGCTCATCAAGATAAATCACCTTCGTGTCTTCGCTGGGTTCGGCCCGTTCGGATTTCTTTCATTTGAATTGATCTCTGGGGTCCAAGTCATCTTTTTCTTCGATTGGTTCCTTCTCCGGTCGCCGGCCCCGGTCTGCCGTTCGGTCCTCCTCATCGAACGGATCGTCCTCCTCCTGGGCGGCCTTTTGGCTTATTTCTCCGTCCAGGTCGGAGTGATTGGCCTCCGATTCTTCCACAACTTTCTCGACCTGTTCGTCTTTCAGGGGTGGGGATGTGTTCGTGTTTGATGACGTTGGCAAGGGGCCCTCGTCTTCCCCCTCTAGGCCCTCGATCGGTTCTTCCCTCATTCTCTTCCTTTCATGTATATATCCTTCAGCCGAGTTGTCTTCCGGCTGTTCGGGTGGGATTTCTTCATCTTGCTCATCCGACTTTTTCGCTTCTCCAGTCGGTCAAGTCATCGGTTTTCTTTCCCCGTTCGTCATCATGACTGAGTGTATCTCCAGTGATGGGATCGCCATGATGCACTCTCTTGCTTTCCTTTGGTTGCCGTAATGAACTCCCGTACCGTTCTCCGTTGAAAATTTGATCGAATAGTGGAAGATTGACACGGCTGCCTTCAGCTTGTATAGGACCATTCGTCTAAGGATGGCGTTGTACTCGCTAGTAGTTTTTACCACTTTGAAAGTTTCTATGATCATGCTTCCGTTCGCTCCTGATCCTCCGAGCTCAATTGGTAATGTGATTTCTCCTTCGGGAATGGTTGTTTGTCCGTTGAATCCCGTTATGCGGTCGTTGCACGGGCACAGTTCGCTTCGATCTATCCCCATTTTAAGAAATGCAGTCCAATACAAAATGCTCGAATATGCTCCAGTGTCCACCATGATTCGGTGAACTGGGATTCGGAAGATGGGAGCTGTGATTACGAGCGCGTCTGAGTGTGGATTATCGAATGGGAAAGAGTCTTCATCCGAAAACATTATTAGGTTCGTGGGCATGGGCACGTGTCAGTTGACCTCCGCTCGGCTGACTTGGTGTCCTGTGTTGTACGCCTTCCGGACATATGCCTTGACCTGCCTTCCTGACACGCTTGAACTCTCGCGACTCATATTGACTCTTGTTGGTGGTCCGCTTCTTCGGATTAGAATGTGGACCGAATGCTCCTCGTCTCGATCGGATGTTGTCCTTTTCCTTCCCCCGGATGCGCTTGTCTCGCCTCGTTGCTCCTGACTGATCGTCAGGATCTCCTTGGGGATTTCGTTCAGCCTTCGAGGATTCTCTCTGAATTCGAGCTCGTCTCCTGGATTCATCCAGTCGTCATTTCTTGGCCTCCTGTTGCCTCCATCCATCCTAGTGAACCTCCTTACCTGCGGATCATCCATTAGTTTAACAGAGCAGATATCAAATTTTGACATTGGTCAGTATTGTGGCCATGCGATTTGTGGTAAACACAGTATCAACTTTTGTCTAAATTCTCCTCGTCTGCCCTGATCGGTTTTGGGTCTGGGATGATCCCCTTGTTTTTCAGCTCTTCGTACACCACGGCCGCGCCGGCCAATTACACTCCCTGATAACTGTTTGTCAGCTCCTCATGGTGTTTCCTCTACATGGCTCAGAATTGGGCGCTTCTTCCATCCTTCGTGAACTCCTTGTTCGGTCGAGGTTCCTTCACTTTGGGGGACGGTTCGTTCATGGCCGGGAATGATGGGACGGACATGTTTTCTTCCGCCATGATGTGCTGTTGAGCCTTCATAAAAAATTCGTGATACGTCTGGGGTTTGCTTTGGCAAAGGGTCCATTTGAACATTGAATTTGGTCTTAATCCCAAATATGCTGAAACGAGGAGGGTCTCTTGGTGACATGGCTCCATGTTTTGTACCCATTCGTTGAAACGAGTGATGTAATCCTTCAAGTTTTCGACTGCTCCTTGAACAATGTGAGTGATCGATTCCTTGGGAATTCGGCAGGCTTGGGAACCGATGAAATGTGTTCGAAACATCAACATCAATTGTGACCACCTGGCGACCGAATGTGGGGCGAGCGAATGGTACCATCTTTGTGCTTTTTCTCCCAGGGTTAAAGAGAACATCCGGCAACGTAGGGCGTCCGGTGCTCCGTGTAAGTCCATCCATGATGTGTACAGTCCTAGGTGCGTGTCCGGGTCAAATGTTCCATCGTAAAATCCAATTTTAGGGGATCTTGATCTTCTCGGGCAACCGTTCCTGCAAAATATCAAATGATAGGGGTGATTTAGATTCGGCTGGGCTGAACTCAGTTCGTGCCCTTGAGGTGGTCGTGGCTCGCTTGAGAGGGACTTCTGTCAGGTCCTGTCTGGTGGAGGCAAGTCGTTTTTGGGCCGAACGTCGAGCTTCAAGTTCGACTATTCTTCTTCGGAGACTTTTCATTTCTTCTTCTTCGGCTTGAGTCGTTCGCTTTCTGAGTAATGTTTTCCTTAATTCGTCATCTGCCACGTTTTTTCCCAGCCGTTTGAAGACCGACCGAGTGGTGTTGCGGGTACGAGTGTCTGTGACTGATCGACTTTCGTCTGTCTGTTTATTTTCTGTTCGGGTGGTGGATTTCTCCTTCGTATTCCTGGTGGTGTTGTCGCGCGACCGAGAGGTTTCTTCGTGAGCGTCCGTTCCCTTGCCCTTGAGAGTATTGGCGAGGTCCTTCTTGGTCGGAGTTTTGGGTGCTTGAGATGTAGAGGGTCTGATCTGTGTTATTAAGTTTGATATTCCTTTGACAAAATTTGGGTCTTTAAAAAAGGCTGAGTAGTCCGTCCTCGTGGTTTGGTCGTTGTGCCGGTTTTCTCTTTCTTCCGGCGTGTCGCGGCGGCGACTTTGGCTTGACGATGATGAAGTTGTTTTTGACATGCTGGAATAGCCCTTCCTCTAGCGTCAATTGTTGATGTCTAAAAATGACCAACAATGTGTTCGAACTGTTGGAACCCACGAGGATCTCGATATGCACAAATCACAGACAAACATTCAACATAAACATATGCGCAGCGGATC
This sequence comes from Striga hermonthica, assembly GCA_902706635.1. NCBI lineage: Eukaryota > Viridiplantae > Streptophyta > Magnoliopsida > Lamiales > Orobanchaceae > Striga > Striga hermonthica. The sequence continues at coordinate 20,336,903 of CACSLK010027831.1, forward strand.
TAAAGGTTTGATGAAGAAAACTTACTGCTTAAAATTTATGTAGATCTGGCTGGCCCGGACAGTTGACCGCAAATCAAATCTTCTCGGAATCGAACAAACTTGACCAATCCGGAAAGCTGACGTCACGGCAAAGTCAACGGCGTTGACCGATTGGAAATCGGACCTCTCACGCTCTCTCACGCGCCGGTGCAAGCTCCAGTGACTGGTTCCTCCTGGTGGCGCGTGCGGGCGCGTGCGGCGGCTTCCGGCGGCGATCTCGACGGCGATCTCTTCGTCTCGTCGTCCTGGTCGTCGTGGTATGGTCACTTGCTGGTTTTGGTCTCCGGTTTGGATGTATGATTGGAATCTCTATATACCTTAAGATCTTCTACTGTATTCTCAAACAGCTTTCTAGATCTTGTATTAGTGGAGCACAAGAAATAGAAGAACTCCTTGGAAGAGAGAGAGAGAGAGGGATGGACGCAAATTATGAGCTGATGGGATTGTTTTCTACTCTTCCATGAGCCTAATGCTGTATATATAGAGCTACAGTAGGGACCCTAAGGAGAATAGGATAAGGGCTTCTAATATATTAATACTGTGGAGCAACCCCACAATTAATATATTAATAATATTAAAGTCCACCACAATAATATTATTGCACTCCCCTCACCTATCCCAAATTACATTTGAGACTCCTTATTATAATTATCCGATTTACCTCCCCATGTTTAAGATATAATGTCCATTAATTAATTCGATCACTAATAATCAAGAATTAATTAATATATTATATTACCGAAGCTAGCGCTCGCTCATAGCATTCATATTATGCCGGAATAAATCCACCTGCAGGGTTTAGCATAATATTCCTTCATGAACTCACTTCGGGGACATCATCACACTAACGCACATGGTGACCGTAAATATCCTAATAGCACATCGAACACATAATGTCATTACCCAATTCATTAAGTATGTCGACCCGGCTTGGATCTCACCCAAAGAATTAAAGCAACAACAATTATGTGCACATGCCTATTTAATATCTTACGGGTTAAGAGCACGCAATAATTAACTGAGGCCTAGTTCATTTACGACGATTAGTATAAAACGAACATCCCTCTCTGGGATCCTGTTCAATACATAAATTTACTAGTGCAACTAATCGGTCAAGACAAACCGTACGGTTGACACTACAACCGTTCCGATGGGTTGTTCAATTCCATCTAGGTTGTGAACCAACGATTCTTGTTTCGCAAGTAACTGATATAGTGATTTTCGGTACGCCCGATGACGACCCACTTATCTACATGCAAAACAACAGAACGTGGAACTTATTTAACCAAACATAATTCTCATTCATCAAGGAATAACAAGTGTAATATCCACTAAAGCAAAGCTTAAGTATATAACACCAACACGAACTACACAGTGTGATGTGTGCTCTGTTCGGTCTGCACGAATAGTTTTTATGTGTGTGATCCGATTTAACTTAGTGGTCCGAATGCTCAAGCTATCCGTGACTTATAAGATAATTAATGAGAGCATTTACTCATTGCATTAAATGATGTCCTATCCTCCCTTATATAGGAAGTTTAGGGACCCTTACATTTCCCTCTTGGGGATTTTTACATTTTCTTTTACAGGATATTTTTGAATATTACTCATTCCACATTAAATGCGAATTGTACTTGACAATCTGATTCCAATATCAGTGATCCGTTCAGATTGTGCCACGCGTCCCCGCTTTTCCCTCGCCGTCGGATAGGGGATTTTGGTATATCTCTGCATTTAATGCGCACAGTACGGCTGGCTTTGGGTAATGATTAGATCAGATCTCGCTTGCTTTCTCCCATCCGTTCGGCAGCGGCCCAATCCCGGATGCGTCCGGTTCGTCTTTTCCATGTGCATACGAATTTGTCACATGTTTGCCCTTGTCACCACTCGTTCGGTCTATACCACCAACACTTATGATTATATGAGATGTTAGGAGTTTGATCTTGCTGTTAAATTGTCGTTTTAGAGGTTGCATATATGTTCATTTTCAATGTCTATATGTTGTCATGAAGAGTTACATTATGTTCATGACGATTCGTTATTTCTTGTGATCGTTTCTTGCTCGTATTGATGAGAATTAGGGAATTTAGGATGAAAATTTCCTAACTTCTCTTCTCTTGGTAAAATCTTGTAGGAAATGGAACACACATTTATCCTTAGGCCTTGTGTAGAGGCCTAAGATCATTCGGGGCTTGTTTGAGTACTATATGATTTTTCGAAGTCTTGTTAATTGCTGAATCTTGATATATTTTTATAAAATCGTAGCCCTGGTATTTTGTTGTGAGATTTTAGTATGTTTTTCCCTGCTTAGTTTTGAACATGGTGTATAAATTTTTTGTAATTTTTGGACAAGTACTGCTATTTTTAAAAATTGTTCTAATTTCTGATCAGAATCATGTAAAAATTCCTATAAATCGAGCAGGAGTCATTTTAATTTTAAAATTTTATATGTTGGTCATCTGTCTCTATTTAGCTTATTTTTTAAATATTGTGAATTTTGGAGTTGATTTGGTATTTTTAATAATTGTTTAGTTTTCTGGTCAGAAACATGCTTGAATTTTATAAAATAGAATTCTTGGCCTAAAATCATGAAATTTATATATGTTGCATCTTTGATGACTGGTAGTATGTGGTTAGAATTTTGGAGCATTTAGAATTCGTTTGCTGAGTCAAATAATAATTGTGCTATAATTGCCAAAATGTTAAAAAAAATCTTTAATAATCACATGTTAAGGTTCAGGGTTTGTTATTTATAATTTATGCTTAGTTCAGTAGCATGTTTCTTGTGTTTGAATTTCATAATATAATATGATCGTTTTACTGCTCATTCCGATTTATGCATTAAATTACCACATCTTTCGAAAAAGCTTTAAAGTGCGTTTTAAAATGGATTGTTAAGTGAATTAGCTTATATGCTGCAATTGTGTGATATTATGTGGTGTGATTTATTTTTCAAGGCATGAGTCTTTGCCCCGTTGACTTAGGTTGACTCGGTCAACCTTTGTTTGACCTTAAATAGTGTTCTCGTGCTTGGTTCGAGTCGAGTCGTGTGTTCCAAATTTTTTTCTCGAGTATTTCCCACGAGCCACTTAGTCGACGGGTTTCGACAAAGTTTGTGTGTTCGTTGGTTCTCATTGTAATCGAGGGTTCGCCTTGACTTCTTGTAGGTTATCGAGGTGTCTACCTCAAACCGATTTTTGGAGCCTCGTATATTGCTATTTCTTTCGCTGCTAACAGGTGGGTTTACTTATAAAGTTGTCTATGCCATACGTGTTGATTAATGTTTAGTTGGTATGACCAATATATGAATGTGAACCATGTGGCCTACCGATGTGAGCTGTTACGGCCGTCAGTACAGTTGTCCCCGTCGAGTTACGGTACGATTGCCCTTGCGAGGCAAGTCTCCTTAAGACCTAATGAAAGGTTGTGTCCGTTATAGTGGTACGCACTCCCGTCTTTAGGGTTTATGCATCCCCTTTCCGCGGCTAATGATGGATGTACACATGGGTGAGTTATTGTTGTGATTATTAGGAGATGAGACATGATGATGATTGATTTATATTCAGTTGCGACCATACCATCCTTACATGTTATTATGTGCATAGTAGTGAGCACTACTTTATCATTTGTGTTCATTCCCACCTGCTCTTCACGGATGCAGGTTAAGCAGTTGGCGGGTGACGAAGTGAGACGAGTGGGGGTCCCTAGTTATTTTATTGCTTACGTATTATCATGAACTATGTTGAGACTTGTTGAAAATCTGTTTCGAACTTATGTTTTGGTTTATGTTGGATTTGAATTACTCATGATGTTTGGATTTATGAAATTATAATTTATGCATGCTTTACGATTAAAGCTGAGTATTATGTTATGTGTTGAGAACCAGTTAATGAAAATCATTTGTGAAAAATCGGGTTTATGAATCCCCGTGGGTCCATATAAGACTTGGACTAAGTAAATTGTTGTTTAACACCCATGTATTTTTTAAAATGATTTCGAAAATTGTTTACTTGACTTTTGGAAAGTCCGGATTTCATTAAAATCAAAGTGGGGTGTTACAGTGCGCCCGGGGGAGGGTCGGCGCGCGAAGCTTGGTGAGGAGGGAGGCTAGATGCTAGAGGATGTGGTCGTCAGAGGTATGCGCGCGTTGGAGTGAAATTCGCCGAATTTTATAGAAATCAAACATTTCATGGTGTAGAGAGAGAATTTTTGTTATGAAGAGAAGGAAGAAGAAGATTTTTTTAGGGGAAGAATGATGGGGGAAGAGATGAGTATTTATAGATGGAGAAAAATGAGTGTTGCCTAATCTTGGCCATCCATTTGAAATGTGATCTAGGGTAGAGAGTGTGGCTTGTAGGAGAAGCCAAATTGGGATTTTCAAGACATGTGATGGTAGGTGAAAAAGAAGGCACAACCATGTGGGGTGAGGTAGGTAGGCATGATGTGGGAGAGTGGAAGCATGTGATTGATGATGGGTACCTAGTCACATGTGCTAGGTGTATGAATAAAAAATTCATCAAAAAACAAAAAACCAAATTCAAAGTCTAAGAAGAAAATGATAAAGACAAAAAGGAGAGAAACACCATGGTAAGTTTGGTCATGGTTGGTCCTCGGTAAACCAATGCTCGACAGATCGGCATCAAGTGGTAGGCATTGAGAGGCTCAGTGTCCCGACGTTGGGTCGGCATGGCAGAGCCGCGGGTAGTCATATAGGAAGGTCAACGTGTGAAGGTTGGCGTCACTCACAGCGGGGGCAATGCGGCGGGTCAATGCACATGGTAGGTCGGCATCAGCACTCGGGGTGGCTCGGCGCGGTCGGCACTCGGGCGGTCGGCACTCGGGTTGGTCAGCAACCGCGGGTGGTCGTCGCGTCGCGGGTGGTCGGTTTGGCGCGAGTGGTCATTGCACGGAGGGTCGGCTAGGCGCGAGCGGTCGTCGCACGGAGGGTCGACTTGGCGCGAGTGGTCGTCGCACGGAGGGTCTGCATCACGGGTGGTTATCGCACGGAGAGTCGGCATCACGGGTGGTCGTCGCGCCGCGAGTGGTCAGCATGTGCGGCGGGTCGCACCCCGGTCTGGTCGGCACATGGCGGGTCGGCGCCATCGGGTGGTCGACACTCTTGCAAGGGGGTCGCGCGGCGGGTAGGCGTCGCGCGTGGTAGGCATCGCCCGGGTTGTCGGCACGCGGGTGGTCGGCACTTACGGGTAGTCGGCGTCACGCGGGTAGTCGGGTGGCAGGTAGTCACAGCGGGATCGTCACCCTCGGCGGTCGGTGCACCTCAGTGGTCGTCACTCGCGGTAGGTCGTCATGTGTGGTGGGTCGACAATGCGGCGGGTTGGCGCGCATGGTGTATGATGTTTTCTGCACGAGCTTACGTGGTGACAAGAGAATGCGGGTGTCGGGGTAGACGTTCAATACTCTTCTCAAACCAAAATGCAAGTGCTCATTACGGAGTTTGTGATTTTACAATTCCTTACGACAAGCTCAATAAACTTGTCTAAGGAATGGGGGGCAAGATGATGTGGTCGTTAGTAGTGGCTCATGAAGGACCAGTTGTGATCCGGGTTCTAGTCGCACTCAGCTGGGTGGTTCAATCCTGTAGGTACGGTCCATGGTACCTATAGGGTATATGGGTGGTAGGTAGAGGCTCTGGTCGGCAGAGGCTCTGGTAGGCGGAGGCTCTGGTAGGCGTAGCCCATGGTACCTTGGGAGTACGTGGGTGGTAGGCGGAGGCTAGCTCGACGTAGGCCAGGCAAGACACCTTGGCACCTAGGTAGCTGGACGTCTCGTTGAGGGGACCAGGGCCTAGAGGTGGCATCGTGCTCGAGTCATGAAGATGTTTGCAACCTCAAGGACTCTTAGGATTTTGACTTAATCCAGAGGAAGACTCATAGTATGACAAGAACTCTTCAACCTCTAGATGACTTCATCTATAAAAGGGGGCGCAGGTTATTTCATTTACACAACACACACATAAAAATTCTCTCGTTACTCTGTCGTTTTCTCTTTGGACCACCACTGACTTGAGCGTCGGAGTGTTCGCGCCGGGACCATTCCCGCCGTGCTTTGCAGGTACCGGCGATCAAGGAGACATAACTTGGTTCGGAGAGGAGCGGTCCAGCAGTTCAAGTGTTTGTGGTATAACACTCTCAATCTTCATTGTCTTTGTTCAACTAAACATTGTTAATTATTTTGTGATCAATCTCTAAATTTTTTATTTTCAAATGATTTCTGTTAGTGATGTTAAATATTTTCTTGTACAATAAGTTAGGTTTAGGCGGCTAAGGCCCTTCTATGTATCTATATATATGTGTACATGTCTTGTAATAATACATATCATATTTTTCCCAATTTTTCACATGGTATCAGAGCAGGTTTAAGGTCCAATATACACTTTTGCTTCGTCGTTCATTTACAGTAAGATCCAAGTCTCACCTCCCATACCATCATGACCGGCATCTCCCGACGAACAATCGGCCACCGGAAACGCCCAATTTGGCGGCGCGTGCACTTCACACGCGCGTGATTTTTGTTCCAGTCCTGCCGACTTCTTGCCGCGCGTGTGGACCACCTCCAACGCCGATTGCCGCCGTCTTTCAGCCGCCAACTCCTATTGACGTCGGCTACCTTGTGGTGTGCTTGGATTTGGTTTTGGTGCACTTTTTAATTTTGGCCTGTTACTGCTATTTTATCTGGTTTGTGATCCAGTTCATAATTTTCTTTCGTCTTGGTACTGTTGCTGGTTGCTGGTGCTTCTTTATTTTTTGGATATGGATTCTTCTATGGTGGTCTGCCACATTTGTCATGTTCGGGGTCATATTGCTCCATTTTGTCCTACGGTGGTGTGCCACATTTGCCATGTTCGGGGTCATATTGCTACATATTGTCCAGTCAGATCGCAACGTTCGAGAGGTTCATTCTATCGACATCATGGCTCTTCCTCCACCGTCACTTCTTCTGTTACAGCGGCTGTCACTACTGAGCCTCAGCATCCGTCTTACACTCTTCAAGACATAGAAGCTATTCTCAAACAGGTTATTCTTTCCAATTCTTCTATGTCTGCTATCGGAGGCAAATCACATTGGTATTTTGATTCTGGTTGTTCCAATCACATGACCTCTAGCCCACAACTTTTGTCTTCTTCGTCTTCTGTAACCTCTTTACCTCCTATACATACTGCTAATGGTATTCTTATGAATGTTACTCACACTGGTTTGATTTCTTCCCCTTCCTTGCATCTTCCCGACACATACTGCGTTCCTAACCTGACCTTGAATCTTATTTCTGTTGGTCAATTGGTTGACCATGTGCAGGGGGACACGTGGGGTAAATATTCTCCTGGAATTCTGTCAGAGGCTTCCTTCACGCGCCTATGACTAGGCCGAACAGCATGGTGTTAAGTCCTCGAAGTAATCGACCTGATGAGGTCGAATAAATTGCTCGATCGCGTATCTGGTCGAAGGATAGTTTGGTCGACAACCTTGCTTGGTCGACTAGTTAATTGCTCGATTCCTTTGGCTTCCTCATAATATGACCTCCTCGACCGGTCAACAGACTGGTTCAGCCTTGTGGGTATAATATCCCATATCAGTCTTAATGTTATATTTTCATCTTCTGGTGTTCAGGTTCAGGATTCGCAGATGGGACAGCTTCTCGGGAAAGGTCGCAAGACGGGCCGGTTATTTGAGCTTGAGTCACTTCATGTCCCTCGTTCTTACTCTTTTTCTGCTTCTGCCACCGATAGTAAGTCTAGTTTCCAGTGGCATCTTCGTCTTGGGCATGCATCTTCGAATAAAGTTCGTTCTTTATATAATAAGGGTCTTCTGGGTTCAGGTCATTTTGAGTCTTTTAGTTGTCTTCATTGCAAACTTGGGAAACAACCGGCTCTTTCTTTTTCTGATAGTTTGTCAACTGCTGATAAACCTTTTGGTTTGGTACATTCTGATATTTGGGGTCCTTCTCCTGTTGCTTCTCTGAGTGGTTTTCGGTATTTTGTTATTTTTGTTGATGATTTTTCTCGTTTTACCTGGATTATTTATTTTCTCAAAAATCGTTCTGAGTTGTCTAACATATATGTTCAATTTGCTAACATGATTCTTACACAATTTTCTTGTCCTATAAAGGTCTTGCGTATTGATAATGCTCTTGAGTACAAAGATTCTACTTTTTTGAAATTTCTTTCTGATCAGGGCACCTTAGTTCAGCGTTCGTGTCCATATACTTCCCAACAAAATGGACGAGCTGAACGTAAACACCGTCACATTTTTTATACTATCCGGGCTCTTCTTCTTTCTGCTCAGTGTCCTGGTCGTTTTTGGGGTGAGGCAGCCTTTACTGCTGTTTATGCTATCAATCGGTTACCCTCATCAGTCATTAGTGATGTCAGTCCTTTTGAGAGGTTGTACGGTCAGTCTCCTGATTATACTCAGTTACGTCCTTTTGGTTGTGTTTGCTTTGTTCTTCTTCCGTTCCATGAGCGAACCAAATTAGAACCCCGAGCTCGTCTGTGTTGTTTTTTGGGTTATGGGGTAGAACACAAAGGATTTAGGTGTTGGGATCCGATTTCTAATCGGTTGCGTATTTCGCGTCATGTTACCTTTTGGGAGCATACTACATTTTCCTCCTTGTCTAAGTTCCACATTCCTTTTGATTCGGCGTCTCCTTTATTCATGTCTATTACTTCAGATCTTTTTCCAGATATAGATACAGGTTCTGACTCACAGCTCATTGACACGCCTATCATGCTTCCGTCTTCTGAAGTGGCTCCACCTGTGCATCCTGAACCGACAGTTCGTACTGAGCCCTCTTCTGATTCTGTACCTTTGCCAGCTATTGATCAGCGACGGTCGACTCGTGTAAGTCGTCCCCCTTCTCACTTACTTGACTATCATTGTTATTCAGTCATTCTATCTCATCATGAGCCTAGATCTTTTCGTGAGGCGAATGCTGATCCATTGTGGCAAAAAGCTATGACTGAGGAATTACAGGCCTTAGAAAAGACTCATACTTGGGATTTGGTGGATTTACCTGCTGGCAAGACTCCCATCGGATGCAAGTGGGTGTATAAGATCAAGACAAATTCAGATGGATCTATTGAGCGCTACAAAGCTCGTTTGGTTGCTAAGGGTTACTCCCAGGAGTATGGCATAGATTATGAAGAGACCTTTGCACCGGTTGCTCGTCTTACTACTGTCTGGTGTTTGCTTGCAGTTGCTGCTGTTCGTCAATGGTCTTTTCTACAATTAGATGTCAAGAATGCCTTCTTACACGGTGCCTTGTCTGAGGAGGTTTACATGACTCCTCCTCCTGGATCATTGTCATCTGGGAAAGTTTGTCGTCTACGTCGAGCTTTGTATGGCTTGAAACAAGTGCCTCGTGCTTGGTATGCCACGTTCAGTTCTGCATTGTTTCAGTTTGGTTTCACTACGAGTGATCACGATTCTGCTTTATTTCTTCGGCGCTCCTCCTTCGGGATAATTATTTTGCTACTCTATGTTGACGATATAATCATCACGGGGGATGATATTACCGGTATTTCCGATTTGCAGGATTATCTTCGTCAGCATTTTGAGATGAAGAGTTTGGGCCAGCTTCGCTATTTTTTGGGTCTTGAGATCTCTGATTCATCTGATGGATTCTATTCCTCTCAAGCCAAGTATGCCTCTGATCTTCTTGCTCGGGCCGGTCTCACTGATTGTCAAACAGCTTTCACTCCTCTTGATTATGATGTTCATCTTACTCCACTTGATGGCTCTCTTCTTGAGGATCCCACATTATATCGTCAGCTTGTTGGGAGTTTGATATACTTGACTGTCACTCGGCCTGATATAGCTCATGCTGTTCACATTGTGAGTCAGTTTATGGCTGCTCCGAGAACCACGCATCATTCTGCTGTGTTGCACATCCTTCGCTATGTGAAGGGCACTCTGTTGCATGGTTTACACTTCTCGGCCCATTCTTCTTTGACGCTTAGCGGTTATTCTAATGCAGATTGGGCTGGAGATCCTACTGATCGTCGTTCTATTACTGGGTACTGCTTCTTTCTGGGTGATTCACTTGTCTCTTGGCGCAGTAAGAAGCAAACATTGGTTTCCAGATCGAGTGTTGAGTCTGAGTATCGTGCTCTTGCTGATTCCACCTCAGAGTTATTATGGCTGCGTCGACTACTTGCTGATCTTGGTGCACCTCAGTCGGCGTCTACTGCTTTACATTGTGATTGTCAGAGTGCTATAAAGATGTCTCATAATGATACCTTTCATGAGCGTACCAAGCATATTGAGATTGACTGTCACTTCATTCGACAGCATGTTGCACATGGGACTGTGAAGCTTGTTTCTGTCTCCTCTATAGATCAACCAGCAGATGTCTTCACGAAGTCTCTCCTTCTCGGTCGCTTTTGTTTACTTCTTAGCAAACTCAAGTTGATCTCCACTATACCACCTTGAGTTTGAGGGGGGTGTTAGTTATGTTAAATATTTTCTTGTACAATAAGTTAGGTTTAGGCGGCTAAGGCCCTTCTATGTATCTATATATATGTGTACATGTCTTGTGAATAATACATATCATATTTTTCCCAATTTCTCACAATTTCATCTCTTACTCTGCATGACTAGTGGGATTATTGTCTATGACCTTCACATGATCATCATGTACGTACTTAGCTACTTTAATTTTGAGAGGTTATCAATCTATTCAATAAAAATGTCATCCAAAAGTCCTTTACTCTTATTGTCTTTTTCATGCCAAATAATAGCATCATAGGTACTCAAAAATAAGAAGGCATTAATTAGATAACCTTTTCATTGATGTGCCACTAATGTGGAAATTACACATGATCAGCATATGATGTGCTTAGCACATCTTTACTTGAACAATACAACAATTGATTTGCGGACAAATCATAATAATAACAATAATATTAGGCAGATAATTGATAGAGGGTGACCTTTGCCAACCACTCTACTTTTCAGATTCCTCAAGAAATTTGTCAAGGATGGGCTGAAAAGTAGGCGAGCAGGCCCACTAACGGGGCGTTGATGTACGTTGTGGGCTCGGACTGCTGAGAGAAAGGCCTGGAGTCGGGGAACGCGTCTGAGCTGTCCGGCCCACCCACAACGGCCCCAAGCAAGAGGTTAGGGTTGGGGTTTGGGCTGAGGAAGTAACGGGATCCAGCTTTGCAGCCTATACGCTGCGGGTGGGCCGCAAGGGAAGGCAAGGAGCTAGCCCGGTGGTGGATCCTCTGTGGATAACGCGGCCCGTAGCCCACCATGTACGACATTCTCAACGGATTATCCCCGAGAATGTAGTCAACCTGGTATAGTGTTAGTTGCAGGGGGACACCAACACAAAATTATAACACTTTAGATTAATTTATAATAAATATTATAAATAGTTAAATGTGGGAATAATTAGTGTTACCTGACGCTTGGCCAACCTCTTGAGGAGGGCAGGGGAGACCGAGGTGGCGCCACATGTCACCATGTGATTGGCGTGGCTAAGATAATTAGAGTAGGCCAAAAGCAAAAAGGATAGGGATGTTACATGTTGCATGTTACTTCCTCCATTCTTGAATATCAGTCCCCCTGTATTTTATTTTTATTTTTATTAATTATAAAAGCTATATATATGAGCTGGATTATAATCAATAACGAATAAAATATTAGTGCGTCGTACCTGGTGAGTATTGGACCTGAGTATTAGAAAGTCCAGGCAAGAGTGAACAGATGAAGCCATCTGCATTTATCTTGAACTGTTTCAAGTCCACAGCTCTGCCCATAAGAACATCCTGCAGCCAATGCAAAAAAATGTGTTTTCGAATCATTATATTTTTCAATTAATCCAGAATCGGTACACGTACGACTCCTTCGAAAAAAATTTAGTTGAATTTTATTTGCCATCTTTATATTATCTCATGTCCAAAGCACATTAATTTTTATAGTTATTTTGTTTTTTTTTTT
>CACSLK010027831.1:20348917-20364952 GCA_902706635.1 Striga hermonthica
TTTTTTTTTTTTTTTTATAGCCAGCGGATACCCCGGAGCGTTGCCCGACTAATCTGTTATTTTTTATAGTTATTTTTCAACATATAGTATATAGGAATATGGAATTGCAACAAAAGATAAATGTACAAGTGTGAAGTCACGAGGATAACAGGACAAGCAAATGTTGTCCTAAATCTAAGGAGATGAGAATAGACCAATGAGGGGAAGTGGAAAGTCACAAGTTCAACTTTTTGCAGCACAAGAAATTGATTTGAGCAGATATATATATAGAGCCGTTGATGTATTGAAATAATAAAAATAATAATAATAATATAATAATAATAATAATAATAATAATAATAATAATAATAATAATAATAATAATAATAATAAAGCTGTCCTTTTCTCCCATCTTTATGCACATGCTTGTGATGATGATGTGCCAGCAAAATCACTTGCCTATACATACAACAATACATATATATCTACACCCCCATTTCTCTATATTTATTTATTATTTAGGAAAATGTTACGGTCTCGTTACGAAACTATTACGCCGTGATTTGTAATCGTTCGTTCATCAAGTAACCGTCGGGAATAGTTGATCTAAAAACGACTACAAATCCCGACTTATAGTTTGTAACGAAACCGTAGCAATTCCCCTTACTTTGTTTGTGATTATTAGCAACCATATGGTTCTTTCGTGATCAATAATTTGTCCAAACATAAAGGAATGAATATCACGAAATTAATGTAATTGTTAATAAGACAAGAGAATAATAAGTCGGACTGAAGTAGATCGATTGAGGGATATTAATGTAAATAGAAGCACGCACATCACGTGATGATGATGAGAAGATTAAAGGCATATTAATTAGTTAATGCATGGAAAAGCGCGGGAGAATTCACGGATTAGTGAATAATAGAAAATAGAAATTAACAATTGTAACAATAATTAATGGAATATATATAATTAAATTTAATCAATTTCGCTATGTAACCAACAATTGGCTACATAGTAGATTCAACCTTCTATATACAACAAGTAAATTATATCATACTAATAAAATTATTAGTATTATTTAAGTGATCAGAAAATATAGTATGATTTAATTGTTGTATATAGAAAGTTTACTACAATATAGAGTCAATTGTTAGATTCATAGCAAAAATAATAATTTAAAAGGGACAAACTAAACCTTGGAAAGAAGAACATTAATCCCGGCGTGTTTGTTGTCCCATCCGAACTCATTAATCGTATCTCCCGCCCGTAAAACGACCTCGTTTCTCACTATGTATTCTCTGTACTCTCGCCTACGAGACGCCTTGTGCAGCCACGCCGCACCCCACAGCAATTCATCCTACACACACAACTTTTCAAATTACTATATATTCATTAATTACTTTCGTATTTAAGAGATACATTATAGAAAAATGTTACGGTCTCATTTCGTGGGTGTTTTAACCGTAGTACACATATAGTTAGTATAAGATAGATGATTTAATGGTTAAAACATTCAACGAGATGATACGGTAACGAGACCATAACATTTACCTATATATATATAGTCTATGTAATTAATATTAACTCTGTGTCTAATTTTCAGCTTACATAAAATAAATAAATAGTGAAATACCTGGTAACCATTGATATCACAGTAAAAAGGGCAGACGGCATGGCGTAGGCTGGCACTATAGGCGCCACGGTGCCTGTCAGCAAACTCGAATACCTAAAAGTAACGCCATTTTCACCCCCACAACAGTCAATTCCTTGTAATTTGTGCCTTTCAAATAATTTATAATCACCAAATTGATTACTAATAATGATAATTATTTAACCAATTAGTCGGGTTAATTTGATATTTTTTTAACATTGGGGTGTCGTATCCCGACGAGTTCTAACGTAAGTTTGTGGAAACCTTTTTTTGTACCAAAAAAAAAAAAAATTGATATTTTTATAACAAAATGATTATTAAGAATATGTGAACTATTAAAAAAGCTAGTATTTAATAAACAGTAACATCTTTAATGTGATATGGAAATATGACCCGCAGTTTATTCATTTAATGTCACTTATTTTTGGTATACACGACACAAAAACCAACAATTCTCAGTGGTAAAATATAAATGCAGTTGACGTTTTTTACACCTTTCACATAAGAAGTTATTGAAAAACACGAAGGCGTGTGTATAATAATAAATAACATAATTAATGGAAACATAATAACGGTAATAATGAAGAAAAAAAGAAAAAAATAAAAAAAACAAAAAAAACAAAAGAGTGAAAAATGAAAATAATGTCACTGCAATATTCTGTATGCTCGCTGACCAGTCACGTGATGCCAATTAAGCAAGCCGATGCATATGTAATAATAATAAAAATAATTAAAAAAATAATAATAATAATAACAGTAATAATAGTAATAATAATAATACAAATTTAATAATAATGCATTAATTAATTGTATCAGCACACAAAATCTAACAATGTGAAAGCGAAGTAAACAAAAAGGAGACTGACTTTAACGGCACGATTGAGCAGCAGCCTGGAGTAGGCCGGGTCGCGTGACCGGAAGACGATGGAGGCGGCGGCGAGCGCGGCGGCGGTTTCTCCGGCGACGTCGGAACCGGGGTGGGCGGCGTCGATCTTGTATGCCGTCCTCGGGGTGTCCATGTCCTCGGGCCTCTCCCAGCAGTTGTGGTCGGAGAGAGGATCCCCGACCTGCACGAACACCACGCCGTCGTGGGCGGTGGCCTTGAGGAGATAGTCGGTGCCCCACTTCAAGGCCCTCACGGCGTTCCCGAGCTCGCCGCCGCCCATGCTCCGCCCGAAGTCGATGATGCTCCACGACAGCAATGTGGCTGTGAACGCCATCGGAAAACCGAACTTCACGTTGTCCCCGGCGTCGTAGTAGCCTCCGCTCAGGTCCACCTACACACACGCCCACACACTCACACAATGAGTGAGAATATGAAATAAAATAAAATGAAGTAAGACGAGACCTTACCCCCGCGGAGGCGCCGTCGTGGAGGGCGGAGTCACGGCGCCAGCGGAGGCGTTGGTCGGGCGGGAGGCGGCCGGAGCGCTGGCCCTCGAAGAAGAGGATGCTCTTGCGGAGGGCGTCATGGTAGTCGTGTCCGGCGGAGGCGTAGGAAGGTAAGAGGAGGAGGAGGACGGCGGTGGTGGTGGCCATGAATGTAAATGACGGGAGGTGGCGGCGATTTGGCGCCATTTCTACTATTTGTCTTTTTTTTAATTATTATTATTATTATTATATTATTATTATATTATTATTATTATTATTATTATTATTATTATATATTTAGTTTTTGGAGTAAAGAATTGTGAGGGGGAGGTGGCGAGGATCAAGAACGACATGCCTTCCTTTTGGTACTCTTTATTTATAGGGGAAAACATTGTCATTGGATTCTGAGAGGAGGGCCAATAAGGGTCTGCCACGTGGAGTGATGTGATTGGGATTCGGATGAAGGGAGGGGGTCTTTGACTGGCTTGTGCTTTGACTGATTTTGGAGGGAGGGGAAGGCCAATAGGGGTCCAAGTATTTTGTTCATTATATTATTCAGCTTAACAATGTGGGACAAGTAAAAATATTACTACAAATAAGTATAATGATTTATATTTATGTAGTAAAAAAAAAAAAAAAACTTGACAAAATGATAAAAATACTAAAATAAATATTATGTTACATTATTATCCAACATTTTAACTGGTATTCAAGCCGGTTTCTGATATGAAACAGGTATATTGTGATATTTAAAGGAAACATATTTAAATGGATCTCGTACTGTCGGATCACCGATGTTTTGTATTAACATTATTATCGACCTCCATGATATAGTACTTAAAACATTGGACAGAGAATTTAATAAATTTATATATGTTAAAAATAAATCTTTATCTAAACTTATATAGGTGTTATTGTAGAAATGAATAGAGGTGTTGTTAAATGTGGATTGTGAAGTAGAAGAAATGGTGTGATTGTGTTTATGGGAGGCGGTGTGGGCACGGATGAAAAGTGGGATATATAGCAGTAGTAAGGGTAGTTTGTGTTTGATGACCGCCGCCTGATTGGGGACGTACATGGAAAGTGGATTACAGTGGGGTCGGGTCGGGTCGGGTTGGGTATGGGTTTTTCATTTCCACTAAGACTATATTTATTCATGACTCAACACAACTCAATCTCAACTCAATAATAAAAAATTAGTTCTCTCTCCTTCATCTATACAACCTAATTTTTAACAATCTATATATATCTTTATTCCCAACTCAACTCAATCTAATATAATATTTATTTTTATTTTTATTTATTTATTTATTAAATATTATCTATATTAAATATTTTGTATTGTTTTAGTTGCGATAAATTAATTAAAAAATCTATAATAAAATTCTAATAATTTCAAAAAACTAATATTTTAAAATACAACTAAAAATAAAAAAGATTACCAACAAAATTAAAAATTAAAAATACATAATTCGGTACAAAAGAAAAACAAGTTACAAACATTTCAGATGAAATTACAGCAAATTTTCAAATATAATTGTTGTTAAATCTCTTCATCTTCCGGCGATAATTGGTCTTTTGCCAAAAACGCATTCAACATCTTCATATTCATTTTCTTAATCTGTCTTTCTTATTTTTTGCGCTCCAACTCCAACTTATTGTTCGATATTTTGGTCATTAAATCATATTCATTATTTCTTATGAGTCTTAGTGCACGAATTTCTGCAATGAACTCATCAGAATGGAAGAAGATTGTGATGCTACCTTTTTTCTTTTATTTTTTGCCTTATCTCTACCTTTGAGACGGAGAATCGCAAAACCATCATTAACTGGAGTTTCTGTATTTGAGGGAACTAAATAATCTCCATCTTCAGTAGTCCTTGATCTTTTGAAACTGCCATTGCTTTCTTCATTACTCACTTCATCAAGAATAGAAGAAGATTGTGATGCTATTTTTTTTTCCTTTACTTTTCGCCTTATCTCTACCTTTGAGACGGGAAATCACAAAATCATCACTAACTCGAGTTTCTGGATTTGAGAGAATTAAATAATCTCTATCTTTAGTAGTCCTTAATCTTTTGGAATTGTCATTGTTTTCTTCATTACTCACTTCATCTTCAGGACGTGAACGAGTTGAATCACGATCTAATTTTAATTCTCATTTGGAATGCTTTCGCACTACTTCTTCAAGCACATGCAAGTCTGTAAACTTGCTACTACCAACTTCATAAATTATATGAGCTAATTTTTCAACATCTTTCATGCTTATTCCACTCCTTTTATTTTTGTACGCTTCCATGTATTCACATCTCCACTTGTTTACATTTTCATTAAGACGTTTATTTCATTGAATTCAAGTTTCTTTCACAAATTTCTTCTGGATTTTCTAATCGATATTGTTCAAGCGTACTTGCTATGTGTGTCCGTAATGAAGAAACCCTTCTGATTCTTGCCATACATTTTGTCTTCGCTAACAAAACACCAAGCTGACATTAGATCAAGATCTTCCGCCACACTCCAACTAACATTTTTCGTTCCTTTTTGAGAATTTGTGTGTCTGTTGCACATTTTGAAATAGATTTGGAGAGTTGTTTTGTGGGGGTTGAGCATTCACAAAATCTAGAAATTGGGAAAAATTCGAAGAAAATGACTCTTGTGAATAATATCGAAATTCTGAAAATTTTCAGAATTCAAAAAGTTTTTAGAATTGAGGTAATACTCAAAATTTGGACCCATATGGTATTCGTTGGAGATTAGAAAAAATAAGAGAGATGATAAAATTAATAAGGTTGATTAAGAAAATGGTGAAAAGAGAGAAATTTCAAATGTATTCTGAAATATATCAAGAGTCGTCTCTATATAGAGAATGAAAAAATACGAATTTTGATATTTTTATTTTTTAAAATATAAAATAATATCAATAATTTGAGTTATCTTATCTTATCATTTAAATTTTACAATGACGTCCCATTCCTCTCATCCCTTATGCAAAAAGCATGCAACTTTTGCAAAATAAATAAATAAATAAAAATGCATGACCGGTTGCGACCAAGCTCACAATGTGACTTGGGTCGCGATAATGGCTGTCATTTTCCTTTTTTATTTATTTATTTTTTCTTTATGCTGGTGACCCAACCTATTGGGTCGCCGATAATGATAGTTTAAACAAATACTATCATTTTGAGTTTGGCACTAATTGGTTGGTGAGCATAGGTCGGTACGGTTCGGAGTTTGAAAAATCTTTGGAACCGATATCTAGAACCGTATCAAAAAATTGAGACGGTTCTGTTTGGAGATTTTTATTTTTCGGTGCGGTTCAGTTCGATATTCGAGACTATTGGAACAATTTGATTCGGTAGGATTCGGTTCGGATCTTCAAAAATCTCATTTTTTTTGAATGATTACCTTGTTATATTATAGTTTTTGTATGTTTTGTAAAACTACTTTCATCAATACTTCATCATATTGAATATTTTATTTCGAAATTAATTTTAGAAGTAACTCTAAAGTTTAGTTTTATAATTTTTATCAATTTTGCTATGGAGTAATCAGATAACACGACTTATTGAGTCATCTACATTTATTATTAAATAGTGTATTGATACGTACGTGTCCAACAATAAATACACTATGGACAAATATCGATATATTAAGTAATGGATGACTTCATAAGAAACAATCGGATGGCTCCACAGCACTGTAATTTTAACATTCTTTAAAAGAAACAACATTCACCAATACTTCCTCGTATTTAATATTTTATTTTGAAATCAACATTAGAAGTGACTCTAAATTTTAGTTAAAACTAAATTCGTGCAACTAATATTAAAAATTTAAAATTTAAAAATAATATAATATAATTTTTTTAAAAAAAATAGTTTTAAACCTTTCATACAATTTGAAATATTTTTTTATAAAAGGAAAAATTCAATTGTGGATCAAGTATTACTAAGTATAAATTGAAGTTAAGTTTATGTGTTATTACTATATTTTATTTGCATTTTAAAAATTCTCTAATTATATAGGATCAAAGTGGACATAAAATATATTAATATCACACATCTAATGTTATAATTCGGGTCTTAGTTCGGTTCTTTGGTTTGGTATGGTATATGACGATTCAACGTGATTCTTGGTACGAATATTTGTGAAATCTCCAGAACCGTACCAATTATTTTTTTCGTTTTCGGAGAAATTCAAACGGTCAACGGTTATATTTTTGTTGGGAGTGATTTCGATTCGAATTTTGACTCAAAAAAAATCGCATAGGACAAAACAAAATCTGCACCTGACGGAACTGAACAAAACCAATCAGATGAGTTTAATCTTATGCAAAACCGCTATACTCAGGAGCGTTCATATCGAAAAATTTAGAATCAAACCGAATAGTGGAAGCTTGCCTGGTGGATTCATCTTGATTGATTGGTTTCAAACTTGAATTTGAATTGAGGATTTTGGGATTTAAGAACTTCCAAAAAACCATGAAACTGTATTATTATTATTATTATTATTATTATTATTATTATTATTATTATTATTATTATTATTTTTATTATTATTATTCCGTAACGAAGATAAAATTGATCTCATGAAAAGAGGGGGTTACACTTTTCTTCTTATTATAACCTAATGAAGTATTTCAAGGGCCCCATTATTATAACTTATTCCCAAAGAGATCGAATATCGCGCCCCCAGGTATGATCTTAACTCAGCGGTGATTTCCAAACAATGGAATGGTTCGTTTGTTTGACTCTTCTATCTAACAGTGTCGGCCGTCACGTCAGCTCTTTCTCTGGTAGCTAATCGTGTTGGCAGTCCTAAACGAGTTCAATTCACATTTACTGTGTATAGTTTCACACTTTAAAATCTTAGCGTAAAATTTCTCTATCTTAATATAACTCACTCTAATCATCTAGGGTCCATACCAACCTAATTCAGTCCAACATAAGTCATAACACAAGTTTAACAAAATGGTACAGGCGCAACATTCTTTAATCAAATATAACTTGCACTACATAAGTTGTATAAGCATGATTCTTGTTGAATATAAATCCTAAGACATGCGGCTACAGTTCTTATGAAGAACTCAAATGCAAATAGAGTCGTCTAGCAGGTGACAAATCAGTAAACATTCGGAACATAGGTGCTAGCATAAAACTGGAATATAACTCATACATGGTCTCAGTAAAACGGGTATATCTCACGCTACAGACATGATATCAACATGATTCTAACACCATCAGAAAGCTAACAAACAGAGCTACAACTTTCATGAAGACCATAAATTTATTTGAGCACATGAGGACATAAAAAGCAGACTACACATTATTATGTCCCTGCTGCCAGGACTTTCGAAAAACTGCTTGCACCATGTTTTTAAAATAGACATATCTCCCTCACTTCAAACGTTTTATCAAGATTCCAAAACTCACAAAAAATACATAGAACAAGCTATAATTAATATGCGGAACACATCTCCAAAAAATAGGTCCTTAGGTCAAAACAGAGCATGAAACAGACACTCGAAAACAAGGATTTTGCATGCTAAATACATCAAAACTTAATCAAATTAAAACGAAACATAAGCGACTTAACCAAATCCTATAAAAGCATAAACATCAACATATATTTCCAGCCAATAAATCAATTCACGTAATCATCATCAAACTTTAACTAAACATGCTTTACATAACATCAAACTTAACATCTCAAGCCATGGTCAAAACACAAGTCACAAGGCCCTAAAATCAAAAAGTAGCTTATGGAAATATATGGTTTCAACATGCTAACAATAACAAAAGGATTGGCAATTAACTCCACAAAATTGAAGTTAAACACAAGAACTTAAAGCTCAACACACATCCCTAATTTTTCTCTTTATCTCCTAATATTCCTATGGTGTCTTAAAGGCTACTAAGACTGAGTTTACCCTCGAATAGATATACATAATGAAAACATATATACTCATAAAAGCTCAGCCAAATGATTAACGACATACATATCAACTAACATTTAAACCTTCTATTCCTATCACGAGGGCGTCCTCTCGGCTTAATACACAAAGGATAATTTTGTCGCCTACTTCAAGATTGAAGTGTCGTCTCGCAGTCATGGCATGAGATATATGCACGGTGATGGATCGGTCCACTCGTCCCATGAACGATGTTGTAGCCTTTCACCCAAGCTTCAGTCTTCATGACCTCCGCTCAAATTCTCGCACGAGAATTGATAACCATCACCTTTCTCGAGGCTTAGCCATCCTCGAGAGTTGCGACATTGTTACGCACTAGATTTTTTGCCACTACTAAATAGTCGAACAATAATGTGAACACTACACTTAGACTTCACTCTCGGTTCTCATTGACTGGGTCCTATCAACAATTGTTACAGACTTCCGAATAACCCACGCACCTGGGACTTCTTTGGTCGTCTGCTCCCTCCATTTAAGCCTTCTCTTTCAAGATGGCTTGCGAATGGTCCTCACTCGAAGACACTGAACAAAATGATATAGCGAGAAAACTGTTATGGGCAGAACTTAACTCGATAACAACCTATCAAAAACTCGCAACAAGAAACATCTAAAGTCAAAATTTAACTCTATATCACTAGAGTTCAACATTAACCGAAAGAGGATAGTTTTTCCTAAGCCCCAAAATATCTCCATTCAACAAATCACATCATAAGTAATTTCATTGTTACGTATGTAAAACATGCAGTTCACATCATAAGTAATTTCATTGTTACTTATGTAAAACATACCTTGAGCGGTACGGCATGACGAAGACGAGTGGTCGTACATAAGGTCACAATAAAATTTAATAACATAATTTACACATAGAGCAGTCCACAGAAACGTAGACCTCACTCTGATATCACAACTGTAACGCCCCACTTTGATTTTAAAGAAATTTTGGACTTTCCAAAAATCAAGACAACATTTTTGAAATTCATTTTCCAAAATCAACATTAACATGGACATTATTTAACATTTCAAAACATAGTTCAAGTCATATCTAAACTCACGGAGATTCATTATCCATTTTTTCACATGGATTTCATTATCCCAAAACAAGTACCTCAACTTGATATACAAATAACCACATCAACATGAATATCCAGTTCAACATGTTTCAAAATGAAACGAACCGACTTATATGGTTCAAAAACAAATCCATAATCCCAACATTTTCAAAACTCCAAAGTTTGAAAGCAATTCAACATGTCTGAAAAACCAATGCAAACAGGTTCATAAAATCAGACTAACATGTTCATAGAAAAAAATGGGAGCAAATAAACATAAGCAAAAGACCAGCCACTCGTCCTCTCGCCATCATGCATGTCACCTGCTCAACCTGAAAGGGGGGAGGGACATGGGAATGAGCACATACCACTTTGCTCACCGCTATGCACATAAACCATATATATAATGACAGAATGGTAGGGTCACATCATGAATATAAATCAATCAATCATATCACATCTCCTATTCACATAATAACCTTACTCCTGTGTACACATCTTTCATTAACCACGAAATGAGGACTCATTACCCAAAAGGTGGGAGTAAATGTCGTGGCCTCCACCCACGACACGACCTTTCATTAGGACTTAAGGAGATTTCCTCACAAGGGCACCGTATTACACCGACAGCCGAAACAACACACATCGATAGGCTACATTGTTCACATGCATATATTTATCATACCAACCCAACAAGACATAAACAATTTACGACATAGAAATTTAGAATAACCCATCTGGATAGCGAAGTAGCAAATTTCACACAATGACTGGAACATAGGTCGAGGGCTCAGCTCGTCGAACTTACATTAATCAAGATAGACCTATCAACATACTATCCGGACACTTAGAATCACATACAACGACATTCACTTAGCCGAAACATTATCGACTAAGTGATTCGTGGAATTCCTAGTGGAGTTTGGAACATTTGGCTTAACTGTCTAGACTCGATAAACTAATTAAATATCATTGAGAACATATACAACACGGAAAACAAAGTAGCAGGTCAAAAGAAAGTCAAACGTGTCGGGAAAAAGCCAAAATGGGGCTAGGTTGGGTGTTGCCGGGGCTCGGGCCTGGGCACTGGCTGGGCGCTGCTCGATGGGTGCTGGGCTGCTGGCAGGGCTCGGGAAAAACAGGCAAGCAACAGTGACTACCAAAGCTTTTTAAAATGTACTCGTGCATTTTCCAGAAAACTTTGACACATCAAAATAGACTAAAAAATACACAAGTACTACAGAGATTGACCCTTAAAGCTCATTTTAACCCAGAGAACTAATTTTTGCAAAATAATAATTCAAATCTGAAGTTCTTAGTTCCATAGGAAAATCTTCGAATTTTAAAGTGAAATTTTTACACCAAGAACATAAAGACAATTAACACAATTCCAAGAATTCCAAACCAAAAAACCTCAAACTCGATTTTATATGAATTTTACAAGAAATAGGCCAGAACTCAAAAGCATCATTTAACCTAGTTAAACATCGAATTTGAACCTGGTATTTTTACGACTTAAACTTCATCATCAGAGGACCAACATATCAAAAATTCACATTAATAGCCTCAGAATTAGATTTATCATGAATTTCTCAAGGTACAACAGCATGTACGATTTCAAAAATTCATAACTCAAAGCACAAACATCAAAATGGCACAGACTTTCACTAACAGGTCAAAACACACCAAAGAACCTACAACTTCAGGGTTTTCACTAACAGGTCAAGACACACCAAACGACATTTATTCATAAACACTTATACTCAAAACATGAAATCAAGCATAGGACTTCAACATATCACATGCAACCAGGGGCGAAACCATGTGGGGGGTCAGAGAGGCGCCGGCCCCTAAAAAAAAAAATAAACTAGGGGTGGAGGATTTTGCTGGAACTGGAAGATTTTCCTTTGAGCGCGCATGTTGGGCCCTTCCCGGTTTCATGCGGTACATACATGGCCGGAGAGGCGCCAACGGTTTTGTCGTAAAAAATTTTTTTAAAGGCAAATTTGGCCCTCTCTGAAACAGGATCCTGGTTTCGGGACAAGGAGAACTATAAACAGCAGCAGAATTTAATAATTTTTTCATTTTTATTATATTTTGAGTTGGTTAATTAGTCGAATTGCGGTGTACCGACGGGACTCAAAAACCGAGTCGATCATTACCGAAAAATACTTTTATGAAAGTACAGGAAGTGGAGTGTGCGTTGGTGGCATCAATTTATGATTTTGAGGTCCCGAACATTTATTTTGGATAGCCCAAAGTTGAGAGAAAAATGGCAGTGGCGGTGATTTTATTGTCATTTTCATGTGTAGACTTCGGGTAACCGTCGGCCCTCGTTAGGCGTGCTGAAAATTAGCGGGAGTGCTTTCTTGAAAGCACAAGAACAGTAGAAGCCGTTCGTAAAATTGATATCACGTTTCGAAGTTTCGAGCATATATTTTGAGAAGCTCGAAGTCGAGAGCGCATAATAGAAGAATAAAAAGCCGTTTTGCGGGGTTCCGTAAGGTTGCGTGTGACCTCGGTTTAACGAGAATCGAGTTGGAGTGTGTAGACAATTCAAGCACAATTCCATACGGAAAAATTTTGCATTTTTTGGAGTTCCGAGCATTTATTATGGGAGTTTGAATTTCTGCGTTAAATAGTATCAAAAGGAGCAAATTTGTCGAGGACGAGTTCGATCGTTCAAGGCTTCATTTTCTTAATTTTTTTAGCTTTTCGTCTATTCGAAAGGAGGTATAATTCTTGATTATTATTATAATTAAGTCTGAGATTTTTATTAGTATAAATTTGAGTATTTTTCGAGTTAAAACAATTCAGTTTAAGTATACCAGTTTAATTCCGGACGTAGTTTGATTTTTAGAAAAATCTCTACAGTATTCCTTTATATCTTGCAAAACTTTTTGAGAGCGTCCACAAAAGCCTTTTGAGCGCCCTTCCGATGGGGGTGGTGCGCCGCGGGATGGCCGGAGTGGGGGTGGTGCGCCGCGGCAAATTGGGCCCTCCCCGGGATGACCGGCTGGTTTCGCCACTGCATGCAACACATAAAAATAAGGGGGTTTCAGCCATCAAGTATTTTTCTCAAGGAAAACACACGAAAACGAATGGAGGAGGGCTGAACGGGTCGGGGACGCACGCACGAGGTGGCTCGGCAGCTTCGTGTGACTCGTCGGTGTGGTTGCGCGTGGCTAGACAGCCGGTGGAGCAGCAGCGATGAGTCACGGAGTGCTAGTCATCCTTGTTCGAGTGTGGGGAGTTGAACGTTGGCCAGGACTTCTCGCGAGCGAGGGAAACGGAGCACGCCAGAGAGCAGCGCGACTATGGCGGAGGTGTGGTGATCGTGAGGAGTGGTGGCTGGCAGGGGAAGATGTGATTGGCTTTGAGAGAAAGGTTTCTCTGCTGGTACTCACGGCGTGAAAGGAGGTGTGAGAGGAGGGTTTGCACGATGAATTCTTAAAAGGATTAGGGATAGATATATACTTGCCTTTGGAGGAGATCTTCCTTAGCACAACAAAGAGTATGACTGAGTAAAATAAGGGGAATTGGCGTGAAATTTTGTTGGTCCCTATGGTCAAAGATTTATCCCAAAGCCTTAGCAATATTTAAATTTAAAATTTAAAATATCTCCAAAATCAATCTAATAGAGAGGCGGTTTCGATTTTGCAAAAAAGGACCGGTTTGACCAGCCATAAGGATCGTAAGACCACCTCTTAAGGGCTGGTTCATCTGTTTTGAAAGCTCGGGTCCCCATGGTTTGAAAAGTAATTAAAACAGCGACAATTTGGCTTACGTGATTGATCCAAAAAATTCGAACGACGATCGATAAAATAAAATCGAACAAGCTACATAATTATATTATCCACATAATAATATAATTCATATTCACATAATTAAGGCATCAAAATAATATAAATAAAATGTCATTAATTAAACTAAAATCAGAAAATACCAATATTCGAACGGGGCACTACACCTGCCACCTGCTCAACCTGGAACGAAGGGGGGGACATGGGAGTGAGCATATATGTAGCGCCCCGTTTGTACTAGAATTATTTGGAGTTATTTTTATTTTATTTCGTTCGAGATTATTTTATTCCGTGCTCGAATAATATTTTTGTTCGATTACATGTTAGTAATTTTCTGGTTGTGTTATTATTATATTATCGTCGAGCCGGATTAAATCATTATATTCCGAATTTATCACCGAGCCGAGTCGGACATTTATTGTTTTCGCACCCCGTGCACCCGCGCTCGCCCGAAGCCGCCCGCACGTCCCGCGCCCGTAGCCCGCGCGCCCCACGCTCACCCGCACCGCAAGTGACCCGACCCATCGACCCTTTCTCCTCTCTTGTGCATGCATGTGCATGGCATTTAAATTTTAAAAGTTGTAGCCTTCTCCTCACTTAAAAATCTGATTTTTATTCTCTTAGTTACTCCTCTTTATGGGCATGATCAATGCCATGGGAGTTACATTTTTGAATCTTTAAGAAGAGAAGACCTCTCATCCTTCTCCTTTCATTTCTTATGTTTTTCTTTTCTCTCCCAACACTTAGAATTTTCAGACCTTATCTCTTTCTCTTATCTCCCAATATTTTTCAGAAATAAATCTTCCCCAAGACAGGTCGCACACCTACTGCCTGCTGCCACCGCCATCGTCGCCCTAGCACCCGCAGCTACCACCCGCGCACGCCCCACATCGAAGCCCCGCGCACGCCAGCCATCGAGAGCAACCGCAGGCCTGCTGCCCCCGCGACGCATCTCCGAACCATGGACGTTCGACGGCAACCAGAAAACCACCGAAGCTACACGACGTGCGAGCCGCCTACACACCGAGCACGCGGAACATTTCCCAACCCTTAAACCTGAAAGAAGATAAGCCTAAAATAAAGGCCCCGGAGTGGATCGTTCATCAACCTATTTTTTTTAGGTGTCAGGTAATTTTGCTAAACTTCTATGTTATGTTCTATTATGCGCTCTTGTTTGCTGAAATGTGAGTTTTAATAATTATTTGATTTAAATATAGATTATTATGTTATTCATTTTAAAGTTCAATATCGAATCTGTAAGGTTTAAGAGTGAACCTTCAAGATTTGATCAAAACTCATGGCCAATTCTTGGATTATGGAACATCTTTTTGTCCTGAACACAATGGCTTTGGTATTGTGCAAATTGGACTTGTAATTTTTGAGTTATGCATTTTTTAACATTATGTGTCTGCTGGAAAATGTAAAATTTGTGATAAATCGCTCAGTAGCTCAAAAGTTCTAAATTATTAATATGTTGCTCTTGTGATATATATTGACCACGTGTATAAATTTCATAATTTTTGGAGTTGAATTGATAGGATAAATAATTATATGTTCATTTCGGCTGAATATTCAATAAATCATATAAAATAGAATTTTCATTATAAATGCATGAAATTTCGTTATTTTTCATAATATATGTGATATTTAACCCAGTAAAATTATCAAAAAATTTGGATTCAATAAGTTGTGTTTTTGTGAAAATCGAGTTTTCGGCTGAATCTTGTTTCAATTTTCACAAATTACATGTTGATCTTTTAAGTCTGTAATTTTTATATGTTTCTTGGATCATGATTTAGTATTTATGATAAAAATTTGAGGTCTTGAAACGTTGATATGATCAGAGTTTAAATTCATGTCCATAAACGTTAATTATATTCATTAAATTGTTATAAATAGCTCATTGATGTTTTAAAAACTGAAACTTTGTGATTTATCCTAGTTTAGCATGTTTTATCATGTGTTAAATTATTGGATTAAAATTTATTAGAATGGATAGTCATTTGATTAAGTTCTCTACTCCTCCTAATTTCCCAAAATTTCATTCATATTATCCAAATGTGAATTTTTGTGTAAATTTGCTCATAAGATGTTACATTGTTGCTGAATGTTATGTGTTGAAGTTTTTGGAGTTAAAATCATGGCCTGATCTTGAGATAACCGAGAGAAGGCCTATGTAGTACTGGCCGCCAGCAGCCCGTGGCTGG
>CACSLK010027831.1:20377290-20401642 GCA_902706635.1 Striga hermonthica
AATCGAGAAATTGGATGTCGAAAGGATTTTACATGTATGGACTTGTAATCGAAATAAGTTTACTCGCTATTCACTTAATACTCGATTCATGCTACTTGCTAGATGTTCCCATGATATGTGGGTTCTTGAATTAAAGAGTTAATTCAAGAATAAGAGTTAATATGAATAACTCAAATTACAAAGAGTTGTAAACCCACTACTAGTATTAATTGTGAACCGAAAAGGTCACACTAATTTTTGAATGAAGGTAAAATTCAAATAGTATTTCTAAAGAGTTAGAATTAATTGACAAATCTAATTTGATTAGATATCAATTAAAGAAATATATTAAATTAATCAATTAGATTGATTAATTGAATTTTGGATATTAATTTAGTAATTAATAGAATTACTAATTAATAGTTGGAATTTAAAATTGAATTTTAAATTTCAAATCCAAATAATAATAAGATTATTAAATAAGGAAATTGAAGAATATATTAAAATAATAAAGTCTTGAAAAATGTTTTCAAGAATTATTATTTTATTATTTATTTTTAATATGATTGAAGATTAAATATTAATAAGAATAAATTAATTATGGTGGTTTGGAGTTGTTAACCAATCCACATAATTAATCTTATTTTTATTAAAACAATAATGGTGGTTATAAACCACTCTACATTATTAGTTAAAAGTCAATATTTGGTATGATTATTTAAATAAAATATGATTTTATTTAAAATAAAATATATCAAATATTGGTTATTTTATGCTAAAATGTTTAGTATAAATAGGTGCAAAATGTTTGCACATTAATTGCTAAGTTTTGAGCAAAATTCTTCCAAGAGAAAATTCATTCAAAGAGTTGAGTGATAATACAAGAAAGTGTTCTTGAAAAATTTCCTTATAAACATATATTCTATACTTCTTAAAAAACCGAGTAGTTTCTACTAGCGAAGAAACTATAGTCGGAACCAAAGTTCAAAAGGTGGATACGATTAGAGGGAAGACATTTGGATTCCTAAAGTGAGTAACAACAAGAAGTGATCCTTACCAAACCGGGAATTGATTTCCTCATACATCGTCGGTTTTCAAGGAGTTCAAGAACAAAGGTAATTTTTATAAATTAAATATCAAATCAAAATTAGTAAAAGTTACTAGATTTTAAATGATGCTTATTTGTTATCTCGTTATACTTATGTACGAAATAAGTATTTATATAGGGTTGTCAGAAAAACCCACCGGGTCGGGTAACCCGCGGGTAACCTGAAAAATCGGGTCGGGTATACCCGGTAAGAGCGAGCTTTGGGTCGAGTATGGGTTTTTCTTTTATACCCGCAAGCCGGTTCGGGTCGGGTACGGGTTTACCAAGAAAACCCACTACCCGACCCGTTTACCCGGTGGGTTTTTCTACCCGACCCGTCCTTTTACCCGCACACCTAATAACTTTAGATACAAATAAATATACAAAAAATATATGTTCCAAAAATAATAATTTAGTAACTATAATATTTTTAAATTTTTATATATATTGAAGAATGAATATGGAGTATATTCATATAATTTGGACATAATATTTTGTTACTTCTTCTATTTTTATAAGTATGAGCATCACAAATATAAATACGATCAATTTATATTTTTATACAAAAAGAATAACTCTAATTATATAAATAACATATATATAATAAATAATAATAAACAAGATAATAAGTTTATACATGTGTAGTTTATTCTATATATTTACCTCTTTACAAATATTTGAAAATATGAGTAACTATGTATTATCCAAGTAAAATTCTATGTATAAATCTATGGAGTTGTGTCTTTATCAAGTATTAGATATATCTCGCTATATGATTTCAAATAAATATTATATTGTCAATTTGAATTTCAAATTACATCATATCCTCCCTATATATTATTCCGGAATGCGCTGAGCCTACGTGGCTGCTTCTGGTGCTTCGCAATCCTACTTGGCAAAGAATCATGCTTCGTAATTAGGTTTGGACAAATAATATTGATATATTTATAATTAATAATAAATTTAGGTTTGGACATTCTATAAATATTATTTAGCTAACTTAGGTATTTTAATATCATTTGTACTAATATAACCCTACTTTTGATTTGTTTCCTTCAATTAGCTATTAAATTATAAATGTATTTTAAAAGTTGATAAATTTTGTATTTCTTATCGGTTTTACATGTATAATATATCAAATTAATCATCTTTTGATGATCTTTGATTTGACATCCATATTGTATATATGAAATAAATAATTTATATTTATCTTTATAATAATAATAAATAATAAATATATTAAAATTCATTAGAAAAATACAATTATTTCTCAATTGATATACTTATGTTTAATGTAGTTATATGTTCTAAGTTAAAAAAATTATTATAATATAACACATTTAAGTTGCACAAATAAAAAATGTCATACTAAATATATAATAATATATATATATATTTATAAAAGATATTTAAATTTTCAACTACTTTGTTTCATTAATTTTAGATTTTAAGAAAAAAATTAGCAAGCATCCGTGTAATACACAGACGTTGTACTTGTTACTTAACAAAAACAAAAATTAATTTCAGTGTTATATTTTATAATCATATTTTACAATTTATTTTGCATTTCAATTCTTTATCATGTATGAAGAGCAAGTAGAACATAATTATGAATTGTAATTTAATTAAAATATAAGAGAATTCTATATGTTGAATTTATCAATTATCTATGCCAATAATTTGTTTCTTTAATTTACCAATAGTTATAGGTAATATTATTTTACGTATCATGATCTCTCTATTTCAAACTATGAGTAATTAAGTATTATCCAAATAAAATGATATGCATATATCTATAACGTATTGTCGTTGTTTCTTTGGAGTATGAATCGGGAATTCGTAAAACGCCAAAATAATGTATAATATGCGACAAAATTAATAACATACTTTTTTTTAAAATCTATACATCTGTCTATTTTTTTACCAATTGTTAGATATCTCTCGTTATATCATTTCAAATAAATATTATATTGTCAGTTTGAATTTAAAAGTACATCTTATTACATATTTTTTAACAAACACAAAAATTAATTTCAGTAGTATGTTTTATAATCATTGTTTATAATTTATTATACATTTCAATATAATTTCTTTATCCTAGATGAATAATAAGTAGAACGTAATTATGAATCACAATTTCATTGAAATTTAGTACGATATTATATTGAATTTACCAATTATATATGCCCATAATTTGTTTATTTAATTTACCAATACTTATAAGTAATATTATTTTACGTATCATGATCTCTCTAGCTTAAAATTTGTGTATTCCCTTATCTTTAAGATAAAGTTAAGAATTTCAAATATTTGTTAAGAAAATAATTCTTAAATCAACAAAAAACATAAATAATAAAAAGAAGATTCGGGTCGGGTCGGGTCGGGTTGGGGGTTATGGGTGAGATTCGGGTAAACGGGTAAAAAAAACCCAAACTAATATGACCGACAATACTAATCCGGGTAACCCGATTACCCGACGGGTACCCGATTACCCGACGGGTAAAACCCAACCCGAACCCGGTGATGGATAACCGGGTAGCGGGTCGGGTACGGGTACGTATTTTTAACTGGCGGGTCGGGTACGGGTTTGTGAAAACCCGTACCCGACCCGACCCATTTACATCCCTATATTTATAAGATAAATACTTATAAAATTTTAAATTCCGCTGCAAACTCTGTTCCGTACAGTATATCGAACCCAACACTTAGGACTATCCACCTTATTATATGTTGAATTCTAGAGGTTGAGTGTGAACTCTAGAATTGACGTTTGGTTGTGCTAAACTATTCGGATTATTCAATGTAGAGCTATGGCTAGACGCAATGCTCGCAATAGGCAACCATCTCTGTCTCCGTCCCCGCCTCCTTCGCCTCGTCAGCGTGCTACTCCCGATCCAGACTGGGATTTTCCGTGGCTTATCATTCAGTTCCAGGGTATGCATCCGCCTACTTTCACGGGGACTAAGAGTCCCACTGCCGTACTGGAGTGGATGAAGGAGCTGGATAAGATCTTCGTCGTGCTCCCTCTCACTCAGCCACAACGCGTCTCTTTGGCTGGTTTTCAGATGAAGATGGATGCTTCGGACTGGTGGATTGATTACTGGGCCTTGAGGCCAGAGGTGGAGCGCGAAGCTCTCACTTGGGAGCGTATGAAGGATATCGTCCGAGACAAATTTCTTCCCCAGAGTTTCCGTGATCGCATGGAGCAGGAGTTTTATCATCTCCAGCAGGGGAATGCTAGCGTGGATGAGTATACACGCAATTTCACTCGCATGAGTATCTTCGCTGGCGATATGGTGAATACTGATGTCAGGAAAGCCCGCAAGTATCTGAAGGGGCTGAACCAGCGAATTCGAGAGCTTGTAGGAAGTCATGGAGCTATGTCTTATGATGATACCGTCCTGCGAGCTCAGGAGGTTGAGATTTGTCTGATTACGATAGCTCCAGTTCCCTCCTATTATCATGCTTCTCAGACCACTCAGACTGCTCCACCGCTCATCTCCCAGCCACCTGTCATTCCTCAGATTTCTTATCAGTATCATGTCCCTTTCACTGCTGTTACCCCATCCTCTAGCTCTGGCAAGAGGAAGAGTGACCAACAGAACCGCAAGAAGGGCAAGCGCCCTAATCATGGCCCACGCCACCCTCAGCAGCATCAGCCGGTGGTGCAGAACGTCCAGCCTCTCCGTCAGATTCCAGGAGGACTTCAGCAGTGTAGGGCATGTGGACGAGTCCACGATGCCAACATGTGTCGAGTTGTCGATATCACTTGGTTCAACTGTCAGAAGAAGGGCCACTACTCTCGTTTCTGCCCAAAACCCAGGAAGCCAAATCAGCCCCAACCTCAAACAGCAGCGAGCCCCAACCCGACTTTATGCCATTACTCAGGCGGAGACAGCCAACAATGCAGGTACAATGTCTGGCATGCTATCTTTATCGAATGTGGATATTTATGCTTTATGTGATACTGGAGCCACGCATTGTTTTATATCTCTTCAATGCCTGGAGTCACTGGGAATCCATAGTGTTAGTAGAGTCGATGCTCTCGAGGTTTGTTTAGCTTCGGGAAAGACGATCTCTACCGATATTATGGTATAGGGACTTGAAATTTCGATCGGAGGCCGAACGTTGGAGGCAGATGCTTATATCATCGATATGCGGGATTTCGACGTCATCCTTGGTATGGACTGGCTCACTCACTATTGTGCTGACATCCGGTGCTTAGAGAAAGAGGTCACGCTTCACCCAAACAATAGAGAGCCGATCGTGTTTTACGGCGCCAAATTGAGAACCGTCGAAGGTTATATCCTCCCTGAAGGCCATGAAGAGAATAGCGATGGTAGTTGCCAAGGCTACCTAGTGAACATGATCGGAGAAGGGGAAGAGAAGAAGCCATCATCGGAGGGGAGGGGGGGTATCAATCGTGTGTGAGTACCCCGATGTTTTTTCCGACCAGTTGCCAAGAGGGCCGCCTAACCGTAAAGTTGAGTTTACCATTGACTTGTTGCCAGGAGTCGGACTCGTTTCGAAGGCCCCTTATCGAATGGCACCGAATAAGTTGCAAGAACTCAAGACGCAAATCCAGGAGCTGTTGAACCTTGGTTTCATCCGACCGAGTGTTTCACCTTGGGGAGCGCCCGTGCTGTTTGTGAAGAAGAAGGATGGTTTGATGCGCATGTGCATTGACTACCGCAAGTTGAACAATTTGACGGTCAAGAACAAGTATCCCTTGCCGAGAATCGAGGATCTCTTTAATCAATTGAGAGGAGCCAGTGTCTTCTCCAAGATCGATCTACGGTCTGGTTATCAGCAGCTGAAGATCAAGGAGTCCGATGTCTCGAAAAACGCTTTCCGAATTAGGTACGGTCATTACGAGTTCGTGGTCATGCCGTTTGGGTTGAGTAATACCCCTGCGGTGTTCATGGACTTGATGAACCGTGTTTTCCACCCGTATCTAGACCGCTTCGTCATTGTCTTCATTGACGACATCTTGGTGTATTCCCGAGACACAGAGGAGCATAAAGAACATTTGAGGACTGTGCTAGAGACCCTTCGTCGAGAGAAGCTCTACGCGAAATACTCGAAGTGTGAGTTTTGGCTGGATAGAGTGGCTTTCTTAGGCCACATTGTCACGACCAAAGGAATTGAAGTAGACCCAGGGAAGATTGAGGCCGTCAGTAAATGGGAGA
Source organism: Striga hermonthica (assembly GCA_902706635.1). Lineage (NCBI taxonomy): Eukaryota > Viridiplantae > Streptophyta > Magnoliopsida > Lamiales > Orobanchaceae > Striga > Striga hermonthica. Next base: position 20,383,546 of record CACSLK010027831.1, read on the forward strand.
CACCGAAGAATGCTAGTGACATCCGCAGTTTTCTGGGACTGGCAGGATATTACCGACGTTTTATCGAGGGGTTTTCGAAGGTGGCCCAACCGCTGATGAACTTAACCAAGAAGAACACCAAGTTTGTGTGGAGCCCTCAGTGTGAGTCGAGCTTTCTAGAGTTGAAGAAGAGACTCACATCTGCGCCCGTGTTGACCATACTAGATCTGACTTTGGAGTTCACTATTTATGGTGATGCTTCGAAGATGGGTCTGGGCTGTGTGTTGATGCAGCAAGGAAAGGTCGTGGCTTATGCATCGAGGCAGTTGAAGCCTCACGAGGTGAATTATTCGACCCATGACCTGGAGCTTACCGCAGTGGTTCATGCGCTTAAGATCTGGAGGCACTACCTTTACGGGGGCAAGTGCGAGATCTTCACGGACCACAAGAGTTTGAAATACATCTTAACGCAGAAGGAGCTTAATATGAGGCAGAGGTGATGGTTAGAGCTGGTAAAGGACATGCAACCTAGCCCAATGGGCTTTTCGTATCCAAGAGATCAAGCAACGCGCCATGGACCAACACTGGATGCTATTGCAACAATGTTGGCACACAAAACGAGCTTCGACGTCCACCTCGTGCTTCACCCCAGAAAGGGTTGGCACAAGGCGAAGTTCGCAACCTGTTAACCGACATTTTCCGTACCCCTTGGGTATTTAGCACAAACCATCGCCATAGCGCAACCAACAACCGTTCGGGACAACAACCGTTTGGGACAACCGTTTGGGACCGCCGAAGTAGTTTGGGTGACAAGTCGTCGCTGCACAAGTAGGGAACCGACAAGCACACACAAAACATATGCCACTCATGCGCCCACACGTACGTTGTGCCCAAGTACGCAGGCATTAATCGCAGCATAGCAGCGACCAACACTCGACGCACTCGAACACGCCCCGCTAAGCACGCAGAACATCTGTCAATTCATAAGCTTCTCGCCGCACAAAGGCCATCACCAAGCTCCCAATCGGATGCATGGGTCATACGGCCAGTACATGCGTTGGATTGTGCCCTCTACCTCTCGTCAGTGTAGCGACAACCTGACAAGAGTGTAAGCCTAGTAAGCACTAGGACATTACATCATCTCGCCCGATCACCACCAACACCCAACAATTGGCTCACGTCCGTCAATTCATAAGGTTTTCACCGTACAACGACCATCACCAGGCTCCCAACTGGGGGCGTGGGTCATACAGCCAGTACATGCGTTGGATGGTGCCCTCTGCCTCTCATCGGGGTAGCGACAACCGGACAAGAGTGTAAGCCTAGTAGGCACTACGACATTACATCATCTCGCCCGATCACCACCAACACCCAACAATTGGCTCACGTCCATCAATTCATAAGGTTTTCACCGCACAACGACCATCATCAGGCTCCCAACTGGGGGCGTGGGTCATACAGCCAGTACATGCGTTGGATGGTGCCCTCTGCCTCTCGTCGGTGTAGCGACAACCGGACAAGAGTGTAAGCCTAGTAGGCACTACGACATTACGTCATCTCGCCCGATCACCACCAACACCCAACAATTGGCTCGCGTCCGTCAATTCATAAGGTTTTCACCGCACAACGACCATCACCAGGCTCCCAAGTTGGGGCGTGGGTCATACAGCCGGTACGTGCGTTGTTGCGGTGCCTCCTCACCAATCAAATTAGGTTTCACATAGCAGCAACCAAAATCACCGCCGAACCCAACAACTAGCAAGGCATTAATCGGTCATCATCGTCGGATCACATAGCAGCAACCGAAATCACCGCCGAACCAAACAACTACCGAAGACACCCGCCATGATTGATCCCCACCTTTTCACCGCACGACGACCATCATCAGGCACCCAATTGGGGGCGTGGGTCGCACAGCCGGTACGTGCATTGTTGCGATGCCTCCTCGCCAATCAAATCGGGTTTCACATAGCAGCAACCGAAATCACCGCCGAACCCAACAACTAGCACCACAAGTCACAAGGCCCTAAAATTGAATTGTAACTTATGAAAATATATGGTTTTAGTAGGAACAACATATACATGCATATATAAAAGATCAGCCAAATAGTGCAATAACAACATATATATCAACACATATTCAAACATTCTTTTCTTATCATGAGGGCATCCCTCTCGACTTGTACACGGAAGAAAATTTTGTCATCCCTTTCAAGATTGAAGTGTCGCTTCGCGATCGTGGTGTCAAGTATTCGCGTGGTGTTTGATCAACCTATCCATCCTAAGATCAACATTGGACTCCTTCATTCGAGAATCTGCGCAAAAGAATTGACATATATCGTCTCTCTTGAGACTCAGCCACTCTCGAGAGTTGCAATAGTGAAAGGCATCAGACTCTCCATAATTTATGTTGTCGATCAGCAACATGAACATGGCTCCTAAACGCCACTCCCGGTCCTCATTGAGTGGGTACTAACATGCATCTAAAGGTGCTATTGACAATTCTTCTAGTTCTCCGAGTAATCCCACACACTAGGGACTTACCCGGTTCCTAAACCTTCTCCTTCGAGATAGTTTACGAATGGTCCTCATTCGAAGACACTGAATATAATTTTATAGCGACAAAACTGCTTTAGACACTCAACTTGATAACATCATATCGAAAACTCACAACAACTAGCTTCTGAAGTCATAACTTAACTCTATACCACTAGAGTGCAAGCCCATATATACGGAGGATAAGTTCCTAAGCCCCAAATGATATCATAACACATCATCACACATTATAAGCAATTTTGTTATTACTTATGAAAAAAACATACCTTGAGCGGCGCGGATGGACAAAGACAAGTGGTCGTACACAAGGTCATATAAATATTTAATCACATAATTCACATTAAGCAGTTTACAGAAACATAGACCGACTCTGATACCACAACTGTAACGCCACACTTTGATTTTAAAGAAAAATTCCGGACTTTCCAAATATCAAGATATAAATTTTTGAAATTCATTTTTCGATTTCAACATAAACATGGGCATTAACGATCATTTCACAACATAGTTCAAGTCATATCTGAACTCATGGGGATTCATTACCCAGTTTTTACATGGATTTCATTATCCCAAAGTAACAATTCAACATGATATTCAACATAGCATATCAGCATGAATAACCAGTTCAACATGTTCAATAAATAAACGAACCAACTCAAAGAGTTCAAAAATCAATCCACAAATTCAACATTTTCAAAATGACATAGTTTGAAAGCAACCCGACATGTTTATAAAACCAATGCAACAGGTTCATAAACCGATTCAACATGTTCATAAAATAGCGGAAGAAAATAATCATAAATGAAGACCAGCCACTCGTCCCATCGCCGTCATGTCTGCCACCTGCTCAACTTGGAATGAGGGGGAAGGGGGACATGAGAGTGAGCACATACCACTTTTTTCATCGCTATGTGTTGGGATCTATGAGGATCTCGTTATGTACAAATCACGAATTCAATAGCAAAACGTAAACCTATGCGCAACGTATCTAAAGGTTTGCGTAGAGAACTTACAGCTTAAACTTTATGGTGATCTGGTTGATCTTCTGGATGGCCGTACATAGCACACCAATGAAAAGTAGACTGCAAATCGCGTCCTAGGCACAAGATCGGATCGAAAACCAGATCAAACGGGTGCAAAAACGGAAAAAGACAAGTTGCGATCCTGGGAGCTTGCTGCAGCGCGTGAGAGAGCGTGCGGCGTGGGATGGCAGCGATCTCGGCGGAGTTGGAAAGCTCTCGTCGAGACGGTCGTCCGGGTATACTGCACGTCGTCATCGGACCCCCGGTTAGTTCTGTACGACAAAGTATATTTGATCTCGGTTTGCCTACAGATCTTCTACTGTATGTCTCAAACACCTCTTAATCTTGTACCGGTGGAACAACAAGAAGAAGATAAAGCTCGAATGGGAACTGAGAGAGAGAATATAGGGCGGCGGTTCAGGCGTGTATTAGGAATTCTCTTGTGTTCTCTTCACATGAGCTTTATGGTATATATATAGAGCTACAATAGGGACCCTTAGGAGATTAGGAGAAGGGCTCCTTAATTAATTAAAATACTTGTGGACCAACCCACTTATTTTAATTAATTAAATAATATTAAATGTGCGACCAACATAATATTATTGCAATCTCTTTTCCTAGCCCAATTTACAATTGAGACTCCAATAATAGTTACTCGATTTATCTCCCCAGGTTTAAGATATAATGTCCATTAATTAATTCGATTACTGACAATCAATAATTAATTAATTTATTATTTCACCGAAGCTTGCGCTCGTTCATCACATTATTACTATGCCAGAATTTAATCCACCTGCAGGGTTTAGCATAATAATCCTTCATGAACTCACTCTGGGCACATCATCAAACTAACGCACATGGTGACCGTAAATATCCTAACAACACATCCTATATGCAGCAATACTACCTAAGACAATGGTTCTATTGGCCCAGTTCACTAAGCCTCACCCATGTGAATCAAAAGTAATAAGTACTACATATATATGCCTCTTTAATATCTTACGGGTTAAGAGTACGCAGTAATTAACCGAGGCCTAGTTCCTTTACGACGATCAGTATAAAATGAACTGCTCCTCTCCAAGATCTTTTTCAATACATAAATGTACTAGTGCAACTAATCAATCAAGACAAACTATACGGTTGACACTACAACCGTTCACGATGGGGTGTTCATGTCCATCTGGGTTGTGAACCAATTATTCTTGTTTCGCGAGTAACTGATAGCATGATCTTCGGTTCGCCCGATGACGACCCACACTATCTAATGCAAAACAACAGAACGTAGAACTTGTTTATTCTAACATGTTTCTCATTCATAAAAGGTAAAAGTGTAATATTATCCAAAGCCAAGCTTTCAGTATATAACACTAACAATCTCCCACTTATACTTAAAGCTTTCGCTTTTACAAGTATAGTCCTATCAATCCATTATTCTAAAAGACCTATGTCGATCCTATCGCCATGCACCTAACTCCCATTCCTGTCACGTGTTTGACGAAGAACTTCTCCGGCAAACTCTTCGTAAAAGGATCAGCTAGGTTGTCCTCAGATGCAATCTTGGCAATATCAACGTCTCCTCTACCAACTACCTCTCAGATCAGATGGTACTTGCGCTCTATGTGCTTACTTGCTCTGTGGGCTCGTGGTTCCCTTGAGTTTGCTACTGCTCCACTGTTATCACAGTACACGGTGATACTACGTGGCAAACTCAGAATCACCTCTAAGTCCACTAAAAAGTTTCTGAGCCAAACTGCTTTTTTCGCTGCTTCTGAGGCTGCTATGCACTTGGCTTCCATGGTGGTCTGCCACGCATTTCTGCTTAGTACTCCTCCATGAAATGGCTCCACCTCCCAAGGTAAACACATAACCTGAGGTTTACTTACTCTCGTCCCTACTTGACTGGAAATCAGAATCACTGTACCCCAGAGGTACCAAGCTGTCTGCATGGTAAACTGACATGTACTCCGTAGTCTTTCTCAAGTACTTGATTATATGCTTCACCGCAGACCAATGTTCCCTACCCGGATTACTTTGATATCTACCTACTAAGCCAGCGGCGTAGCTGATATTTGTCCTGGTACAAAGCATAACATACATAAGACTTCCTACTGCCGATGCATAAGGAACTGTCTTCATGTCCTCAATCTCTTGAGACGTCTTAGGAGACATCTCCTCAGAGAGAGGTATTCTCCTGAAAGGCAAGGTAACTTTCTTGGAATCCTGCATGCTGAACCTAACCAAGACAGTATCTATGTATGAAGACTGGGATAAGCACAACATTCTTTTCTTACGATCTCGAACGACCCTGATACCAAGAATGTGTCCTGCTTTCCATAAGTCATTCATATCAAACTGCTTAGACAACCACACCTTTACGTCTGACAACTCCTTTTTTCTGTTTTCAATAAGATGTATGTCATCCACGTACAGCACAAGAAATACCACTACGCTGCCACTGATTTTCTTGTACACGCAATGCTCATCTGGACATTGAGTGAACCCGTACGACTGGATCACCTCATCAAACCGAATTTTCCAAGACCTCGAAGCTTGCGTCAATCCATAAATGGAACGATTAAGCTTACACACTAGATGCTCACGACCTTCAGCAATGAATCCCTCTGGTTGCTGCATATAGATGTTCTCCTGAAGGTTTCCGTTAAGGAAAGCCGTCTTGACATCCATCTTCCAGATCTCATAGTCCATATGAGCGGCTACAACCAAGAGAATCTGAATGGACTTAAGCATAGCTACTGGCGAAAAGGTCTCATCATAATCTATACCCTCAATCTGGGTATAACCTTTCGCAACAAGCCTAGCTTTGAAGGTTTGTACCTCTACATTCGATCCACTCTTTCTCTTGTAGATCCACTTACATCCAATGGGTCGTACCCTATCGGGTGGTTCTACAAGATCCCAGACATGATTAGAGTCTATTGACCCCATTTCAGCATTCATTGCAACATTTCATGAATCTGCATCTTTATCTTGGAGTGCCTCGTTGTAAGTCATTTTGTCCGATTCTAGGTTTCCTAGAACTGAGCCCTTAGACATTCCAGGACCTATCAATCGGTCGGGTAACTGAGAAACCCTCCCACTACGACGAGATACTGTCTGCACTGGTACACTCTCAGTGTGCCATGTTGCAGTATTATGTGATGTATCTACTTGTGCACTCGGTGGGGAACTGTCAACTTCACCCCTCAACTACTCTAAGACTAGTCTACTAGCGGGCTTGTGATTCATAATATTGTCTTCTTCTAAGAATCTAGCTTTCGTGCTAATGATCACCTTCTGATCCACGAGACTATAAAATAATCCACCTTTCGTTCCCTTGGGATAGCCAACGAACACTCGTGCTTCCGAATGTTTATCCAACTTGCCAGCTTCCAAACACTAATACGAGTGCATGACTACCCCACATTCGAAACTCTGAGAAATTGGGCTTGCGCCATTTCCACATCTCATAAGGAGTAGTTTCTACCGACTTTAAAGGAACCATGTTCAGAATATACACAGTCGTTTCCAGTGCCAATCCCCAGAACGAATCTGGTAACTTTGAATAACTCATCATCGACCTAACCATTTCCATAAGATTCATATTTCTTCGTTCTACAACCCCGTTCTGTTGGGTGTGCCGGGTGCAGTCAATTGGTATTCAATCCTAACTTCCGATAAGTATGTCCTAAACTCTCCAAATAGGTATTCGCCACCTCGATCAGATCGAAGTGACTTGATACTTTTACCATGAAGCTTCTCCACAACTGGCCGATACTCCTTGAATTTTTCAAAGCATTCAATAAATGTAACCATATCTCGAGTAATCATCAATTAAAGTGACAAAGTACTCAAAACCTCCTCTAGCCTGGATCGACATAGGACCACACAAATCAGAATGAATCAATCCTAGCACTTCTTGGCTCTTATACCCCATTGTCGTAAATGGCCTCTTAGCCATCTTACCTTCAAGGCATGATTCGCAAGTTGGATAGTGCTCTTCCAATGGACTGAGAAGTCCACTGGCCACTAACTTTTGAATCCTCATAAGGTTGATGTGCCCAAGTCTAAGGTGCCAAAGTTATGCTTGATTCATACTCGAAGATTCCTTCCTCTTATTAGATTTAGTCACGACATTATTCAAATATGTTTGTTGCAGTGTGGGAGAGTTTGGTTTAAGAACATACAAATTACCAACTAATGAACCAGAACAAATGAAACGCTTTCCATAACGAATAACAACCAAGTCATCAAACTTAAAGGAAAATCCATCTGAAACAAGTTTAGAAACTGAAACAAGATTCTTTCTAAAACTAGGAACATAAAGGCAATGTCTCAAAACCAAAATACTACTATCAAAAGATAAAGTAATGTCTCCCACTGCAACAGCCGCCACTTTCGTAGCATCGCCCATGTAGACGGTGATCTCTCCCTCCCTAAGTCGTCTGGTTTCCTGGAACCTCTGCAATGAATTGCAGACATGATCAGTGGCTCCAGTATCTACACACCATGTTCTGGTAGATATAACCACTATACATGTTTCTACGACATTAACAAGAGAGTTACCTTTCTTGAAGAGAGGGCAGTCGACCTTCCAGTGTCCTGACTTGTTGCACTTGTGGCATCTACCTTTCGGCTTCTTTTTAAAAGCCTGAGGGGGCGGTCGCTGGACCACTGGAGCATTCTACACCTTTGCCTTTCTTGCAGACTTCTTTCTCTTCCTGCCCTTGTAAGGCCTGAAATGTCCAGCCTGCTCGGCAACCAGCGCGTGAGGCGCCTGAGTGAAGAAGGCCTCCGCCGACTGAAGCTCTGCTAGCAGTTCTGGAAGAGCCATAAGCATCTTGTGCATGTTGTAGTCAACCAGCACAGATCAAAGCTCTTCGGCAGAGATTGGATGATATCAACCTGGGTTTCCCCTTGATACGACCTCCTATAACATCAAGCTCATTGAGCAGCGCCATAACATTGAGAGCATGCTCCCTTACGGGTGTGCCCTCTGCCATACGCATGCTCATCAGAGCACTCATAGCCTCTTGCCTAGCAGCCCTTGACTGGTGTCCGAACAGATTCCTGAGATTGAGGAGTATATCTGCCGCAGTGTCCTTAGACTGATGCTAATGTTGAAGAACTTTTGACATAGATGCCAGAATATAACACTTCGCCGTCTCATCAGCCTTTTTCCACCGAGCATACTCAGCTTTCTACTGCTCAGTTGCATCCCGCGTGCTCTGTTGGGCAAGCATCAGTGATTGCAAACTTATAACCCTCAGCAGTCAACACAATGTCTAAATTCCTCTTCCAATCAATGTAATTAGGACCAGTAAGTTGATTTTCTTCTAGAATGACAGATAACGGATTGAACGACATGATGAATATCTGAGAAACACGAAAATAATTTTACAACTTAAACACATTTGAATTTAACCGCTAATATTGGCATCCTCAAAACAATATTCACTTAAATTAACCGACATCTCAAAACACCGAGATTTAATGCATGATACGAGGGTAACCCTACATAACTCAATATTCGCAAGAGAGGGACTTTCAAAGGCCCATTAATTTCCATAAGTCAAAACCAAATTCATGACGAACGAAATAATAGTCGGTCGCCATTTGGCCATGCAATAAATTCAGGGACCCTAAGAGGAGTTATAAATAAATCGCATTCTAAGTGAATCCCATTTCTCGATTCTGAGTTCATACGAATTCGATTATACGTCATCCGACGGGAAGCCCGTACTCTCTCATAAGACACTCTAATCGTCTAATTTAGAAATTTGTCCTGGTAATTACCTACAATTAATTTTAGCGATGTCACCCGAGGGGGAGCCAATAACTGCAATTAATTACCGACAAATTAGAAATGGAGGCCTTAGGAATTTTATAATTAACTTTAATTTAAAATCCCTTCTCAAACTTATTATAATTTAAATGAGGATTTTTACTTATTTAAATATTTATGCAATTCTAAATCAATCCTATGTAAATGCAATAATTAATTAACATGCATAAATAAATATGCAATTTTAAATTAATCCCATGCAAATACAATAATTAATTAACATGTATAAATAAATAAATAAATAAATAATGGTATTATGAATTTAAATAAATAAATAAATCCACTATTATGGCCATTAAATATTGAGTTCCCATAAACAATGAAACTTTGTATATTCTTTCCATGTTCAACTATACTCCCACTGCAGTAGAATCTCGGTTGATATCGTACTGCTTGGCCACCAAGTAAAAACACTGCCACCTAGCCGCCGCCGCCGCCGACCAGCCGTCGCTATTGCCGGTGAAAAACCGCCGACGCCATTTTATTTTATTTTATCTTTTTCTTCTGCTCGAGTTCGCGCGGTCTCCGTGCTCCAGTTCGGATGATTTTTAGAGGCTCGTTGATCTCTTGTAATCTCCCGACAATTAATCCACGATTACAACACGAAAAAATATAATTTACAAAATTACATCATCCGGTCTTAGATCCAACGAATGGATGTACATGTTTTCTAAAAAAAATAATTAAATCTATCCAGTCAACCCCCGAGCAAATAATTATTACAACCATTCATCCATCAAATTCCTCGACATGTCAGAGGCTTTAAAAACAAATTTAAAACCATGCATCACATTCATCAACATTCATCAAACACATAGTCGGCCATAATAGTGGATTAAACTAATTCCTACAAAACCGAGTTATGCGAATATAATCCAATATATGGTTGCGTTTGAACACATCTTGACAAATAAAGCCGTAAAAATTCAAACTTGTACACAAATAATTAAACCAAGTGCTCAGATACCACTTGTTGGGATCTATGAGGATCTCGTTATGTACAAATCAAGAATTCAATAGCAAAACATAAACATATGCGCAACGGATCTAAAGGTTTGCGTAGAGAACTTACGGCTTAAAATTTATGGCGATCTGGCTGATCTTCTAGATGGCCCTACACAGCACACCAATGAAAAGTAGGCTGCAAATCGCGTCCTAGGGTTGCACGAACAAGATCGGATCGAAAACCGGATCAAACGGGTGCAAAAATGGAAGAAGACAAGTTACAGTCCTGGGAGCTTGCGCGGCGCGTGAGGGCGTGTGCGGCGTCGGATGACGGTGATCTCGGCGGCGTTGGAAAGCTCTCGTTGAGTCGGTCGTCCGGGTATGATGCACGTCTTGATCGGACCTCCGGTTAGTTTTGTACGACAAAATATATTTCATCTCGGTTTACCTACAGATCTTCTACTGTATGTCTCAAACACCTCTTAATCTTGTACCAGTGGAACAACAAGAAGAAGATAAAGCTCGAATGTGAACTGAGAGAGAGAATATGGGGCGGCAGTTTAGGCGTGTATTAGGAATTCTCTGGGTTCTCTTCCCATGAGCTTAATGATGTATATATAGAGCTACAGTAGGGACCCTTAGGAGATTAGGAGAAGGGCTCCTTAATTAATTAAAATACTTGTGGATCAAGCCACTTATTTTAATTAATTAAATAATATTAAATGGGCATCAACATAATATTTCCTAGCCCAATTTACAATTGAGACTCCAATAATAATTACTCGATTTATCTCCCCATGTTTAAGATATAATGTCCATTAATTAATTCGATTACCAACAATCAAGAATTAATTAATTTATTATTATTTCACCGAAGCTAGAGCTCGTTCATCACATTATTACTATGCCGGAATTTAATCCACCTGCAGAGTTTAGCATAATAATCCTTAAACTCACTCGGTGTTGCTGGTTACGAGAGACGATCGTCGGGTGATCGGGCGCGGGACACGGGGACGCCGGCAGGGACCGGGGATCCTTGTGTGCGGCGACGGAGGCGTCGTTAGGGCAGCGATGGTCGAGAGATGAGAGAGGGGTGAAGGACGGCTGGGGCAGAGGAGGGTTTGAATGTGAAAAATAAAGAGAAAGAGAGGGGGATCACACGTATATAGACTAGGGTTCCAAACTTGCCAGCTAAGAGAGAAAAAAAATAAAGGCGGGTCGGGCGGGTGCGGGGCGCGGGCGCACGGGCTCTCCAAGGCTCGACTATGATTTAAAAGACTCGTTTCAACTAACAACGACTGGAAAAATAAAATAAAATAGAACGACCGACAATATTTCACACAATAATTTATTATACAAGGAATATATATATATATATACAATTAATTATATTAATAATTATATTGCCAATAAAATAAATATCTGAAAAAAAAATCAATGTTCGAAGGGTTAAATTCGATTTACGCGATTAAACCGAAATCGCCGAACGACGAACGTTTTACAATAAAAAAAAATAGAGTACTTAAATATATAATTTAAGCACCATATATTGACGGCATCACAACAGATACAATAAATATAATCTCATACGATTCAATAAATAGAATAATCCGAAAAATTCTATAAATTGAACGGGGCGCTACAACTATTGTCCTAACTGTCATATATCCTAATCCCCAATCCTTTATCATGGTCATCAACGGCTTTCGTCTGAATGCCAGTTCTAAGGATCTTCCTGGTCGTCTCCTGAGTAACAAGGCGACAAAACTCTACCCATTTGCGATTCTTCGCATTGGGTTGTACTTGCTCTATGCGCTCACTTGCCTTATTAACTTGTAATTCCTTTCTGTTTGCAACTGCACCAACTGTCATCACAGTTAAATTGTGAACTGACTTGGGCAAACAAGGATCTTTACATTTGTAGTCCAATAGAGGTTTCTGGATCCAAACCCATTGGGTTCCACCTCACAAGCGAACACAAATCCCGAGGTAGATTTTACTCTGTCTTTCACGTCTGATTAGAAATCATAATCTTTTGTAATCCATAAGCTGCATATGGTTCCTTTGTTAATCTACATATAATCTTTAGCCCAATTATGGTTGCTTGATCATATATTCTATCATGAACCAATTGCACCTTTACAGGATTACTTCGATATCTACCAACTATTCCCTTGGCAAAAATAGATATCAGGTTTCATTTACTACATTGCACATATTAGGCTTCCCATTGCCGAGCATAAGAAACTGCCTTTATGTCACATATGTTATGAATGAGCCTTATGACAGTCCATAGATAAGAGTTCGGGAAAATCGCAACAATCTTTTCTTGTGATCCTTGATCTAAAAAATATGTGTCGATTTCTCCGAATGCTTCTTGTCTAACAGCTTGGATACCTTACCTCTGTGTCTGACAACACCCTTATCCTTTTTCAAGTGATCGGAATGTTGTCTACGTATAGTACAAAAATACCACCACGCTTCTCATAAACACAAAATGGTCATTTGGTGACTGATCATATCCACAGACTTGATCAACCAAATGTACCGGATAATAAAACTTACTCCAGTCCATAAATAGACCGTTTTGGTTTACTGACTAGATGCTCTTAGCAATCTACAATGAACCTTTCTGGGTGCTTATTCATGGATCTTCCTTCAAGACCTCGTCTTGATATCCACGATGCCAAACTCATATTACATATGAGTGGCCTCAGCCTAAAACTCATATAGATTCAAGTATGACTACTGGTGAAAAGGTTAACTCATAATTGATCCAACTTCTTTCTGAGTTCATTATTTCACAACATGTCTACTTGTGGAAGTCTACACAAATTTACTCGTAGATCCATTAATCCCAATGGCGTTATGCCACTTAGTGGTTCCACAAGATCCCAGATATGATTAAAGTCCAATACCCTATATCAAAAATCATTATTGTATGTTAAGTTCCTGCATCTACTGTCTCGGAGCTTTTCTTTGTATAAATGTATGGCAGTTGCCTTGCAACGCTCCCACTACAATGAGCATCTTATCGTATAACTGGGGATTTATCCATACACAATTTCAATTAATGTAAGTTTGTTGTAGTAATTTCCTACAATTAATCTAAGTAGTGTCACCTATGGGGGAGCCCACACTTCGATTAACTGATTTACCAACAAACCAAAAATGGAGGCCACAAAAATTTAAAGTTACTTTAATTTTAAATATCCTTCTCAAACTTAGTTTATTTATTTGAGGATTTTTACTTATGTAATTCCAATAACTAATCACATGCCACAAAGCAATAAATTAATTAACCATTCATAACAATTAATAGAAGCAATAATAATCAAGAAATAAATCTCATTATTATGGCCATTAATTCGAGCTCTAGCTGAATTAGGAATCTATTCAGTCCATGTCCCATTGGAATTGAATTTTCCTTATCAGACTAGAATTCACACTCCAGCAGACTTCTTGTCCAAGTCAACCGGTTGTCTGAAAAACTTCGGTTGGCGTCGTTGAGTCCAGTTGGGTCGTCGTCGAGTAGTCGTCGACAAGCTCATGAGCGTCTCCCTGCAGCACCTTGTGCAGTGATCGTCGGGTTCTATCGTGCACCTCACAACACCGGTTCGCTACACCTTGCGACGCCACTTTCGGCCTCTTTCGACCGCCCTGCCTGGTCCCCACGACTGATCATCGTCCTCTGCCTATTGTAAGTCGCACATCTGGGACACCTGGCAACCAACTCGCCATGTTCCGTGGACACTCGTGTGGCCAGTCGTGATCTCGCGATGGTTCGCAGTCGATCGAGTCATCGAGGTCCATCGGTCTTGTTGATCTCTAGTCGCCATGGTCGTCCGGGTTCATTCGCCATCAACACGATCATAATATAATTTACAACATTACATATTTCGATCCTAGACCCACATATGGGATTGCTTGTTCGTCTACAAAAATAATTGAATCTATTCGGTGTCCGACCAGGTGAATAATTATTACAAACATTCACAACCCAAAAGGCATGTCCGAAGCTTAAAATCGTGTAATAATTAAACAAGAACACATTCAAGGCCATAGCAGTGGAAACACATTATCCTGCAAACCCAAGTTATGCAATAATATTCCACAAATAAGGCTGCACTCTGACGCACATAATTCACATAAGCCTCTAAAGTCCAAACATTGAACAAAATCGAATTAAGCCAAGTGCTCTGATACACTTTTTAGGATAGGTTAGGATCTCGAAAAGATGCAAGTCACGGACTATCTATGAATTAAACCATAAGCACCGTGGAACTAAAAGAAAGGGTTCAATGCGTACCTTTCTTAATTTTTTGCCGACTCTGAGACGTCTCTGACATCCGTTATTGGAAATGGTTTGAGTCTCAAGTCTGTTGGGCAGCCGGACTGGCTTTGCATATCACCGGGTCGCTCATTATCCATTTCGGATCATCTCAGACTTGTCTCAGACTCACCGGAGCTCCCCAAACCACCTAGATCCATATTGGACCGCCCATGGACCCTTCTGGATCGGTTCTGAGCACACTGGGCCAATTCTGTGGACTATGGGCTGCGCTGGGAGCTGTCTGCGTATTGGGCCGCTACATGCAGCACGTAATTGGGGCGAACGCGCGAATGTTGGGCTGGACACAAGGCGGACTAGAATTGGGCTTCGTGCGGGCCAGGGCAGAGAGAAATGCGCACTTTCACGGGCCAGGGCTGTGAGGCGCTGCGGGCTAAGTGCGGGCTGGACGCGGAGCGTGCCGCGCACTGGATCTACTGCTTAATGGGTTGTGCGCGATTGGGCTCGCATCTTTGGACTCCCTCGTCACCTGGGCTGCACGCACGCGATGGACTACAGATGGGCCAACGTAGCTGGCCGTCAGGGCTGCTCCCTCTGGGTTGGGCTGCACGCGAAATCGCTAGGCGGGTTAGGCTGCGACCCCAGCGGCTGCTGGTCGTACCTACGCGCGGATGCGGCTTGCCGGGCACCGCCTGCCCAGCTGCCTTGGCCGTTTTTTTTCGGAAGTTGACCGGTGGGTCATCGGAAAATGTCGATCATCGTGGGATAGTCACCGGTTAATTCCAACACATAATTAACATAATTCTCGCCTTTTGTGAATAACGGACAACCCCGCAAATTATAGATAAATTATGGGGTCGAGGTTATATACATATATATATATATATATATATATATGTGTGTGTATGTGTGTGTGTGTATAAATCGCTCGATCACCTTAGATCTTTAGATGTATGACCCGACATCTAATCTGATCATCTTTGTGGGTGATGAAATCAAAGATATCTCTACTGGGATTACTTAGAAAAGAAGAAGATAATACAAGAGAGAGAACAGAGAGAGAGGGGCGGCGTGTATCTGTTCCATCGTCCAATCAATTATTTCTCCTAATCATAAGAGATGTGATTTATTCACAGGCTACAACAAGGACCTAAGGAGGTATTAAATTGAGCTTCTCCTATTTGGATTAGACTATTAGCCAAGCCTACCAAACCCAAATTGGAACAATACATACATTTTCCTAAAGTAGTATTATTGAATAAACTCCCTAATATAATTTCCGAATTATATTCGAGAATCCAATAATAATTACTCTATTTATCTCCCCGTGTTTAAGATATAATGTCTAATTAATTTAATTATTGACAATTAAATTAATCGACATCTATTACCGAGACTAGTACCTCTCATACCATTATTATGTCAGAATAAATTCCACGGGCTAAATTTAACATAATAATCTTTCATGAGCTCATCTCGGGGACATCATCAAACTATCTCACACGGTAACCGTAAATATTCTAACAACACATCATACATACAATAATATTACCCTAAACAGTAAGCGTATTGATCCAGTAAACTGAATCTCACCCCAATGGATTAAAGTAATAAATACTGCATGCACATGCATGTTTATATCTTACGGGTTAAGAGTACGCAGTAATTAACCGAGGCCTAGTTCATTTATGACGATCAGTATAAAACGAACTTTTCCTCTTTAGGATTCGTTCAATACACAAAGTGTACTAGTGTAACTAATTAGTCAAGACCAACTGTATGGTTAACACTACAACCGTTCATGATGGGTTGTTTATTTCCATCAAGGTTGTGAACCATAATTCTTGTTTCGCAAGTAATTGATAGAATGACCTTCTGTTCGCCCAATGATGACACGTTTTATCTAAGTGCAAAACAATAAAACATAGACTGGTTAATTAAACATGATTCTCATTCAAACGGGTTCAGTGTATATACATCTAAAGCCAAGGTTTCAGTATATACACCAACACTTCGTTCATGAGCGAGATTTATCTTCGAGATTCGTCGTCAAGACAACTGGAGAGGTGTCGAGTCATACGGTAGAATATCGTGAGGTTGACGAGCCTCCAGTACCACCGCACGACAACACGCGCAGCAAGCCTTCTCGATGAATCACCGCGTGTGACCAGACGGCGCCAGCGACCAGTCGACACGCGTTCCCGACTATCACCGCTCATCACCCGCATGCAGCCAACAACACGTCACGCCCATAAGCACCCTGCGAACATCTCGTGCGTCCTCCCGGCGATCGCGAAATGTATGTGTAATGATATGGCAACCCCATGACGTCTGGAAAGCCGACGAGGCCTTAATCGGGCTACTCAACAAATTCAGAGTGTAACACCCCACTAGCTTACTAAAATCAGAGTGTGATTTTCGCAAATTCTTTTCTAAAGTTTACGTGTTATTTTTGGGGAACATATATCGGGATGCTACATAAAATATTTCTTTTCTAAAAATCCGTTAACTATAAACCCATTTATGAAAAACGGATTATCATTATAAAACAAGCGTGTGATACTGTATAAAACTAGACCTGAAAGCTCGGATCGTCGTCTGAAAATTTACACGCTAGTTTGAAAGTTTGAAAACGTCAGCGGAAGTAAAACGTAGTAAATATATACATATCAACAGTCTGCAAAAATATAAACATATTTACATGTACTGGACCGGCGACCACCAGCTCCACTCACTCCTCCGGGCCGACCCTGTCTCCTGAAAAAGAATCATAATAGTGGGAGCGTGAGTACTATAAACACTGTACTCCGCAGAAACTCATACTGAAATAGACATTAATAATAATATCAATATCATGACTGCAGGTATAAATAAATAAACTGTAATCTCCAGACGCGAGGTCTGTACTGAACTGGCCATGTGCACACTCTGATGGGCAATTAAGGCTACTGCGCCTCCACCAGAACTCTGGATGGGCAATTAAGCCTACTGCGCCTCCACCCAAAGTGGAATAACTGATATACATACCTTAAAACATGATAGAGCAATTATAACCAATGTAATACCCAGTCTGAGTCCCCACCTGTACTGATAATGTAAGTGCTGCTGCTGATCACTCTGTAAGAATTATATAAATAAACAAATACTAAGTACTACGCTCAGACTGACTGAAAATAACTGTTAAGATGCTCGACTCGATCTAAATATTTAACTAGAATATGCTCGGGACTTAACTTGACTGACAAGAAAAACCGGACCAAACTGATACCAGTGTACTGGACTAACTGGACTGAAAAATTAACAGGAGTACTGTACTGGACTCGAACCGGGTCAGTAAATACTGAACAACTCAAGAACCGGTCTAAACCGGCCAGTTCATTTTCTGGCCAGACCGCCGGCCCGCTGCGGCTGGGCGGTCGGCTGCTGGCTGACCACCGGCTCGGTCACTCCCGCATGCTGGGT
>CACSLK010027831.1:20425429-20438003 GCA_902706635.1 Striga hermonthica
GGGAAGAAGAATCTGATCTCCTTGCTCCCATCAACTCCATTTCCGGTGAAAAGGACCGTCGACCATCCCCGGCGAGTCCGCTGACCCTCGGCGATCAATACCAGCAGCTCCGGCAAGTGTCGCTGCAGTCCGTTGTCCCGTCCTCGAGCCGTAGACCAACCGTGAGCTTTTCCCGCTCTTCGTGTCCCGTCGGCGAGCCAAACAAAGTTGTCGAGCCCCCTCGATCAGCTTGTCTCGGCCTTCGGCTCGTTCTTAATTGAGTGTTAATCCCAAAAAGGGTATCGCGACTCGTTTACCCTCTCGTTTGTTCATGTGATTACATTTGGTAATTAAGTTCTTATTAGGTTTTTATTTAATTGTAGTTATATGATAATTATGTCGTTTAATGTGATATCATGCGAGACCTCATTATAATCGTGTTTAGTTGTTGTGTGATTGGAACATAATGAGTCCTTGGTCTTATGGAGAAGACCACGGACAATTTCAAGTCATATCGAGTCATTCGTGATTTTATGAACTCGTTTAGCCGCTGAATTGGTGTTAAATTCATAACAAATTATATACAGATCCGATTGCTCTGATATTTTATCTGTAAATGTCTCTTGTAATTATATAGCTTGTGTAGAAATTTCAGAATTTTTGGAGGTCTGTAGCTATTTTTAAAAATTATAGTGATTTCTGGTCAGATTCATGTTAAATTCAAAATACATTGTGTAGTACTCTAACATTCATGAACTTTTAATATAATGTCTTTCTCCCTGATTTGGTTGCTGTATAAAATTTTTAGAATTTTTAGATTGGGATTGATAGGGTAAATAATTTGTTTACGGTTTTTGCTGAAAAGTGTTTTAATTATGATAAATTGGTTAATGATTGGAAAATTGTGATTTTTGGCTGAGGTGCTTGTTTTATGTATAGTTGCATGCTGTTAAAATATTATAATTTTTTTTGGAGTTCAAAATGTTCCGATTTTATTTTAAATGCGAAAAATTGCTGAATGTTGTAGCAATTTTATTAATTCGCATGTTAGGTGTTTAAGGTTGAGATTTTTACACACTGTTATTCACATGTTGAGGTTCCTTGGATAAAAATTTCAGAGTGTGAATCATTCTTTTGGTCTAGTTGTTATTTTATGCTCGTTTTAGCCATAAACTTGCTCAAATTTTATAAAATAGCATAATTTGAATTTGGGGCTGAAAATTGGTGGTTATACTAAGTTATGGGAGTTGATTTTTTTTTTTAAAAAAAAAAAATTCAGAGCCTAAATCTTTTGATAACCTGACCAACTTGTTTTTATAATTTAAAAATTAATATTTACAAATATATGGCTTTTACAATATAAAACTGTAAATCAACTTGCCTTTTGTTTTCCTTGCGTGTTTGAATTGGTCAATCTTTTTTTTTTTTTGAGATTATGTGAATTCCCATGTGTATTTGGTTGAGTCTTAGTGTCGAGTCTAAGTGTTCCAATGTCCACAAGACTTCACGAACAACTTAGTCGAATCAAGTTCGACTAAGTATGATTGTGTTTTCCGTTTCAGTCAAATGGATGTTGATTATAGCATCTGGACTTAATGTAGGTGTTTGAGGAGTCGAGCCCTCGACCTACTGACCTGTTTGTGTGCATCATACTGATTTTCCAGGTGGGTTTTAATCTAAAATTTGCTATGTTATAATTGAGGTAAGATTTTTATACTTTGTGTTCTATGAATGTATGTGTGAGTCATGAGACGGTGCCTAATGGTGGGCGATCTCCAACCTTGTGATAGGTAGACTCATTTTAGCCTAGTCGATGGGCCGTGACCGTTGATGTTGAATCTCGGCACGACTGTACTCCCGCTGACGAGTTTGGGCTTACCCCTGGCAGCTTTTGATAGGTGTGCACATGAGTATAGTGATGAGTAGGAGAGTGGTGTGTTATGTCTTTTGACCATGTACTTGCATATGACTCTAGTATAGGATTCCTACCAATATATTATGCATAGTGGTGAGCACCTCGTTTATATTTGTGCTCATCCCCACCTGCTCTTCATTGATGCAGGTTAAGCACGCGTTGGGCATGACGAGACTGAAGACGAGTGGGTGGTCAAACCTTATTATTGCTTTATATTGCTTCCGCATGCTTTGATATTTATGTTGAGATTATCAGGCTTTGTTATTCATCCCTATTGTTTTTGGGATTGGTTGAACTGTTGAACCATGTGGAATATTTTTATCAGTTTGGATTATGTTGACAATCCTATTGCTAGATATGTTGAAATCTAGTTTTGGAACTTGAATTATGTTGAATGTTCTCGTTTCCTTTATGTTGATTATGTGTTAAGCTTTACAAAGTTCTCGAGTAGCGCCAAATGTTTTATATATCGATAAATGGTTTCGAAATTTAGAACAAGATTTTTGGATAAGTCTGGAATTGTCTTTAAAAATCTTTGGGGCGTTACAGTTTGGTAACAGAGCCAGTCTGCGTTTCTGTAGACTGGTTTATGTGTTAAATTACTTGTTTATATGTGATTATGTGATTTAGACCTTGTGTTTCGACCACTCGTCTTAGTCATGCCGCACTGCTTAAGGTATGTCTTAAATAGGTATCGATGTATATACTTGTGATATGATTTGTTTATGGGGCTTAGGAAATATCCACCTTTGATTAAATCGAAATCTAGAGGTAGGGAGTTCTGTTGTATCTTTAGAAGTTCTTTTGTTGTGAGTTTTTATTGATGTTTTGAGCGTCTGTAGTAGTATTCTCGCTACAAGTTTTTGTTCAGTGTCCTCGGAGTAGGACCATTTGTGATCTATCTCGCAAGAGAAAGTTTGACAACCGAGTAAGTCACTATTGAAAGCGACTACCCAGAGATTTATACCCAGTCATTGTGGACCGAGAGTGGTGTTTAGTTACCACGAGCAAATCGATGATCGACCCCATAGTTAGGGGGAAAAACTAATGCGCATCACTGTCACAACCCTCGAGGGTAGTTAGACCTCGGGAGAAGAGATAGTGGTTAAGTCTTGTGCATTAAGTTGAGCGAAAATCATGAAGGCTGATATAGAAGACTGCGATATCGTCCAAGGAACGGGTGGACCGATCAGACATCGTGTGAACATTCTGTGTCGTGAATGTGAGGCACGCTGCTGGGTTAAGGTACGGATATGTGTGGATTATATGCTGATATTCATGCCTAGTGGATTGGATTAAGATGCTTATGATCATTTAAATTTGATTAACTCTCGATGTGTTTAGCATGCAAATTCATTGTTTTTCGTGCCTTTGTATCATGACCAGTATGCGTCCCATACTGTCGTTTTTGGAGTTGAATTCTTCTTGAGAAATATAGCATGTTTCTTGTGTTTTCAGTGAGTTTCAAAATTTTGTAAATACGATCTAAATTGACGGAGATATGGTTTTTACAAAAAGATTGTGTAAACAGTTTCTGAAAACCCGACAGCATGTTGTATAAAATGATTGATTTGTTTTCGATGCCTGAATGTGCTCATGGGCAAACATGGTCTTCATGAGATATGTAGCTTATGTGTTAGCTTCCTGTTAGTTTTTGAATCAAGCCAAAAGCATGTCAGACGCATGAAATAATCCAATTTTACTGAGGCTGCGTAAGTTGTATAATTCTATTCTCGGACTGCAACCATGTTTCAAATGTCTGATGCATAAACTATGATCAAGTACTCTTATTTGCCATACATGTCTTCATGAAAGTTGTAGCATTACTCCTTAGCTTCTTGTTGGTATTGTAATCATGTCATTTGGAGTATATATGGATTTCATATGATTTTTACCAAAATGGTATTATGTCCAGTTTTATAAAATCGTCGCTGTTTTTGGAGTGTAAATGTTTATCCTGCTTTGGTGTACCAAATGTGTTCAAATGTGAAATCGATCAACATAAAAGTTGTAGCCTTGCATGTGTAGTTTCTGTAGGGTTTGAGTTTGCATGATTTGAAATTTTGTAGCTCAAGATTTTGATGATTTACCGAGGTGTTGTAAGCGTGTTCGCTGAAATTCTGGCAGTTTTCATGACCTGAATGTTTTGTGTTATAACTTATTTATAATGTCATTATTTGCTAATGTGACTTGCATTGGATTCGATTTGATTTGATGTATCGTTGACTGGAAACACTTGCGAGAGAAGCTTTACGCTAAGATCTCGAAGTGTGGAAATTATAGGTAGTGTATGTGGTTCAGACTCGTTTAGGACTGCCGACACGATTAGCTACCTGAGTAAAAGCTGACGTGACGGCCGATGTTGTTAGTCGGAAGAGTCAAATGAGCTAATAATTTTATTTGTTCGACAATGACCGCTGAGTTAGGATAATACCTAGCTGGGTATGCCGATGTTCGATCTCTTGGGAATTTTACTCATATTCCTATCATTTATATCCATGTGATTAATTGTCCTGAATTGGGGAAAAGGGGTGGTGAACTTGGAACTCAGTTTCTTGCCTCGTGTTGATTTGTAGCCCTTGAAACTTTTTGAGATTACTTAATTCCTAAATTCTGAAGGAAAATTGTTCTGTTGAACCCCAAACTTTGTCTTGTGGAAATCTATCCGGAAACCTTGGAGATTTTGAGCCATTGAATTGAGAACTTTTTACTGCACCTTGACCCGAACACCGACCCTGACTGGGTGTAGTCACGCGAAGTGGTGGTCGAGCACGCAAGTCGTGCTGAGAGACGTGAGGCTACCGGCCGGGGCTGATCGTTGACTCGCGCGTGAGCTGCAGCCACCATCACCGAACGCACGAACTCCCCAGGACAGTGTGTACGGTCGACCTTTGACATTGAAGCTTTCTTCTGAACCTTGAACCGAGAGCTCCAAGTTTCACTGTACCGTTGTGTGGTTTCTCTAGATCAATATATTTTGACAAGTGGGATTTGTCGATTAGAATCCTATGCCATATGTGAGATGATCTCATGTTGGCAAGTTTGTGACTCTGCAAAGTTGTCGAGCGATGTCACGAGTCTCGAATGGAGACTAAGTATGCTTCGTAGGTTGTGACTATGAAGAGTGTGATAATGGACAAGTTTACAGCGTGACCCGAGCACGGTACTGAAGCTTGATACCACCTGTTGACCCCTGATGGGGGAGATTTGTAGCATGATGTCAATACACTGGAAGACTGATTGGAGTCTTGTGTGTTGATAGATGCGTTGTGAGGAGTTGTACGGGCGTATGTTGAGGACGCCGCTGTACTGGATCAAGGTAGGTGATCTTGTGTTCCTGTAGGATGCATCGAGGTAGGGTGTGATCCGTTTCAGGAAGAGGGGAAAACTCCAGCCGTGATTCGTAAGGCCATGTGTGATACTCGAACGAGTCGGTGACCTAGCATACCGGTTGGCTTTACCACTAGTTTTGGCAGGGTTCACGACGTATTCCACGTGTGATGTTTCGTGAGAGCGTGCGTGACCCTGATCATGTGGTGTGGACTTTGGCGAGTTGCGGGTCGAGTGAGACCTTACCTAGGTTGAGGTACCGGTGCCTATTTTGGACCGGAGGGTCATCAGCTGAGAAACCGGGCAGCTAGACTCGTCAAAGGTGCGATGGAGCCGGCATGGCGAGGATGAGGCGACCCAGGAGAGAGAGGCTGATATCCGACGGAAGTATTCGAACTTTATGTTCTGAGTTCCCCTTCGTATTTTATTGCTTACTAGTTATATTTTCGAATTCCGAGGACGGAATTCTTTGTAAGGTGGATAGACTGTAATACCCCGTTTTATTGTGGATTAATTGAGAATAATTACTGACTATTGCTATTAATAATTTCTTCATTATTATTATTATTATTATTATTATTATTATTATTATTATTATTATTATTATTATTATTATTATTATTATTATTATTATTATTATTATTGCTATTATTTGTTGTTATTAGTAATATTACTATTATTAATATTAATTATCTAAATGTTATATTATAATTAAATAAATTATGTGTACTATATATGTAAATATTAATGTCCTGTTTTATTTTATTATCGTCCGATTATTATCGAGCCCGAGAATTAATCTTAAGTGTGTGGAACCGAACGAACCGGCATTCGATCTCAAAGGACCCGTGCACTTGTGCCCGCCCGTAGACCCGGTCCGCCCCTCATCTCGTGGGTTGAAACCCTACTTGTATATATATGTTCAAACCCTTAGCTGTCACCTCAATTTGAATCATTCCAGCAGCCTTTTTGGTTCTTCTGCACACGTCTCTCTCTCGTCGATAAACTCAGAGAAATCTCTCCCCTTTCCCGTCGCCATATTAAGCCTCCATCGCTCATCTCTCTCTCTCGTTTGCGAGCAGAATCAGAAAACATATAACTATCCCTATCTCTCAATTGCTGCTCTCTCTCGCAAAAAAAAAAAAAAAAAAAAAAAAAAAAAAGCATAGAGGGGAAGAAGAGACCTGCCATAATTATCGTCTTCCATCATCACCTCGCGACTCAAACAGAGAAAAGAACCACCATCGAGGACCCATCATCATCTCGCCATCACCATCATCTGATCATCATCACCATCGCAATCGCCGGACCACCATCTTCATCGCAAATGTGTCCCACTGCTCCGCCTTGCTCCTCCGCGGCCGCTTATCGTCTTCGTTCGTCACGACCAGACCCGCGAGCAGCAAAACGTCAGTCCTAGCCGGTGATCAACCTGTCGCTCACAGAAGATAAAAGAACTCCCGTTGTTCTAGCTTCATCTCTCTCGCTGTCACTTTAAAAAAAAGAGGGGGGGAAGAAGAATTCGATCTCCTTGCTCCCATCAATTCCATTTCCGGTGAGAAGGACCGTCGACCATCCCCGGCGACAGTGGCGAAACCAGCCGATCATCCCGGGGAGGGCCCAATTTTCCACGGTGCACCACCCCACTCCGGCCATCCCTCGGCGCACCACCCCGACTCCGGCATCGGAAGGGCGCCCAAAGGGCTTTTGTGGACGCTCTCAAAAATTTTCGTAGGATATAAAGAAATACTATAGAGATTTTTCTAAAAATCAAACTAAGTCCGGAATTAAACTGGTATACTTAAACTGAATTGTTTTTTTATACTAATAAAATCTCAGACTCAATTATAATAATAATCAAGAATTATACCTCCTTTTGAATAGACGAAAAGCTGAAAAAATTGAGAAAACGAAGCCTCGAATGATCGAACTCGTCCTCGACAAATTTGCTCCTTTTGATACTATTTAACGCAGAAATTCAAACTCCCGTAATAAATGCTTGGAACTCCGAAAAATGCAAAATTTGTCCGTATGAAATCGTGCTTGAATTGTCTACACGCTCCAACTCGATTCTCGTTAAACCGAGGTCACACGTAACCTTACGGAACCCCACAAAACGGCTTTTTATTCTTCTATTATGCGCACTCAACTTCGAGCTTCTCAAAATAAATGCTCGAAACTTCTAAACGTGAATAAATTATAAGAACGGCTTCTACTGTTCTCGTGCTTTCAAGAAAGCACTCCCGCTAATTTTCAGCACGCTTAACGAGGGCCGACGGTTACCCGAAGTCTAGACATGAAAATGACAATAAAATCACCGCCACTGTCATTTTTCTCTCAACTTAGGGCTACTCAAAATAAATGGTCGGGACCTCAAAATCATAAATCGATGCCACCAACAGACTCTCCGCTTCCCGTACTTTCATAAAAGTATTTTTTGGTAATGATCGACTCGGTTTTTTAGTCCCGTCGGTACACCGCAAGTCGGCTAATTAACCAACTCAAAATATAATAAAAATGAAAAAATTATTAAATTGTGTTGCTGTTATAGTTCTCCTTGTCCCGAAATCTGGATCCCATTTCGGGGAGGGGCCAATTTGCCTTTAAAAAAATTTTTACGACAAAACCGGTGGCGCTCCTCCGGTCATGTATGTACAGCATGAAACCGGGGAGGGCCCAACATGCGCGTTCAAAGGAAAATCTTCCAGTTCCAGCAAAATCCTCCATCCCTAGTTAATTTTTTTTTTTGGAGGGGCCGACGCCTCTCCGACCCCCCAAGTGCTTTCGCCCCTGCCTGGCGAGTTCGCTGACCCTCGGCGATAAATACCAGCAGCTCCGGCAAGTGTCGCTGCAGTCTGTTGTCCCGTCCTCAAGCCGTAGACCAACCGTGAGCTTTTTCCGCTCTTCGTGTCCCGTCGGCGAGCCAAACAAAGTTGTCGAGCCCCCTCGATCAGCTTGTCTCGGCCGTCGGCTCGTTCTTAATTGAGTGTTAATCCCGAAAACGGTATCGAGACTCGTTTACCCTCTCATTTGTTCATGTGATTACATTTGGTAATTAAGTTCTTATTAGGTTTTTATTTAATTGTAGTTATATGATAATTATGTCGTTTAATGTGATGACATGCGGGACCTCATTATAATCGTGTTTAGTTGTTGTGGGATTGGAACATAATGAGTCCTTGGTCTTATGGAGAAGACCACGGACAATTTCGAGTCATATCGAGTAATTCGTGATTTTATGAACTCGTTTAGCTGCTGAATTGGTGTTAAATTTATAACAAATTATATACAGATCCGATTGCTCTGATATTTTAACTGTAAATGTCTCTTGTAATTATATAGCTTGTGTAAAAATTTCAGAATTTTCGGAGGTCTGTATCTATTTTTAAAAATTATAGTGATTTCTGGTCAGATTCATGTTAAATTCATAATACATTGTGTAGTACTCTAAAATTCATGAACTTTTAATATAATGTCTTTCTGCCTGATTTGGTTGCTGTACAAAATTTTTAGAATTTTTTAAAAATTTTTAAATTGAGATTGATAGGGTAAATAATTTGTTTACGGTTTTTGCTGAAAAGTGTTTTAATTATGATAAATTGGTTAATGACTGGAAAATTGTGATTTTTGGCTGAGGTGCTTGTTTTATGTGTAGTTGCATGCTGTTAAAATATTATAATTTTTTTTGGAGTTCAAAATGTTCCGATTTTATTTTAAATGCGAAAAATTGCTGAATGTTGTAGCAATTTTATTAATTCGCATGTTAGGTGTTTAAGGTTGAGATTTTTACACACTGTTAATCACATGTTTAGGTTCCTTGGATAAAAATTTCAGAGTGTGAATCATTCTTTTAGTTTAGTTGTTATTTTATGCTCGTTTTAGCCATAAACTTGCTCAAATTTTATAAAATAGCATAATTTGAATTTGGGGCTGAAAATTGGTGGTTATACTAAGTTATGGGAGGTGAAATTTTTTTTTAAAGAAAAAATTCAGAGCCTAACTCTTTTGATAACCTGACCAACTTGTTTTTATAATTTAAAAATTGGTATTTACAAATATATGGCTTTTACAATATAAAACTGTAAATCAACTGGCCTTCTGTTTTCCTTGTGTGTTTGAATTGGTCAATCTTTTTTTTTTGAGATTATGTGAATTCCCATGTGTATTTGGTTGAGTCTTAGTGTCGAGTCTAAGTGTTCCAATGTCCACAAGACTTCACGAACAACTTAGTCGAATCAAGTTCGACTAAGTATGATTGTGTTTTCCGTTTAAGTCAAATGGATGTTGATTATAGCATCTGGACTTAATGTAGGTGTTTGAGGAGTCAAGCCCTCGACCTACTGACCTGTTTGTATGCTTCATACCGATTTTCCAGGTGGGTTTTAATCTAAAATTTGCTATGTTATAATTGAGGTATGATTTTTATACTTTGTGTTCTATGAATGTATGTGTGAGTCATGAGACGGTGCCTAGTGGTGGGTGATCTCCAACGTTGTGATAGGTAGACTCATTTTAGCCTAGTCGATGGGCCGTGACCGTTGATGTTGAACCTCGGCACGACTGTACTCCCCCTGACGAGTTTGGGCTTACCCCTGGCGGCTTTTGATAGGTGTGCACATGAGTATAGTGATGAGTAGGAGAGTGGTGTGTTATGTCTTTTGACCATGTACTTGCATATGACTCTAGTATAGGATTCCTACCAATATATTATGCATAGTGGTGAGCACCTCGTTTATATTTGTGCTCATCCCCACCTGCTCTTCATTGATGCAGGTTAAGCACGTGTTGGGCATGACGAGACTGAAGACGAGTGGGTGGTCAAACCTTATTATTGCTTTATATTGCTTCTGCATGCTTTGATATTTGTGTTGAGATTATCAGGCTTTGTTATTCTTCCCTATTGTTTTTGGGATTGGTTGAACAGTTGAACCATGTGGAATATTTTTATCAGTTTGGATTATGTTGACAATCCTATTGCTAGATATGTTGAAATCTAGTTTTGGAACTTGAATTATGTTAAATGTTCTCATTTCCTTTATGCTGATTATGTGTTAAGCTTTGCAAAGTTCTCGAGTAGCGCCAAATGTTTTATAAATCGATAAATGGTTTCGAAATTTTAAAACAAGATTTTTGGATAAGTCCGGAATTGTCTTTAAAAATCTTTGGGGCGTTACAAGAGCAGAACGGTTTGAGAGAATGCGTGAATGGTTCAGGAAGAAATCCTTCTTACCGATTCTTAAGTAAACAAGAGAGAGGTGAGGGGAGAACGTGCTAACGTGCGGCGATCTTCACTGAAATCTCGCAACAGATATTTGAACAGAAAGAACGGGTCATCGCGAAGGAGATGAGAAGGAAATTATATCTGCCCATCTTATGCGCGTGAGTAATAGAAAGTAGCCCAATTGTTTAGATATTTGGGCTGAATGAGTTTAACTCAATTGGGCCAAAAAATACAACAAGGGTTGGACATATATAACTTTGGGCTGAAATTTTAACTAAAATTGGGTCGGAATCAATTTAATCGGACCAAAAGGAATACAACGCGATAATAAGAATTCTCGAGATATTCAATTGACGGCGAGTAATAAATTAATCCTGATGATACATATACATATCACACACAATAATTATTTATTTAATAATAACCTTTTAAAAACAATTAGACAGGTAATACATCGATGTCAGCACCTAGTGCTTTAGACAGGTAAAAGGAGATTACTCTCGCAAGGTACGTTCTATAACTACGGGGATAACCGTTCGACGACCGGTACAGCTCCCATCAAAAGTCACATGTTCACATGCATACATTGATCACACCCATAAATATAAACATTTATCATTCATGGCATAGACAATTTAAATAAGACCCACCTGGAAAATGAGGTAGAATATTACTCAAAGGCAAGTACGTAGGTCGAGAGCTCGACTTCTAAAACGCCTACATTTAAGCGAGATAATATATCAATAAACTATCTCACTACTCGAATTTTGTAACACCCCGCTATTTCATGAAAATCAGAGTGCGTTTTTCGCAAAACTTTTCAAAATAAAACATATTAAATTTGTGAAGTACTGATTCGGAGTTCTACCGTAAAATCTGACTGTATCTGAAAACCGTTATTTTAGTTTAACAAAAAACGGTAATAAAACATAGTAACCGACTGGAGTCGGATAAAAAACTGATTTGACAAACTGAAGTAGTCAGCGGAAAACATAGTGTAGCCAAACCATATTTAAACATATATACAAACTTCCTGAACGGGTCGCCAGCTCACTCCTCAGCTCTGACCTTGTGACCTAAAAAACATGAATAATGTGGGGGCGTGAGCACTAATCCACTGTGCTCCGCAGAAACTCATACTGAAGTAAACAGTGAAAATAATAACAATATCATGATCCTGGCATATATAACTGAACTAATACTGAACTGAAACTAAAACTGATACCGGTACTGAATAATCATGAACTGATACTGATATCGTGATAATCATCACCTGACATATAACTGAACATTTGCTAACATAAAAATGTTGGACACCATATGCACACTCTAGTGGGCAGACTAAGGCCACTAGAACCCAGAATGGACCGGCGACCATTCCGAGCAGATGCTGATAATACATACCTCAAACATGGTAGCGTAATTATAATCAATGTAATACCCAGTCTGAGTCCCCACCTGAAGTGCTGATCTGAAAATGTAAGTGCTGATTGCCTGCAAAACTGTGACATATATAAACAAATACTAAGTACTATGCTCAGACTGATTAAAATAGTTGTTAAGATGCGCGACTCGATCTGAATAATTAACTGGAACCATCTCGGGGTCTAACTTAACTTATAAGAAAAACTAGACTGAACTGGTACTGCTAAACTGAACTGAACTGACTGCTCATGACTGAACATGACTGAACTGAAAATTTAACTGAAATACTGAACTGAACTGAATAACTGACTAGACTGAAAATACGGAACTGATAACTTAAATGCTTACACTGAACTGACTGACAGAACCCGGGAACTTAACCAAAATATTTGACATAAATACGAACCGGATCAACAAATATTGAAACTTGAGCTGAACCGGTCAGTTTCTGGTCTGGCCGGTCCACCGGCCTACTGTGGCCTGGCGGTCGGCCGCTGGCTCGGCCAACCGGCCTACTGAGGCCGCGGGCGTGGGCGCTGACATGGGTCATGCGCGGTCACGAACTGGCATGGCCTGGACGCTCGTGCGCGCTGGCACGAACTTGGCATAACTAGCGTGCGACTGAACGCTGCTGGGACGCGTGCGTGCGCCTGGCGCATCGCAGGCATCGGTTGGGCGCTGCCCCGCACTATTTGCGCGGGCAT
>CACSLK010027831.1:20465215-20479270 GCA_902706635.1 Striga hermonthica
TCGACAACTAACACATAACTGAACATGAAATAATATTTACTGATCAAATCAACATGAATTTCTCGAAGGATCATCACTTAACCTGATCACAAACATGCACGGCCCGTGGTATGCGCTACGTGCGCAACCACGTCCTTTGACCAACTAATCGATCAATCATGAAAATCTACCGACAAACTTAACTTAACTGAACATAATTTACCATATACTGACTGAATACATGAAACTTGTTCGGGAGATTCGGATTTAGCATGAACTTGTTCGATTTGATTAACATAGTACGGTCGAGAGCAACTTGAGACTAATTCATGAGCTTGCCTTAAACAAAACTGATCTAACAAGATTTTAACAACATCAAGAGAAGGTAAACCGAGGTTACCTCTTCGAACGCTCGGCTAAACTACACCTCTCTCGCTAGCTCAGACGTTGCGCCTCCGTGCGTGCGGTGTCTCTCGCGCGTGCTCGCGACTAAACTCTCCGCGTGCGATGCTCTCTAAACTAAGGGAACTCTCTATATCTCACTTTACTAATACATGCATACTAAATGCTGATTTTTCTCCCAAGTTCCCAATATATACTAAGGCTAATTTGATGAAGGGGTGGGAGAATTTTCTAACCAATAAGCTCACGCCATTTGCTAGCTTCATGGGCTTAAAGAGGCTTAATCATCCCTTAACTAGCTTAGTCACAAGTTTAAAGCTTAAAAACTTGACACCTCATGCTTAAAGTGAAGAAAAGTCTCCGCATGAACTCCACTAAAATGCTCACGACATTTAATAAGAATTTTGCACAAATTCACTTAAATTACATGATAATGCTCACGGCATTAACTTAGTAAACATGATTAATTATTAATTAATCACATTCTTATGCTTAATTATTTAACTAAGCATGATACTTAATTACCAAAATTATTCCGAACGAAAACGAGATTCGGAAATAATTTCGGATATTCCTGACTTAGACGATTAATCTGAATATTGATATTTTGAATAATTCGTCAACTTAACCTATTAATTCCGAACTCATTAATAAAAAAAACGAATCGGAATTAAATCTAGAAACTTATCTGGTTACTGAAATAATTAAACCGAATAATTTATCGACTAATAGTCGGACTTTAACTGAAACTGAATAAATGGCTTGAATTTAACTTTTGACGCTTAACTTAATTAATACGTCAACATTGGAATAATTAATCCCAACCTGCTGATGTCCATTTATTAATATAAACGGACTGAGATTAATTACTATCATTAACTTAACGTCGAACTTGGAACTTAACTAGCTGAATAACATGGACTTGAACATTAACATGAATATTTATTAACAAAGGCTAGTTTTTACTCGATAGCTAGTATTTTCCTTTATTAATAAAATACAGGGCGTTACAAATTTAACATAAAACACACACTTAATCAAAATTAAGGTTTAAGAGTTTTAAATCGGATTTTTCGTGGACTTTGAACTCTCTCATTTTTTTCAAAATAGGACTCGGAATATTAAATTTGGAGTCTCGGGACATGAAATAATTTTTCTCGAATTTTTCTCATTTGAAAATAATTTTTATAATTGAAATCGGTATGAAAAACGACTTTCAGAACTCAAAATTAGCCTAAAAGCAAACTGGGCCGAAAATAATGTCATAATCCACTTCACACCATTATTGGGCTGCATACACAAGGTATTTGGGCCGAAAAAAATAGTCTTTATCAGGTTGGGGAGGACGCGGGCTCGCGCGGGCTGTAACTGGGCTCGCGGGCCGTGTCTAATGGATGTAAGTTCGGGCCGAATGCGGGCCAAGTGCGGGCTGGACAGCCCGCGCGCCAGGTAAGGAAATTAAAAAAAAATGTAATGCGGACACCAAGGGTCGAACACGGGACCTCTCGCAAGGAACTGGACACCGAAACCACTGGACTACACGATCCGTCGATGACTTAAAGGAAACATTTAAAATAAAACTATACCTGCGGATTATGCAACTGACCTGAGGATACGATTTACAGAACAGAGCAAAAAAATTTAGAACAAAGCTGCGGACATGGAACAGGGGCTGCGAACTTCGACAACAACCTAAATTTCTGGGCACCCGAGATCGAATAAAAGTCCAGATTTACGAGAATTACAAGTTTTCAGAGTTTGAAAATATATTTTTGAAACCGAGTTTGCTCAGGAAAAAAAAACGAAATGACCAAAATATACAAAATGAATGACGGGGGCTCGAACAACCCGAACAACCTAACGACGACTCGAAATAACAAAACGAGACCCCGAACTTATACACATATATCACAGCAACACAACAGTATTCACGTTTATGAAATCAAGAGTTCCAATCATCCCCGAAAATCTATGAATATACATATACGAACATACGAATCAACAAATAAACCGAATGAAATCCGACTTCAAACCAACTTTCGATAGATCGAGCACAACATATATATATATATAACATGTGATATATGAAATCAACCGTAATAACGAGAGGATTCGAATAAGTTACCCGACTTCGGGAAACTACGAGTTATCGAACGGGAAACGGGCCCGATAGCGGGTCAGACGAACGACTTTGGGACTCGGAAGCTGCTGCTCGCGGACGACTCTACCCACAACGGATAGCTTGCTGTGACGAAGGTTGACGGCGGGGCTGCTCGAACGTGGGCTTGCCGGAGAAGAAGATGGCCGCCGGAATCAATGGTGGGCGGGCTGTTGTCGGAAAATGAAACTTGCAGCGAGGACATCGGCTGCTTTCTCGACGGACGGCAACGAGGGCTGATGCAACAAGGAAACACCGGTGAGGATGGTTGGGTTTCGTCGGAGGTGATGATTTGCTGGCGCACGATTTTATTTTTTTTTTAATAAAATGAGGAAAGAGCAGAACGGTTTGAGAGAATGCATGAATGGTTCAGGAAGAAATCCTTCTTACCGATTCTTAAGTATACAAGAGAGAGGTGAGGGGAGAACGTGCTAACTTGCGGCGATCTTCACTGAAATCTCACAACAGATATTTGAACAGAAAGAACGGGTCATCGCGAAGGAGATGAGAAGGAAATTAAATCTGCCCACCCTATGCACGTGAGTAATAGAAAGTAGCCCAATTGTTTAGATATTTGGGCTGAATGAGTTTAACTCAAGCCAGAAAATACAACAAGGGTTGGACATATATAACTTTGGGCTGAAATTTTAACTCAAATTGGGTCGGAATCAATTTAATCGGACCGAAAGGAATACAACGCGATAATAAGAATTCCCGAGATATTCAATTGACAGCGAGTAATAAATTATTCCGGATGATACATATACATATCACACCCAATAATTATTTATTTAATAATAACCATTTAAAAACAATTAGACAAATAGACATTTAATATAAATAATAATAATAATAATAATAATAATAATAATAATAATAATAATAATAATAATAATAATAATAATAATAATAATAATAATAATAAAGACAATTAATAATAGCAATAATCAACAATTATTCTCAAATAATCCACAATCGAACGGAGTATTACATATACGGCGTTGTCTGCTACACCGACGACAACGCTCTCGACGACCTCTGCCTTACGTGTGAACTGAAATTCCGGATCCCTGCTCGCGAATGTTTAAAGCGGCGTGAGGAGACAAAGGGCGATCGTGACCTAGGGCGTCGATCTCCCTGCTCGCGATTTTCATCTCCACCAGACAGTATAATATGTCGTATATATTTTGTGTATTTATACTTTTTTGTTGTTTGTGTAGTTGCAGGTATATATACTGTATATTTTTCGTATATATATTGTTTATATTTTTTTTTTCATATGCACATTATTAGAGTGTGTATAGTTTGGTTTTTTCATAGGATCGACACGATCCTAAGTATATATATTGTATATTTGTCATATATATACTGTTTATATTATGTATATTTTCTGTATATGTTGTGTTCTCCACCATCTCGTTGATCAGAAAATGGACGACGCTGCTTGTGATTGACGCTACTCGTGATGGACGACGTTGCTTGTGATTGTATAGTTCAGATTTTGTTTTTTTTTTTTTAATTAATGAAAGAATACCGTCAGTTACGGGAATCTTATGATGTCAACTGTTTATTTTTTGTTTGATAGTAGTTATCCAAATAATTTTGTTAAACTAGGCATATTTGTAAATAAGTTTTTATTTTTGTATTTATGCAATTCTTTTAAATTCCTTACTGTATAAATGCAAATTGCATGATGGGGAATTTTTTTTTTTTCGGTAGAGAGAGATAAAGTTGTAATAATTGGGCTTTAATTAATTGATTCTTTTGAGCGTTAATCACTAATTAAAAACTAAAATAAAATCATTTCCAACGCACATGTATTCTACGGAGGTGAAAAAGATGAGTTCGTTAGGTAGACTCTTCCACGAAAATCAACCATTTCCCAATCATAAAGTTAAATAAATAAATATTAAATTGAGATTAGTCATACATTTTTATTCACATCATATACACCTACCTGCCAGTGCACGGCCAAATAAAGATGATCAACATTTATCCACAGACTGCGTACATAAACTGTTATAATTTATTTTTTTTATTTTTTTTTTTTTTTCTCAAGTCCAGTAAAATATCACTCTCTATTCGAATTTTGCACACACCAATTCAAGTGTGCTAAATAATAATTTTGAATGTGGGGGAATTGCTCTAGCTATTTAAATATAATTAACTTAGCGCATTATTGAAATTTGACCATCAGATTAACAAAAATTGTATGGACCAAATTTATTTATGAAGTCATTTATAACATGATACACTTAACACGTAATCAAAGTGTATTTAATGTAGGACATGTGTACGTATAATTTGTAAATAATTGTTGATAATAATTTCATAAGTTGTGTATTAATTGGTGTAATTTGACTTTGTTG
Source organism: Striga hermonthica (assembly GCA_902706635.1). Classification (NCBI taxonomy): domain Eukaryota; kingdom Viridiplantae; phylum Streptophyta; class Magnoliopsida; order Lamiales; family Orobanchaceae; genus Striga; species Striga hermonthica. The sequence continues at coordinate 20,470,124 of CACSLK010027831.1, forward strand.
ACAATGGCTTTCTTACCAGCTGGATTTGACCGCAATCAGAACAATTGAAAAAACTGGTGCCGCATCAAGTTTTTGATCCATATATCTGATTTTTGCAGATTTTCTAGGTAGTGATATATTTCTTTAAATTTCATACTTGAAAATTTATTAGCGGTTGTTGCAAGAGGGATTGTTGTTATGATCCAACATAGTACTAATTAATCTTTTTCTTTTCGAATTAAACTAGTTAATAACTCGTGCGATGCACGAGACAATAATTACAAATGCATGTATTAAAACAGTGAAGATATATTGATTAAAAAAAATGAGATTCGCATTTTGTTAAAAATAAAAAAATAATGCGAAAAAAATGAGATTCAAATTTGTGCATAATAATCTACAAAAAAAAAAGGTTCAGATTTGTTACTAAACTAGTACAGCACCCGTGTATTACACGGGTGCTTGTTAAAAATTATTCCTAGATTTTAAAATTAATGAGAAAACTAAATTAAATTTAGTTACAAAAAAATTATATTACTATATATTTTAGAATGATATGTGTTACTTATGACTTACATGTGTTATATTATATTAGTTGTTATAACTTATATCATATAACTACTTGAAATATAAATATATTAGTTGATAAATAATTTTATTTTTCTAATTAATATTAAAAATAATTTTATTACTGTTATAAAGATAAATATAAATTATTTTTTTTATACATACAATATGGATCTTAAATCAAAGCTCATCAAAAGAAGATTAATTTGATATATTACATATGTAAAATTGATAAAAAAAATAAAAAAGTTATTAACTTTTAAAATATATATACAATTTAATAGTTATAATAAGGAATGATATTAAAATACAATTAATACATGTAACATGACCATAAATAATCAACATATTTATGGTAATCCGAACCTAATTATTTTTTGTTTGGAATTAAATTAAAATTTATCCAAGCCTAATGACGAAGCATGTAATTTTGCCACATAGGATTCCGAAGCATCAAAAGCAGCCACGTAGGCTCAGCGCGTTCTGTATTAAAAGATAGGGGCAGGGGGGTATTAACATATGTCTTTTTTTTAAAAAAAAAAAATTCCACTAATAATAAGTCAAACTGTTTATATTTTATTCAAACTTACTATAAATGTATATTTTCCACAACATTTTTAAGGAAGATTCTACTATTCCATTACGGAACTATTCCGTCGGGTTTGTAGCCGTGAGATCAACTATCCACGACGGTTACATGATGATTTAACAGTTATAAATTCCGATGAAATGGTTTCATAACGAGATTGTAGCATTTTTCCGTTTTTATATGTGTATAGATTCATCTAAAGATTTTTTCGACACATCCGTGATTGATTCGTCTTTACTCTGATGCCAGATGATCATGTGATATACGCAAAGTTGCTCAATGAAAAATAATTTAAAGGTGTATCCATATTTAGTAATAATTTGATATATATATGTTCAATTTAACTTCTGTTTTCTCAAGTCTTTCTATTGATACTATTTCCAGCCCTTAGTTTTCACCATCAAATTAATAAAAACCTACACATCTACTGAAACTAAATTATTAAAGTAATTTCCTACCATTACAAGTTAGGTGTGGTTTTCGTAGTACTTCTGTGACTGGCCGAGTCACATCAGGTAAACTCTTTAAAGCCAATCGAAAACTTGAAAGATTCCTAATTTTACGGGTCCCATCATATAACAGTCAGAATTTGTAACCATTAGATTAACTATCCACAACGATTACATGATGATCGAACAGTTACAAATACATACAAAGTAGTTCCGCAACGGCAGGGGCAGAGCTATAGCCCCTCCACCTGGAATTTTAGATTTTTAAATTTTATAATATATATTCCCAAAGAATAAATATAAATTGTGTAGTTTTACAAAAATATTCCGTGAATAAAGTTGTTTATTATGTAGTTTTTTTTTCTTTGTTCTCGCATATAAATTTTTCTTATTACAATGTTTTATTTATCTGTTTTATCTTCGTATAAATCTATTAAAACATCTCATGCTACTGTAATAAGGAAAATGCTACAAGTACATAATTTTTTTTTTGGTACAGGGACCTTCCGGTTTCTGGATCCACAGGGGAACCGACTAATCCGGAATCGAGCCGGGTAGGACCACAAGGGCGGCAAAGCTCTCCCTCAAGAGTTTTAACACTGCTGCATTCCCAGGGCTCGAACACGAGACCACTGGTTAACACTGCTACAAGTACATAATGAATGTACATAGAGGTGTACATAACACTCAAATGAGTGGGGTCCACTTGATTTTTTTATTTTTGGTGGTCCCACTCAATGTAAGTGTTATGTATACCCTTATTTACAATATTATGTACATATAACATTACTCCTGTAATAATTGTTATGTTAGAGAATTATTGTCAATGAAAATTCATCTCAACTAAGAAATACAATGGTAATAAATTCTTTGCTCCAACATATTGAGAAATATTATATCTCTTCTACTCATGTCGAGTACAATTTAATATTGAGAAAAATCACGAGAACATGGTATATATACAACTTAACGTGTTTTCATTGGGTAGAATATTTTTATTTTGATAATCATACATTTCTAGTCATCAGAATGAATAAAAATATTGAAATTTACAAAATATAAAAGATACTGCATAAGATTTCATCTTAAATTATATCAAAATATTAGAATGTATGTACAATGTTATTTTTTTGTCTTATTTGTGCCATTTTTTTATCGCCTTTTTAATTACTACAAATATTTGGCCTAATCTCATTTTATTTGCTAGATCTGCTAACGTAACGGACTTGTTGGTATGACTCATATATTGACAAAAGAAGGGGCAGGCTGATGCCTGCGAGCGTAACGGAGCGAACGTAAGCATATTGCCGAACCACGTAAATCTTGTGTTGTTTACTTTTCTCGTTTTTTAATTCCTATGCCATATTATCATCTTTTCTCAACAGGACTGTAACATTTTTCTTTTCTTTTTCTTTTTCAACGAAACCTATATGAATTCATGCAATTGTCCCATATAACTTCTCATTCGATATATATCCAATAATAATTGGCCTGAAAGTCATTACCAATAATCAGATCATGACATCTAAAATAAATCTCGAATATCTCAACGCAAGCCACAATACCTCTATATAAAGAGTTGGGTCTACCAAATATTTTCCATCACCCAAACATTAGAAAATCATTAAGAAGAAGAAAAGCCTTCATATCTTTTTCTGCATGGATAATCAAATCTGTCTTCTCCCATTCTTTCTAATCCTTTTAACACACCTCGTGTATGCAAATTCTGCCACTCACACACCAATATGTAACGAAACCCCTTACCCGGAGCTATGCGCTTCTCTAGTCAGCTCGAGCCCACAAACCACGTCGTCCCTTGTTGAAAATCTACCCGATTTTCACGACAAAAGCCTTAGGACGACTCTATTCGAAGCCCAAAATGCCTACAAACTAATTTCCGACACGGACCTAAGTTCACTAGACGAGCTAGCTAAATCGGCTTTGGCCGACTGCTTAGAGCTTTATGAAGACTCCATCTATCAACTTAACCGATCTATTAGCTCTAAAAACGACCCTAACGCACTAGCCGATGCGCAAACATGGTTGAGCGCGGCCATTGCCAACGAACAAACGTGCCAAAATGGATTTCTCGATTTTAGCTTGCCCAAAGACCACTTGCCATTCATGCAAACCAACTTTTCAAAGTTCCTTAGCAACTCACTAGCCATCAATAAGGCCATGTCCTCATCATCATCAACAACTTTTTCGCTCGATAAAATTAAGCAGCGCAAAAACCGGCGACTGTTGTGGTTTGGTAAATACACCAAGGATGATGATTTCCCGGAATGGGTCTCAGCAGGCGACCGGAAATTGCTCCAATCAAAAGGGGCCGCCGTCAAAGCTAATGTTGTGGTGGCACAAGACGGCTCGGGTGGTTACAAGACTATTTCCGAAGCTTTGGCTGCCTCGGCCAAGCAAATGGGGAGTGGCAGATTCGTGATATACGTAAAGAAGGGAGTTTACAAAGAAAATGTTGTGGTGAAGAGGTCAATGAGGAACCTAATGCTTATTGGAGACGGCATAGATGCAACAGTTGTTACAGGGAGTAGCAATGTCCAAGATGGCTCCACAACTTTTCGTTCTGCGACTTTCGGTGAGTTTGATTTTATTACGACAACGACTCGTTTACGTACTTCTTCATTCAAATTGACTGCGCTAATTTTATAATTTGCTCGATTATTTTTTCAAAGTAATCCTACTGGTTTCATTATCGTTTATGAAGATTAGCTACTAGCTCATAAATATATATATTTTCCTTGTTAGTATGTTTCATTTTCTTGTGTGCCAACTAACAAGTTAGTGGATAACCATGATTTTCACTTTCAAACATACACAACTTTACATATAAAAAATATATATTGTGTGTCATTTATTTCAGTGAAGTAGGTTGTTGAAAGCAAAGGCCGCTATGTATTTGTACACATCATTTTTCAAACATCTTATTAGGTGTAGACTTGATGGAGTTCACATTTCAACCCGAATCTCTACAAATCACCATCATTCTAGTAAATCCGATCTGGCTTTTTTAACCACACACGCGCACCAACTAAAAAAACGTATACCTTAATTGATTAAATAATAATATCTATATTTTGAACTTAATATCCATCGATCCAGCTGTGACCGGTGGAGGTTTCATTGCACGTGGGATAACGTTCGAGAACACGGCGGGTCCCGCGAAGCACCAGGCGGTCGCCTTCCGGTCGGGCTCGGACCTCTCGGTTTTGTACATGTGTAGCTTCAGGGGGTACCAAGACACACTGTACGTCTACTCCCAACGCCAGTTCTACCGCGAGTGCGACATTTACGGCACCATCGACTTCATCTTCGGAGACGCTGCCGTCGTCATCCAAAACTCCAATATCTACGCCCGTATCTCGTCGGGCCAGTGGAACACCATAACCGCCCAGGGCAGAAAGGACCCGAACGAGAATACAGGAATTGTTATACACAATTCGCGCGTGATCACCTCGGGAGGGCGCAAGACGTACCTTGGGAGGCCGTGGCAGAGGTACTCGAGGACGGTTTTCATCAAGTGCGAGCTCGACGGTGGGGTGGACCCCGCAGGGTGGCTGGCCTGGAACGGGGATTTTGCCCTTACTACTCTATACTATGGGGAGTACATGAACACGGGAGCCGGTGCGGGTACGGGCGGGCGGGTCAGGTGGGCTGGGTTTCACGTGATATCGAGCTTGAACGAGGCGGGGAAGTTCTCGGTCGGGAGTTTCTTGGGCGGGGGTTCATGGATTCCGGCGACCGGCGTGCCGTTTACGTCAGGGGTGTGATGATCATGTGTGCATTTGTTACTCAAGTCGTCATGCCGGCCGCACGTGTGTATTCAATGTTGATTATTTAGATTCCGTTAATTGGTCATATATTGGTGTACAAAAGTCGTTACGTGATACCTTGTTTCATGGCTGCTTTAGCTAGTTGCATTGAAAATAATGTATATTTTTAATCATGTAAAGTAATATAAAGTGGCGTGGTACAGCTGTAAATCTTCACTTATTTATGTTTGTTAACTTCGGCTTTTGATTTGTATTTCAGTAGGGTCGATGAACGTTAAGTCTATAGGGTGATGCAATATTTGTTCATTCATCTACACACAATCAATTTCAAGAATAATATAAAATAAAATAACTCTGATCGCGATAACAAAGGTATAATAACTTGGACTTGCATGGTCTCCGATTTTGAAATGAGGTGATACCACGAAGTGACCATGTATATACTCTCTCGGAGATGCTCGGAGATGCTATGGTACTGTTACGGAATTATCTTATCAGAGTTTGTAATTGTTAGATAAACTATCCCTGATGGTTACATGATGATCTAACGGCTATAAATCCCGACGGAATGATTCCGTAACAGGACCTGTAGCATTTTTCATACTATAAAACAATGAAATATAGTCTTTTTAGGTATGGGTAAAGTCTTATTGCCCTTACACTCTGTTTTTTACCCAAAAAAACAATTCACTTAGACATGGTCACGGTTGGCCCGACCCGTAAACCGGCCCGCAATAGCCAGTTTTTGAATTGGCAGGGAACCCTATAAGGGCCGGTTACAAGTCGTATTGTACACCCTTCTGACCCTCTGGGCCGGGCCGGTTCATGGGACAGGCCCAAGTTTTCCGACAGATCACATTTATATTTTTTTTTTTTGTTTTTAATTTTTTTAAATCGGCGGTTCAATGAACCGGCGCTTAAATATAGTCGGGCCTAGCATTTGAGGCCCGCCGACCCGGCAGGCCAGGCCGGCCTATGAACCGGCACGGGCGTTGACCACCTCTAAATTCACTCACCATTCTCTTATTCCTGCCGTCAAAATGGATCGAGAGATATTCAGCGAGCATCCCGTCTCTTGAAAATCTCGAGAGCTTTTGCCGTCCAAACCCGTTATGTAAATGAACCCAACAACTAGACAAAGAAATAGTTGGTTTATGAGAACCAATATTGTCTTTTCGCGAGAAGTTGATTTCTTGAATATGTATTACCAAAATTGTTTTCATTTGTTGCAAAAATAAAATAAAATAAAATAAAATAAAATTGTTTTCATAAAGTAAGAAATAATTCCTTAAATTAAAAGTTGTATTGTAGAAAAAAATATTGACATGATTAAATAGAAACTAGAATATTGAAAGAGAAACAATTTTTTTTTTTTTTGATGTATAAAATATATTTTTTTAATGAATAAATAGAAACAAAAATTCTAAATAATATAAGAATATGACATGAACAAACCTTTCTTCACTTGGTTGTGTATTTTGCCAAAAGCATGCAATTTTCTAAATGAAAAGTATGGTAAGTAGACTGAGATTATTTGGAAAGGGTCTTGAACCAATTTCCGTGCTCTGTTAAAATTTCTTCTTACCCCTTAATCATGCAAAGTTGTGGAGGTCCTGGAGGATGTGATGGTTAATTAACAAATCAGTTATTAAGGTAATATGGTCATTTTCTCTTTATGTAAAAATAACTATATATAATTAAAATTATGGATATATTTGGAAAGTAAAAAAGGCTCAAAAAATTGGCTCGGTTTTTAGATAATATTTCATCAACCATTATGAATCATACAAATAACTAATACGTGCGAATTGATAAGCATCAAGACAAATAACGGAAGAGTCTTACTAAATACCGCCCCTAAAAAACAGTTCCGCCCTTTTTAATTTTAATTTTCTTTTTTTTTTTCAGCTGGCCGGCCGCTAATTGTGACCGCAACTCGCTCGGCCGGATGCTAATTAGCCGCAACTCACGCGGCCAGCCCCTAATAGCGGCCGCAGCTCGCACGACCGGCCCTTAATAGCGGCCGGACCAATTTTTTTTTTAATAAGAACTTAAATATTTAAAAAATATATAATTTTTTACTATTAATTATTAGAGAAATCGTTTAATAGTTATTAAGGCAAGTTGCTACAACATATATAGTCATTCATTGCCTTACATTGAACTTTCTCATTCAATGTGGGATAATTGCAAATCAAAGTTTTCACTTTCCCATATAGTCACTCTTGACCTTTATTATGGTGTTTGTAATTGATGTGGGATTGTCCCAAACCTCTAGCCTTTTATAACTACTTTTTGCATTCTTTTTTGCTTTCAAAATCAATGTGGGACTAAATGATTCATGTTTTAACGCACTTTCACTATGTATGTCAAGATGAACATTATCATTAATTAAACTTATTATTATTATCTTAAATTGATAAATGATTAAATTTAACTAAATGAACATGAAATATGGAAAAACATTATAGGCTTTTACATAATAAAAGAAAATACACTTATCATCATATTTTTTTTTTTTTTTGTTAGTGAAATAAAAAAATATCTACATATTATATATATATATATATAGGGGGAGGATCCAATGAGTCCACTCCTTTAAATATATATTAATTAAATATAAAATAATTATTAGTTGACTCCGGCGTTGACCGTTGACTTCCGGCGAAAAATCGTTGACTTTCGACGTTGACTCCGACGTTGACCGTTGACTTCCGGCGTTGACCCGTTGACCCCTAGTATGCATTATATGTATGAAGTAAATATGCATCCAGTACAATGCATTCAATATGAACTAAATATGCATGGGATATAAATTGCACATGCAGTCCTTATGAACTAAATATGCACCAATAATATCAACTAAGTATGCACCTGTTATGAACTAAGTATGCATCTGTTATGAACTAAATATGCATCATGAATGAACTAAATATGCAGCGAAAAATATGCAATAAAAATTTAAATTTTATATAGGTAATTTATGATGCATATTTAGTTAATTTATTATGAATATTTAGGTAATTTATGATGCATATTTAGTTAATACGAAATGCATACTTGTTATATTTAAATTAAATATATAATGATGTTTATATAGTTAATATATGATGCATATTTAGTTAATTCATGATACATATTTAGTTCTTACAAATGCATATTTAATTCATGAACAGTGCATACCTATTTTATTTGAGATCCAATCATAACAATTTATTTGTGTTATTAAACAATTTAAAATTAAAATTAATTATATAATAAAAATTATTAAATATTATATTTAATTTAATTGTATAAAATGTGTATTTTATTGCATATCCTTGCATATTTAATTCATTCATGATGCATATTTAGGTAGTAAAATGTGCATATTTAGTACATAAACAGTGCATATATATTTGATATTATTGGTGCATATTTAGTTCATAAGGATAACATATATAATTTATTTTTTATGCATATTTAGTTCATACTAAGTGCATAATACTGATGCATATTTACTTCATACACAATGCATACTAAGGGTCAACGGTCAATGTTTAAAGTCAACGCCGAAAGTCAACGGTCAACGTTGGAGTCAACGGTCAACACCGAAGTCAATGGTCAATTGTCAAAATAATATTTAAATATTTAAAATAATAAAAATAAAGAAATAAGTAATAAAAGTAAAGAATTATTATTTAATTGAAGAGTTAATCTTAGCCACACATAATGTACCAATCTAATGGCTAGAAATGGGTCTCACATTCACACTTTAAATATGTGGACTCATTGG
>CACSLK010027831.1:20603136-20614207 GCA_902706635.1 Striga hermonthica
GTTCCAGTGAGAATGGTTGTTTGTGAAATAAATAAGAATAATTTACAGTCCTAAGATCATATAATCTTGTGGCCAAAAAAATCACAAGCTTTTACACTTAACAAGGGCAATATTGATATTTTCCAACCACCCCTTGCACCCTGAAACCATTCCTGGAAACCATTCCTGTAAACACCTCTCACAAATAAACACCTCGCGCACGAACCCCACGACTTTCTCTCTCTCTCTCTATATCTCTGTCTCTCCCGTCGCACCACCACCTACCTCATCATCTGGTCACGCCACATCACCGTCGTCCTGTACATCTCGACTGCGTCAAGCACCTGCTCGGCGGTGAAGAAACCCGCCCCAATCGTATATGGCGCCATCTATAGTACAACCCGCCGTGCCGCTGCACTCGTCCGCTATGCCATCCACGTCAACGCCGCCGTCTTCAACACCTACGTCAACGGAATAGTCTTCTCTCGTGGTACGCAGCTTGAATCATATCAGATAAAAAAAGCTTCCCCAACTGTCACTGTCATCTACAACACCATTAATCCCGCAATAGTCGGTCCCCTCCGCCATATCCGACGGCGCCGGCACCGTCGACGCCGCATCCATCTCCAGTGAAATTGATATCGATAGAGCATACCGTGACAGGTTAATTAGAGAATCTATTGCTAATTTATTTTCTCTGGCCGTTTTAGGGATCTATTGTCAGTGTAAATCGGGAATTTAACGGCGAGGCAAAACACAATTCAATCAACAGCGGACTACATCTCACTCGATATCTCTGCCCAAGACATCCCCATGTGCCCAGAGCTACTGACCGCACCACTGCCTCGTTCGTGGCCCCCGCTGCCACATACTTCCTCCACGAAGCCGGTGCCAACATCAGCCATGTCATCCACCGCCGACCCGCCTCCTCACCTGAAGCATTGACTGGAGGCTCAACGTCAGGTATGAAGCAGATAGCTATGCCCACGATAATCGATTAATGTTCAATCGATTATTTTCGGTAGTTTGAAGTAAAGTTCGAATGGGCAGATAGAATCGGTTTAGAAATCCGGCGGTGAGCCTAGCGTGCGACATTTCATAGTTGCATTCTACTTCGTCTTGGGGTTCGTGGCTGGGAGGTTTTTTCTCGATAGATGCGTCTTCCACGTAAACTATTTCTCCTTGCGGTGATGGCAATTTTTTATTGGCTTGATTTTCGAAATGTTTTTGTTCTTTAGATGGATTTCTGTCGAATGTTGCATTTGTTTGGGGGTACATCTACTTTTTGTTAAACTTATTTTCATTTGAGATTAGTTGTTATTGATTTTTGTTTTTGATGAAGATATCAATTGACTCAAAACAATCACTGCTTTGACTTGCATATCGCCCAAATTGCTGGTTATGTTCTTCTCCTTTGAAGGAAAATAAATTTTTATAATGTGCTAATTTTCAGTACTGCCTTGCATGAACTTTCATGTTATTTTGTCACAATTAGTTCGTCCAAATAATTGTTATGATGATCGTAGTTTTGTACACGTCCATGTACATAAAATTGGTTGTGGATTAATTGGATGAATGAACTTTGTACAGTGTGAACTCATTTACTTTTTTTGAATTGACGTTGGATTCATTGATTTAGTAATCTAATATGACATTAGCCTTTTTTAGTAAATTCCATAGAAGTTTCCGATTGATGGAGAAACTCGAAAGAGGATAGAATGGAATTGGGGATGGAACCGTAAGCTATGGTATAGATGATGGGAATGATATCTACATGCAATCCCGGACTGGAACAATCATAGGCCAAAACAATGTGAATCACTTGGATGTTGCTCATGAATTGATCGACATGGCGATTAAACAACTCTTGAAGAAAGGCAAGCCGATTTACATAAGCATTAGTTGCAATTTACCAGCGATCCCTCACCCAACTTTCTCCATGCACTGCTGGCATATAGCACGTTACAAAGCGAGCCCCACTATTGTCTTGCTAGGTCGAGGACATGTTCACCCTGAAGAACATAATCAACTTCTTGATGGGGAAACTCCAATTTGGAACTATGAGCCTTTCTTTGGAAATTATATAAGTTATAGGACTTACTTGCAATTTAATTTCTTTTACATATATTGTAATTTAGTTTAGTTCAGTGGATGTGTTGCTCCTAATGATTTTTCTACTATTTGCTTCACATTTTGGACTGCGTGTGATCTGGTTTCTGATTTTTATTGTTTCTGAAGAAACCTGCTTGTTGCTGCCTTCAGTGAATTGTTGGGATTAGTATTATGTGTATTGATATTTATTATCTTTTGTTGATGTTTTGGGTGGTTTGTAGTTTGGCTAGTGTATTGAGATGTATTCTCCCTTGCTATTTTTGTTTCATTAGGACCAGTGGGTTATACAAGTTGTAATATTGTACTCTATTTCGTTTGTTGAATGAGAAATCTATCGTCTTGGCGAAAAAAAATGTAATTTTTTCAAAAATTTAATAAATGCACAATATTGATAAGTTAAGTGCACAATATTGTGACTGGATATGCACATTAAAAATTTTCACACTGCAAGAATGCACATTAGTGTAAGACAGATGCACATTAATGTATGAGATAATAGTGTAAGACATATGCACATTAATGTATGAGATAATGCACTTTAGCGTAATAGTGTATTGTATAAATCACAACAGTGTGGTGGTGCAGTTCTCGACTAAATTCCAAGTTGGGTTTAGATATTTAAAAAAAAAGTATTTAGGAATTTCAACTATACTACAATTTAGTTCTCATGGGCCAAATGAAAACTTTAATAAATGCACAATAGTGCTATGTAAAATGCACAATATTTCGTGTGGATATGCACATTAAAATTGCAGTCATATTTTTTTATGGAATTATAGAATTTTCACCGTCTACACATTTAAAATCTCACAAAATTTACTAAATTAATGTAAATGTTTTGATATATTATCACTAAATGAGAAAATAAAACCATCTTAAAACCTAAATATCGTTGAATTCTCATCCCTAAATCTAAATCTTAAAGGCAATCTCTAAACTTAAATTCCACAAAACATATATCATATAGATACATATTATCCCCTTATATATTGCACCATATTACACGATTAACTGCACATTATAGAAACAAAGTGCCTAATAAATTTTGAGCTCTCATCCCTAAATCTAAATCTTAAAGGCAATCTCTAAACCTAAATTCCACAAAACATATATCATATAGATGCACATTATCTCCTTATATGTTGCACCATATTACACGATTAACTGCACATTATAGAAACAAAGTGCCTAATAAATTTTGAACGCCATCTACTATTGCCCAAATATCAATGATATAGAAGGTGAATCACAAATCACAAAATGTGTTTATTGCCAATCTAACTTTATACTCGAAATACGAGTGATAACAAAAGAAACACATTCGTATTAATGTTCATAATCTAGAATTTTTGTCTAAATTCCACAAATCAACAAATAACAAAAGAATGTTCATAGTCCAAAATACACTTCACGTTGAAATTAAAAAAAAAAATATTAAAAAAATGAGAAGCTACGTGCAAAATACAACAATGCAAAATTGCACGTTATTGTATAAAATATGCACAATAAAATATCACTTTGTAATAATTATCAATTTTCTCATTTGTACCTGGCGGGCCGTCCTCGTCTAGCTCTCCACACACGGTTTCATCTCCAGCAGCCTCCCATCGAAATTAGCTATCGTGCTCAGGTTATGCGCTTTAAAGCATACGATCATTGCATTCACTAATGCAAGCCTCGTGTTTAAAGTAAGCCGAGGATTGTCCTTTAATTCCCTCCTCTAGTGTTCCATCTGTAACCCACAACATACTCTGTCACAATCACAATCAGCTCCTTGATCTCATATGCCTCCCTAAGGATATCAACCACGATCAGCTTTGAGCTTATCCTCCAGCTGCAAGAAATTGAAGATGAGGACTGGGGCCGCGTATGTTCAGACTCGATTACTTGCTCCAGCCCCATTTGATTGCAACCGGACATTACAAGGGACGAGGTGAAAGTACGTAAATAGGTGTGGTTGCCCACGCGTAGTCTACAAATTGAGATTTCAAAGGGTCAAACTTTTTTATGCCCAACTGGCCGGTCAGAAGGCGCATGTCCATATCAAAGGTTCTAATGGCGGCGTGGTCAGCATCCAGGAACGAGTGCTGAACCCAGATCTGGCTTACGGGCATCCTTGCATTGGGAACTACGAAAAAAAATGAAAGTGAACTGCTATCCACCTTAGTCGGTGTCTCAGCTGAGAGGTCCAGGTCCTCGAGGTCCCACCCTCCTTCCTCCTCCCACCGTTGTTCCCATGCGCGTCGAGCTCATCCAATAATGTCACCATTCTGAATGTTTTCCACGACAGCAATGTCCAGGCCTTTGCCCCAGTCACCGTTGAAGTCCTCTTCGCTGGGTCCCTTGATCACCACATCGAGGCTAATACGCACTTGTTGACAATATGTAGGGGCCAATCTCAAATCGGGAAAAGGAGCTAGAGAATCATAGAACGAACCTGATCTAAACATAAACACACCTTAATCATTTAGATATTATGCAATAATAGATGCTAGAACTACTTCAGTCTGATGTATATCTAGCACGCATCAATTTCAGCAACAAAACTAAATCAGTAGTCCGACACCAGTGACAATAAGCCAACAAACAAGCTTAACTTCCCATTTTATTGTCCAGATACCAACCTCCATTAACCCATCCTCAGTGGCGCACTTAGTTAAACCCGTACGCCCGCCTTGTCTTCATCATCCAAACGGGTCTTGATCACGTAGTCGACAGCCACCTGCAACACATTATTTATAAAAGGTCATAACAACATCCTATCCAAAGTTTCAAATCAGATAAAAAGTGAGGGCTTACTGCAACTCTGGAATCTAGTTCGACAAAACAATCGTCTATTTCAATAGTTATTCTAGTCAGGAAATTGTCTCTTTCATTGATTGTTCATATATGGTAATTGTATCCTTTAATGGTTGTTTAGCTTTGACTATTTTTTCCTGGCGAGCATTCTGAACCGTGTTGCTCTGTCACATGAATTTGATCATTCAATTCAGCACGGTCAAATATACATAGATTAAAAGAAAATACAGAGCATTTAAAAGATGAAATCTATGCCAAATTTTAAAAGCAATCAGCTGTGGAAAATCTGATAACTTATCAAACCAAAAAAGCACCTTCTGCGTATAGTTCAGAAAAATGGGGAAAATTTTAAAAACATCAAACATATAGAACTAAATTGGGTATCATTAGGCTAATATAAAAGAATCAACACACTAATGCACATACAATCTACCTAATCCAACATAAACTACTCATCAAACTATCACAAAACATAGAAATGCAAAAAGAAGAAAGAAAGGACAAAACCCTAGAACGATCCAAAAACCAATCGCTAACAAGTTATTGTCACAATCGAAAACGCATATACACATAAAACACACATAGACAAAATCAAAGGAACTGACAAACCAAACAAACAAAAGCTCAGATATTAACCCTATTAAAATCGAATAGGATCTAAGAGCATAAGCTTTACTTGACGCTGTGGTGTGGGCCGATTAACACTCTGTCTTCGGCATCCCTGACCCTTCGCGCAGCCCCGATTAACTCGGAGATTTCGGTTTGAATACGGAGTTCAAGTGCTTTTCTATTTTGTCGTATTTTCTTGCATGTTTTCATGTGTTGTTTATGTCCAATTTGCACGATCAGGAAGACGGGATATTTTCTGAGCCATTGTCCATGATTTCGATGCCGAGCCATTTCGAGACGAGCCAACCGAGCCACTTGTTCTAGTCATCTGAGCCACCGAGAGCAGCTGGACATTTGCAGCGAGCATGGACTCGCGTGCCATGAGTCTAGCCCGAGGACAGTCCAACCCGCACCCCAACACTCGCCGCGAGTCCCTATTCGCGCCCGATGAGATCACCGTGATGCACCCCAACTTTTGTCGACACTCGCTGCGAAGAGAAACTCGCGACCTGCGAAGTGCGACCCCAGGGCACTTCTTGTGAACCTATTTCGCG
This sequence comes from Striga hermonthica, assembly GCA_902706635.1. NCBI lineage: Eukaryota > Viridiplantae > Streptophyta > Magnoliopsida > Lamiales > Orobanchaceae > Striga > Striga hermonthica. Next base: position 20,609,190 of record CACSLK010027831.1, read on the forward strand.
ACCCGCGAACGCTCCAGGCTGCACTATTCCATGCCCACATTCTCTGCGAAACTGGTTTCGCGACCTACTGATATAGCCCCATTGTCATAGTCCAGTTTAGGTGCTGATTACTCGACTGAATAAGCGCTAATGACGACACCATAAGTCGTCTCCCTCGAAGTCAATCGTGTTCATAAAGTCGACTGACGCCGCTAGCCTGATAGCAACTCGAAGACGACTTTCGCAGGACGACCTCCCGTGAAAGACGAGAAGTGAAACACAGTCTCCGAATACTCATGAATAATCTAAGTCGACTCGACAAGACTGCGAGTCGACTTACCCGTCTCGAGACAAGAGCTCCGACGACTTCACACACTTCGATATAACACGAGCCTCCGAACAAGACTGAATCTACATAGGATAAGAAGGAATCTACATGCTGACTCAGGAGTGGACAGAATGCGAACCGACCAGGTCATTTTGGACATTTCGTGTAAGTCGGCCAGGGCATTTAGGGTACCTCAGGTAAGTGTTTGGACCTCTATATAAAGGAGGTGAGGTAACTCCAAACCCTAACTTTCATTCTCTACTCATTTTCCAGCTGTTGCTCCCACTAAGCAGAGCTCACCTTCATCACTCTCATTGACTTGAGCGTCGGAGGCTCTTCACCGGAAACACTTTCGGTGTTGAGTTCTTGCAGGTGTTCGTTGCAGTTCAAAGGCAACTTAAGGACGATTCGAGCAGATCGGAGCCATTTCCACTGGTTCACTCCAGACCTAAGAGAAGACCCATTAAATTGGCGCCGTCTGTAGGGAGTTCTTGAAGGAAGTAAGAGCTTTACACCTTGTTCCGATATGTTTGACATGGCGGAGAAGGAGGGATTGTCGAGAAACTTGAATGAGGACTTCAGGGGAGCATGGACAGACAAACGGCCTCCGCCGATTCCCGGCCCTAGACCACCTCTCCAAGTGCTCGATTTTCCACCGTTTGGAGGACATGCGCCGTCGGGAGTGTGCGTTGAGGAAGAAACACCCGTCACCCCACCTGGGGTAAAGATTCCAGTGCTAACACAAGGAGGATCTAGCCAGATGAGGGGCACGAACACGGGAGTCGACGGGCAAAAGTCGACTGAGACTTCTTTGAGCCTGGGGAGACTACCTGGAATGTTGGAACAAGGGGCGAGGCCACCACCCCAGGTCGAGGAGCCGATGTTAACCATGACGAGGAGCGATATGCATAAGATGATTGCGGAGGCAGTGTCGGCCCAACTTAAGCAGACGCAAGTCGAGCAACCCAGGGTCGAGAAGCCTAGGGTCGAGCAACCTCGGATCGAGCAGCCACCCCCTGAGCGCGAGCAGCAAGCACAATCCCATGAAAGGTAGAGCAGAAGGGCAGAAGAGGAAGATTCTTCTGTCAGAACTATCAATCCGCAGGCAAGAAACGATACTCTAGAGCAACTGATGGCTCAGGTGCGAGACTTGCAGGCCCGAGTCGAGGGGAGAAAAACTGGAAGTTCAAGAGGGCACCCGTTCTCGCAGCATATCTTAGATGCCAATTTGCCACAGGGGTTCAGGGAGCTGAACATTAAATATGATGGGTCGACTGATCCTTCTCGACATCTACGGAGTTTTGAGAATATGGCGGTTCTGCATCGTTACAACAATCTTATTCAATGTCGAGCATTCCTGACGACCTTGCGAGGACCTGCGCAAGATTGGTTCCACCAACTGCCTCCAGGGGCCATCAAGAACTTTGACGGATTTAGCTCGAGTTTTTTGAACCAATTTGCGAGTGTGAAAGCCCAGGGGAAGTTACCTTACCTTGATAGGTATGCAAACAGAAAGAAGGAGAATCACTGCGAGATTATGTGGAAAGATACACGCGGGCGTGTGTCGACGTGCCTTCGGCCACAAAAGAGATCAAGTCGGGTGGACTCACTAGGGGATTACTCCCAGGGTTGTGCAGAATTCCCTAGCAAAGCGACCTGGGAGGACTTTTGATGAGGTCTTGAGAAGGTGTGCAAAATACATGAATGTCGAGGAAGCAGAAGCCGACTTCGCAAGCAGCAAAGGAAAAAATCAAACCCCGGGACGAGAAGATAGATAAGAAAGTGAACCTGTCGGGAGAAAGGAGAGGATCCCCGAGAGCGGACAGGGAGGGGCGATCTAGGGGATGGAGGCCGACTCAATACACCCCTTTGTTAGCCCCTCAAGAACGAATGTTGAAGTATGTCGAGGAGACTCAAAGCCTAATACAAGGCCTGGGAAAATTTGAGTTAACACAAATCCCACGAGAAGAAAACAAGCGAGCCGACTGGCTAGCAAGGATTGCAAGTTCCAACGAGGGAAAGGTAGGAGGCCACATTACCACTATGCACTTAGAAGGGAGTGTTCTGGGCGAGACGATGGAGGTCGATGAGAAAGACGATTGGAGGAAGTCGATTCGTGAGCTCTTGCAGGGTCGAGTATCCATAGGAGACAAACAAGAAGCAGAAAAGGTGGCCCGATACTTAAGCAAATACTTTGAAGTCGGCAGGATCCTGTATAAGAAGTCGATGGTCGGACCCCACCTACGATGTGTTTCTGAAGAAGAAGAAGGAATCCATGTCCTGAAAGAAATTCACGAAGGGTGTTGTGGAGCGCACATACGGTCTTGGGCTTTAACCGGCAAAGCCCTGCGAGCGGGCTACTACTGGCCTAAGATTCGAGCAATGGAAAAACAGTTGGTCCAAAAATGCGAAAAATGTCAACGCCATTGGCAAATCACTCACATCCCGGCCAAGTACATGACGACGATCAATTATCCAATCCCCTTTGCCCAATGGGGAATTGACTTAGTGGGTCCGTTGCCAATGGGAATGGGGCAAAGAAAATTCCTTGTAGTCGCAGTCGACTACTTCAGCAAGTGGGTCGAGGCAGAACCATTGGCAAAGATTACTGAAGAAAAAATGATATAATTTCTATTCAATAACATCTGCTATCAATTTGGAATCCCAAAGGTATTGATTTCAGATAAAGAAACCCAATTCCAAGGGAAGAGTATCCTGGCATAGTGCCTCGACATGGGAATAAAGCAAAGATTTGCCTCGGTGGCGCACCCCCAGGCAAATGGCCAAGTTGAAGTGACAAACAGAACGATCCTTCAAGGATTGAAGAAGAGGTTAGAGAAAGCATCGGGAGCCTAAGTTGACGAGCTAACAACTGTTTTATGGGCTTATCGAACGACTCCGAGAAGTTCAATGGGTCAATCCCCATTTCACATGGTTTACGGAATGGAAGCACTCCTTCCCATTGAAGTCGAACTGAACTCCCATAGGTCGACATTTTATGAGAAAAAGAAAAACGAGGAGATGATTGAGGAAGCCCTTGATCTGATTGAAGAAGGACGAGAAGAAGCCTGGGTGCGCTTAGTAGAACACAAATAGAAAATGCGTGCCACCTTCGACAAGTCCGAACCAGACGGTTCCAAGTGGGAGATCTCGTCCTCAAGCGAGCAGACGCCCTCAAACATGTCGGGAAGCTCGAAACTAATTGGGAAGGACCCTACACCGTCAAAAAAGTGCTCTAGAGAGGTTCATATGAACTCGAGGATCGGGAAGGCCGACAGCTGTCGCGATCTTGGCACGTGATCCATCTCAAGCGTTTTTATGCTTATGGCAATATTTCAAACTCCTTTTTGTACTAAGCAATGTTCAAATCAAATTCAGTAATGGAGTGAATGTTGAGTTTACGTTTCAATTATGTTTTTTACATTTTCATGTCGACCTTATTATGATAACTGGGAAAATCGAATTCTTCAAAACGGCTATATAGCTGACTAACTCCAACGACTACAAAGTCGATACCTAACAACTACGAAGTTGTATCTTCGAGTGGAATCTCGACTAATCTACGAAGCTTACGATAATGAAGTCAACTAAACAACTACGAAGTTGTATTCTCGAGTAGAATCTCGACAAGGCTACGAAGCCTACGACTACGAAGTCGACTAAACAACTATGAAGTTGTACTCTCGAGTAGAATCTCGATAAGGCTACGAAGCCTACGGCAACAGAGTCAACTAAACAATTACGAAGTTGTATTCTCAAGAGGAATTTCGAGAAAACTGTGAAACCTACAACAACGAAGTCAGCTTACACAACTGCGACGCTAAAACACTTAAAGAAAAAACTCTTTCCGACGTATCGTTTCAATTAACCAAGAAACGTCTGAACAAAAATGTTGACGCGATTATAAAGCTACTCATACGACAAATGTTTACCAGCTACGAAGCTGCTAAAATCGTTGCTCGTCTTCGACCAGCTCGCAAGAAGGGTTGGGAGAAGACGACTCGAAAAAATTGTTGAACAGCTATGAAGCTGCTAAAATCATTGCTCGTCTTCGACCAGCTCGCAATAAGGGTAGGGAGAAGATGACTCGAAAAACTTTTGTTCAACATCTATGAAGCTGTTAAAACCGTTGCTCGACTTTGACCAGCTCGCAAGAAGGGTTGGATAAGATGACTCGAAAAACTTTTGTTCAACAGCTATGAAGCTATTAAAACTGTTGCTCGACTTCGACCAGCTTGCAAGAAGGGCTGGGAGAAGACGACTCGAAAATTTTTTGTTCAACAGCTATAAAGCTGTTAAAACCGTTGCTCGACTTCGACCAGCTCGCAAGAAGGGTTGGGAGAAGACGACTCGAAAAACTTTTGTTCAACAGCTGTGAAGCTGTTAAAACCATTGCTCGACTTCGACCAGCTCGCAAAAGCAGTTGGGAGAAGATAGGCTGAAAAACTTTAGAATATCAGCTATGAAGCTGCTAATACCATCGCTCAACTTCAACAAGCTCGCAAGCCGGGTTGGGAGAAGCAATAGGACGAGACAACACACTTGGAAAAATTCAAATCAATCAGATAAACATCGACATGAACATTAAAAGCACACAAGCAGTCAAAAAGAACGGACATATAATGCATTCACGAATAAGTTGATTACATCATAGGTCACCTCGACCCTTACAAAAATAGCCAACACGGGCCGAGGCCGACAAAACAAAAAA
>CACSLK010027831.1:20630113-20640501 GCA_902706635.1 Striga hermonthica
GAATATGTATTTAATAGATTATTTAATGTTCTAATATAAAAGAGTCCAATGTGTGATGTTTAACTTGGACATTAAGTTACCTTAGAACATGGGGAATGGTAGTATGATTAGTACTCTAAGTCTCCTCCTCCTATATATACTACATACCCCTCTCTCCCATCTCATATGAAATAAAGTTCTCAACATCAAGGGCTTTGTGAAAGGACGAGAGACGAGGGAGAGAGAAAGCAACACACGAACGCGGGAGAGGGGAAGCAACGCACGATCGGCCAGACATACAAGAAGAACAGGGAAGGACTATAATGGATTCTTGTAAGTCTCTATGTGCAATTTAATTTATGCAAAAGATCCATGTTCTATGAATTGATAGAATTACATGCTTATGGTTTATTCAATTCCGCATAATTGTTATGGATATACCCGTTAAATTCTTACACATATATCCAAAATATAATGAGTAGAGGCTAATAAAATTTCATTCATTGAGAAATGGCGGTGGTGAATGAAGATTGTTGGTGTAATAGCCCGTGCGCATGAGAGAGCTGTCTCATTAGATCCATAACCCTTGCTCTGTATTCTCTGGCCTGATTCACCGCCTCCGCCTCCGCCTCGCCCAGCTGGGAGCTCAGCCGTTCCTCAGCCTCCTCCGCCACCGCCACCCGCCGCCATACCTTCCGGAGCTCCTCCTTCATCCGATCCTCTCTCTCCATACCCATCTTCACCTCCCTCTCCAACTCCTTATTCCTCCGCCGGAGAGCATCCTCCGTCCCGTCACTCGTGGCCATCGCAAACAGTTTGTTAAGCAAGCCAAGCCTAGGTTTTATTTACGATTTTCCTTTTATCGAGTTTCTTAATTAAGGTCGAAAACCTTTGGGATTATATGCGGAAATTGGTAAACCGATTTGCGTCCAGGTTCAACGAATCTGATATTGCCTCAATATTCTAGACAGTTGCGTGGGCGTTGAAAATTTGAAATTTGAAGTCGGGGTTGAAATGGTCGTGAAGACGTGTTACCGACTTGACACGCTGCTAAGTTTGTGCGATTGGGTATTATGGTTAGCGTCGTCATTGCGTCTTACTCTTATTTATTTATACTACTACTCCAAGCATATCAAATTGTTCATAAAATACATGGAAACTTCCATAAAAATCCTAAAGCAATTTTAATGTTCTTCCTCAATCGGCAATCCCTACATTAATTTTTTTTCCTCTACACTTGTCCGTACCTCTATATTCATCTTCCACTTTAACTCGTTTTTCTTAATATAAATCAAAAATGAAAGAAAAATGATACATAGTGAATCTAGTGTACAGCTAGGTTGACAACACAAGTGGAAACATCCACTTATGTATTTTTTTTTATTTTTATATTTATGAATAATTTTTACTTGTGTTGTCAACCTATTGTACAACGTGACATTTCTCAAAATAAAAACACAAATAACATTACTCATTACCAACCTAACTTTACATATTATTTTATTAATAATCTTTCTTTCCACTACAATCTTTGTTAATTTTTTATTATTTTTTTTCTCTCTTTTCATATATTTTTTTACTATTTTTTTTATCATCTTTTATTATTTATCTCTTTTTTTTTTCCAAAACGATAGATGTATTATATAAAAACGCACAAATGTGCAAATGAGCAGTCACCGGCTAAATACAAGCAGCCAATAGCTGAATAAAAATGGGAGGACAGTCAACAAACCGCCTAGAGCCGACCCCAACAGGGTAATGCTCGGGACCACAACAAAACTAGAACAAAACACAAAGACGACCCCAACAGGGTAATCCTTTGGAACACTAAAAACTAGAACAAAACACACAACACAAAGACGACCCCAACATGGTAATGCCAAAGTGTGAGATCCCAACAAGATAATAAGGTCACACTTAGGCTAATCGAGGACAACGGCCCAAACCTAAAACACAAGAACAAACACATACAATGACATTGAAAAAACAAAACTAAACAACAAAAAAACTAAACTAAAACATATAATCATTCCCCGACAACCGAACAGGCCCGAACAACATGGAACAATCGACACAAGAATGAGTCTCGGCCCGAGAAACCACTACCGAAACTGCGCAACCGCCTATACAATAGCCGAAACCGAAACCAGAACCAATCTCAGAATCGACCCATGTAATATCCCATTCAGTTATTAGTAAAATGTATCAATTTATTTCTAAGATGGAGCTATTTTGAGTTAAAATGTTCAAAATTTTAAGCTTTTCAAGTCACACGAGTCGTGTGGCAAGCCACACGAGTCGTGTGGCTCAATGTACTGTTCAAATCTGCTCTCGGCATAGTCACACGACCCGTCACGCGAGTCATGTGAGTTCACACGACCCGTGTGACACGTCACACGACCCGTGTGACCGACAAAAATTTCAGATTTTATGATTCGAGTTTGGTGCCAACTATAGTTCATTTTAAGTATTTATTTTAAGTATGGATGATTTCTACAAGTTAGAAATTGATATGTTTATGATGATTAAGTTTTATAAGTTTTAATTATTTATTTTGTTGATTTCTTCACTCCATTATATTATATTCAAAGTTTTTGCCTATAAATAGTGGGCTTAAAATCTGAATTTTTACACCAAGAAATATTTCAAAGTTACATAAGTTCATTTGTGAGAGTGAGTGGTGGAATTCTAGTAAAGTGAAGATTTTTGGAGTGAAGAATCAAAGTTTTCAAGTTCAAGTTCTAGCAAGAAGAAGGTAATTACTTATCTTAAATTCATGTTTTAGATGAGATAAGTAGTTATTAGTATGTATTTTAATGAATTTGAAATTGAGATTATAATTGATTTGATGAATTCAATGAGTTTAAGTTGTTATAAGATCAATTATAAAGTATATGTGTTCATTGATATTAGATTATCCAATAAAGTATGATTTGGATAAGTAATTCTTATGTAAATGAGGAGTACATAAGAAAAATAATTGAGTTATTTGGCATGTTATAACTTGAGATAAAGATTTTGAAGTTAGTATGCAAGTTGAATTTCATGATATTAAGTTGAGAAATGAATGTGTTATTATGATTAGATGGCATATAAGATGTATTTCATGTTAAAGTTTTTAAGAGTAATTGATATGGAATTCTCATATTATTGATGATGAGTAAAGTGACCAAGTTTTAGTGTAATACGTTGAGAATACAATTTTAATATAAATTGTTTCAAGTCTTACATATTAATGTCATGATTTGATGTTATGATTTGTATGTATGAGAATTTAGTTATAATTTTCATTACCAAGCAAGTTTAAGACACGTTTAGTTGTTTATGAATCATGTAATTAATGTTGATAAAAATATGTTTGAGTTTATGTATGTGAATTTAGTCATTTTACCTTACAAGTTATTTTAGTAAAATTTGAGAATAATTCAATGTCTTAGATTTTAAAGACATGATTTATATGAGTTAATTTGATGGCCTTGAGTAAAAGTTTGAGAAGTTAAGTTGTTCGATGCATTAATGTTCATTTGAACTATAACAGGCCTATTTAACCTCTTTAAGATTCGAATAAGTTATCAATTAGATTTAAGAATCTCAGCATCCTATTGAGAATACTCCCAGCATAGTACTTAGTATATTTGTCTATATTTTTATGTAGTTGCAGATACAGCTACCAGTACAACACTTACGATTTTCAAATGTTTGCAAGAAGAAAAGGTGGAGACACAACCTAGGTATTACATTGAGAATAGCTATTATCATGTCAAAGGTATGTATATGAGTTATCCACTTTGGGTGGAGGCGCAGTAGCCTTAATATGCCATCCCGAGTTCTGGTGGCGGCGCATTAGCCTTAATATGCCATCAGAGTGTGCACACGGTTAAGGGACCAAGTGTCCAAAAGTTTAAGTTCAAGTTACCGGTCCAAGTGTCCGGGAGATCAAGTCTAAGTTTATATATACCTGCGATCATGATATTGATATTATTATTACTGTTTACTTTAGTATGGGTTTTTTACGGAGTACAGTGGATTAGTACTCACGCCCCACTATTATCATTTTCAGGTAACAGGGTCATTGCGGAGGTGTGAGATCGGCTATGGTGGTGTGGATTGATGATTTGGTTCATTTGTTATATTGTGGACTTTTAATAAGGTTTCGGTTTGTATTATACCATGCTTGTAAGATTTCCGCTACGTCTTTCAGATATTGAACATGTGTGACAGTATTTTCAGATTTAAAAGATTTATCGAGTTCAATTTTCATACATGTTCGATAATTAAAATCTATTTATTTGTTAGACTAAGTTTTGGAGAAAACAGATTTTAAAGAAGATAAGTTTTTAGTAGCATCCCGAGCTAAGTTAAACAGATTTCGAAAAATTTATAAGCACTTTCGAAGAAAAAGTTGCAAAAAATGTACTCTGATAAGCGGGGTGTTACAGTTGGTACAAAGCTAAATTCTAATTGCTCTGTATACTAAAAGTTTAAGTTCTAGAAAGGAAGTTTCAGAAAAAGATTTGTTTAGGAAAAGCCGACCACACCACACTCACACCTCGATTCCGGATTCGTCGGTTCCCCTGTGGATCCGGAAACCGGAAGGTCTCTGTACCAAAAAAAAAGTTTTTAAAAAAGCTTGTTTTTTTTAAAATATATGCAAATTACTAAGTCTATGCTCAATAGGATTCAGATATCCGAACCTTAGAAATCAGAATAAATGCCTAGATCGGTATCAAGAATTCATAGCAGTATCAGATATGTCCTCATATCAGAAATCAGAACTATGTTCAAGATTATAGTTGAACTTAGTTTATCGAGAAAATTATTGAATTGTTAAGAATTGTGCTTTTCCAAGAATTCAGTATTCTTTTTCAGTAATTTCAAGTTCAACTCATGTCCAGATTAAGTATATAGATGGCACGCTGTAAAGTTTTACATGAGATATTCATAGTTGCCCAGTTTCGCGACAAATTTTTTAAAGTTCACAAGATCAAGAAAGTTATCTGAATATTTTAAAGTTAAGCCATTAGATTAAAGTTAAATTCGGACTCTAAAAGTTGACCTATTTTGAGTATATACATAAAAGTAACGATTTTCGGTGTATAAGAGCATAAGTCTGGGTAGATCATGGAGGTTTGTAATAAGAACCATAATTCCGGATATACCATGGAGGCTTGAAACTGAACCATAAGAGTAATGTTTAAGAAAGTAGTCAATCTTTAGAGTCAGAAATGAAGGTATCTTATCAGTTAAATACCGAAAATTTTTAGTTTGCAATGTTCAGAAACAAAGTTATCAGTACTTGTATGATCAGTCTTATATAGTACGTTTCAGAAGTTAATAAGCATGAGTTTAAAAGTATCAGTATATAGAGCCAAGTATTTTCATTATTATCATGGCGACTTGAAATAAGAGTCACAATGTCGGGTAATTACCAGATAAAGAACAATGTTCATGAATTTTGAATAATTGCTTTTAATAGCTAATTAGCTGGGTACATTATGGAGACTTGAAATAAGAGTCATTAATCCGAGTTTACCTAGAACTTGGACAGACATCAGTCAGCTCATAAGTTTCACATTCCAACATTGAGAAGATCAGTTAAATCTCTCAAAAGAGTTTTTAAAAGTAAAGTATAAGTCATCTGGATATGTGATAATAGTTTGTTTAATAAGACAAAGACGATTAAGTTTCCATTTATATTCGTCAATATCATAAAGGATTATTCAAGCACACTGTTGAGGATTTCATTACTACAAAAGAAGCTATTACAGATTCATCAGAAATAGCAAAGCAGATGCATGATAAGCAGATAAACCAAAAGTGAATCCTCAACTAATACAATATATATATATGTATATATATATATATATATATCTATATAAAGAGGGTGCATCTCAAGGGTCTAATATCTCTTAACTCTGCCACCCATGATAGAGATCAAGGTTTATAAAGCTAAATCTGGTGGATCAAAAGTTCTTTTCTGCTTGATCCCTGGAGTTTCCACAGAATCTTGAGAGATGTTTTCTTGAAGCTTTTTGATAAGTTCAGCAGCAGTATCTGCATAGTTGATGATCTCTCTAGTAGAAGCAGAAATAAAAGTTTGAAATACACTTTCATCAAGAAAACTAAGAAAGCCATTGAACACGTGATATGAATTTAATAGACCAATGGGCTTATTATGAAGTTTCATGTCAGCCCAAGAAGCAATAGTAAACATGGTCATTAAAGTTTCATATCCACCCGGAAGTACGATGAAAGCATCACTTTGGTTTAGCATGAACATAGTGCAATCATAGTAAGAGTTAGAAAGCATTAGACTGGTAGAGTCTTTGAGAACTTGTGAAGGAGCTCTGTGAAAGGGTAGAACAATTTTCACTTCAATCTCAAAGCATTTTCCAGCCAAGAGCAAGTTATCAAAGAAAGTGAGGCTAGTTCCTCCATACAGTCAAGTGATCTTTTGTTTTCCCAATTCTAGTACTAATTGGGATACAATATCTAAATTTTGAGAAGAGGTTACAAGTTTAGAACCACCAAGAACGCAAATAGTTTTTATAGAAGGAAGAACTTTGGTAACTTGAGAAGACTCAGGAGTCTCCATTTGGAGTAGAGAGATACTCAAATAGGAGAAAAGATGGGTTATTTAAAGAAAAAAAATGAGTATTATATTGTTTTATTTCGGCAGAAGCATAGACATGGGAGTTAAGTATTAAATGAGTTGTATTTATCAGAAGAAATAAATACTTTTTAATAAGGGAGTTAGCAGAGACAGCTGTTGCAAATAGAATCCTTAGCAATAATGTTTTTGAGACTATAGTGGTTCTGTTCATCTTTGAAACAGACCCATAAAGACATAAGCTCTCGATGCACATATCCACTGGGATGTGTATCGAGAATTTGTTTGAGGGTTTGATCCAGGGATTCCTTGTTCAAGCCATTCTTAATGAAAGCTATTTTATCTTCTCAATTTGTGGACACAAACCTCACCGATTTGCATCGGGTGTCGCAATTCAATCGAGCACATTTATAGCAGCCGCCTATTCGTTTTGCTCTACGTTTCTTGGCAAGATTATTTCTATCCATACCTGGTAGATATTTATAAGAATTTGGATATTCGCCAGACATTCGGACTTTTGCTTCAATCAACCATCGTATATCATGTGGAAGATTATGGATCATTAGCACTCTCTATCTTTCCACTCGAGATCGATAAATTCTTTTTATATTAAGGGGAAGAAAGGAATATAAATTGTGAATGTTTGAAAGTGCCAGATCCATTTGTTATTTTAGACCATTGCTAAAGAAGATTGAAGATTAGCGAGCCTGTTTATAGAAGATTGAAGCGTATGAAGTAAGTTACAGAGATAAAGATCAGACATTAAAGTATTTTTAATGTCAGAAATACGCAATCGGTATGCACTTAATGCAGCAGAAATCAGATGTGAGATGTCGAATATAATTGAAGAATGAATTATTGTGATGTTGAGTTATGTCGGTCAGCATTATTGAAGAAAGAATAAGTCACCTCGATGGGTGAAATGTGGTATGATCAGTAGTTGGGTAAATTACTGCGCAGCAGTGCAGTAATTTCCAATTAGTTCTTTAAGTGATATTGGTTGTATTAAAGTCAGAAGAATATAAGTACTGATAGTAGTGCTTGATCAGAAGATTTCCCGGCGCAGAAGCAAGTTCAGTGCAGTTGAAAATGCTAACATATATGTGAATTTTTATGTTTGCAGGTGATATTGACATTGTAGGTACACACATGTAAATGTTCTACCCGAAGGGCCCCGGTTAGTGGGTACATCGCATGCAAAGTGCCGCATAGTCATGTTCCGAGTCATAAGAAGCAGGTCAAAGCATTTAGCATTACCATCATTAAGATGGAAGATGATCGAGGAAACAGTTGAGTATGTAGCTGAAATTCAAGAAAGGTTCAAGATTGCTCCGAGTTGGCAGAAGTATTCAGCTGATAAGCATGGACGAGAAATGAATTTTGAGATTTGAGATAAAGTCTTTCTGAAAGTTCGACTAATGAGAAGTGTCGTTCGTTTCGGGAAGAAAGGTAAGTTGCATTTTTGTATATGTGTTCGTTCAAAATTTTTTAACAGAGAAGTATTTTATCATTTAACTTTAACTCCCGAGTTGGTTTGTATGTGTAATGTTTTTCATGTATCAATGATACGTGCATATGTGAGCGATCCAAATCATGTGCTTTAGCACAATGAGATTAAGATTTAGCCAGTTTTAACTTACAAGGAACAGCCGGTATCAGTTTGGACCAAAAGGTTCATCGGATAAGGAATCGATATTCCCCTCGTTTGTATAAAATGGAATCGCCACAAAGAATAAGATGCCACTTTGGAGCAAGAAATTGATATTAAGTATAGAATTATGATATATACTCAGATAGTATGTATTCCAGTTTCAGTATTTCCGAGGACGGAAATAGTTTTAAGTTGGGTAGATTGTAATATCTCATTCAGTTATTAGTAAAAAGTATTAGTTTATTTCCAAGATGGAGCTATTTTGAGTTAAAAAGTTCAAAATTTTAAGCTTTTCAAGTCACACGAGTCGTGTGACGCAATGTACTATTCAAATCTGCTCTCGGCATAGTCACATGACCCATCACACGAGTCGTGTGAGTTCACACGACCAGTTTGACACGTCACACGACCCGTGTGATCGACAGAAATTTCAAAATTTTATGATTCGAGTTTGCTGCCAACTATAGTTCATTTTAAGCATTTAATTTAAGTATGGATGATTTCTACATGTTAGAAATTGATATGTTTATGATGATTAAGTTTTATAAGTTTTAATTATTTATTTTGTTGATTTCTTCACTCCATTATATTATATTCAAAGTTTTTGCCTATAAATAGTGGGCTTAAAATTTGAATTTTTACACCAAGAAATATTTCAAAGTTATATAAGTTCTTTGAGAGAGTGAGTGGTGGAATTCTAGTAGAGTGAAGATTTTTGGAGTGAAGAATCAAAGTTTTCAAGTTCAAGTTCTAGCAAGAAGAAGGTAATTACTTATCTTAAATTCATGTTTTAGATGAGTTAAGTAGTTATTAGTATGTATGTTAATGAATTTGAAGTTGAGATTATAATTGATTTTATGAATTCAATGAGTTTAAGTTGTTATAAGATCAATTATAAAGTATATGTGTTGATTGATATTAGATTATCCAATAAAATATGATTTGGATAAGTAATTCTTATGTAAATGAGGAGTACATAAGAACAAGAATTGAGTTATTTGGCATGTTATAACTTGAGATAAAGATTTTGAAGTTAGTATGCAAGTTGAACTTCATGATATTAAGTTGAGAAATGAATGTGTTATTATGATTAGATGGCATATAAGATGTATTTCATGTTAAAGTTTTTAAGAGTAATTGATATGGAATTCTCATATTATTGATGATGAGTAAAGTGACCAAGTTTTAGTGTAATACGTTGAGAATACAATTTTAATATAAATTGTTTCAAGTCTTGCATATTAATGTCATGATTTGTTGTTATGATTTGTATGTATGAGAATTTAGTTATAATTTTCATTACCAAGCAAGTTTAAGACAAGTTTAGTAGTTTATGAATCGTGTAATTGATGTTGATAAAAATATGTTATGTATGCGAAATTTGTTATTTTCACTTACAAGTTATTTTAGTAAAATTTGAGAATAAGTCAATGTCTTAGATTTTAAAGTCATGATTTATATGAGTTAATTTGATGGACTTGAGTAAAAGTTTGAGAAGTTAAGTTGTTCGATGCATTAGTGTTCATTTGAACTATAACATGCCTATTGAACCTCTTTAAGATTCGAAAAAGTTATCAATTAGATTTAAGAATCTCAACATCCTATTGAGAATACTCCGAGCATAGTACTTAGTATAATTATCTATAATTTTATGTAGTTGCAGATACAACTACCAGTACAACACTTACGATTTTCAAAAGTTTTCAAGAAGAAAATGTGGGGACCCAGCCTGGGTATTACATTGAGTATAATAGCTATTATCATGTCAAAGGTATGTATATGAGTTTTCCGCTTTGGGTGGAGCCACAGTAGCCTTTATATGCCATCCCGAGTTCTGGTGGAAGCGCAGTAATCTTAATATGCCATCAGAGTGTGTACACGGTTAAGGGACTAAGAGTCCAAAAGTTTAAGTTCATGTTACCGGTACAAGTGTCCGGGAGATCAAGTTTAAGTTTATATATACCTGCGTGTTAGAGGTATGCTGTAAAAGCTGTGTTTTGCAGTTTCTATCAATTCCATTTTGATCTGGCAATCATATTTCGGTCTAAGTACATATGTTTGCAGTTTATTTATTTATGCAATACATACTCCATGTCTTATATTGAGATAGTGTGGTTCGAAGAGTTTCGAACGGAAAGATCACCTATC
>CACSLK010027831.1:20843684-20854719 GCA_902706635.1 Striga hermonthica
CAGGATCAACCGAGGATTGGAGGAGGAGGTCAAGCACGTGTATACATGTTGGCCAAAAATGAAGACGAACCGAACCAAGGCTGAGCAACTGATCGAATATCTGGGAGAAGAAGATTATTGTTTTTCTGTTTTCTTAGGATTTCATTTCTCGTAATCTTTTTTTTTAACTCACGTCTATTTTTCATGTAGTAACTTTGTTTGGAGACTTTGTTCACAAATAAGATTGGGTGCCCTTGAATTTCTACTTATCTTTATTTGTTTTCAAAGTTTGTGAATTTCATTTGTGATGCCATTAAATTAATGCGAAATTCAAGAACGCGAATACCATCACGACTCTTGAGGTATCTTAGCCTCGAGAAAGACGACAGTCGTTTATTTTCGTATGATTGAATTGAACGTTGCATGGAGGATAGCTTAGCGAAGAGAGCCAAGAAGATTTGATCACGTTAAGGATCATGAAGGATTTTAAGGAGGGTAGCCAAGGATCATGGCAGAACATCATAAAGAGGCGAGAAGAGTGACCATCACCAAAAAGGAGTGCCATGAAATAGTCGTGATGTGTTCGAGACGACCACCGAAGGACGCCCGAATCAAGACAAAGGATTATCACCATGAAGATTACTAGATGGAGTTATCGCTCTTCAATTGCATTATTGCAACCAAGGGAGGCGAAGAGCATAGTAGTTAGTTTGCAGTGGTAGATAACTGGAAGGTTCTAAAGGATGCGAGTGAGATTCGTAGTCCTAGGGCCAACCGGCCATTGTCGAAGTTAATTCGAGCTCGCTTAGGACTGACCGCTCAATTAGTTACCATTTTGAGAAAACTAATGTGGCGGCCACCGATGCTTGTAGTCGGAAGGGTCAAGATAAGCTAGTTGGTATTATTACTCAGCAGGGAATGCTGAGTCAGGAGTTGCTCGGTTAGAGATTAAAGTAGTAGAGTCGTCGTCTATAGCTAGTGATGTCGAGTATCGCTAGTTGTGAGACCCTCTATAAAAGAAAATTGTTACCAAATATTCGAGTGATACTTCCTAAGCCGCATACGAGGGGTTACTCGTGTCGGCAAGGTAGTAGGTTTTTGCGACCACATCAGATGGGAGGACGAGGATGAGATTCAGACGAAGTCTCCGAGCTTCGTGGTTTGGACTTCTCTCTTGCATTTGTTGTCCCTTGTAGGGATGCATATTCTTTTGTATATCCGAGGACGGAAATCTTTTAAGGAGGGTAGATTGTAGCGCCCCGTTTGTTTATTAGAATTTTTGGAATTTATGTGATTATTTATGTGCTTTATATTTGATCATTTCCCTTGTGTTATGTTATTTGTTCATTTATTATTATTAACTGCTCATTCTTACCCCATTTTATTTATCTGCTATATTGTTAAATTGTTATGTGCTTAATTTTGTGTATAATTATTATGTGGTTTATTTTATTCTGTGATGTGTATGAATAATTATGATTATTTTTAGACATTAGATTTATCGTTCGTCGATCTTCGATTATAACGGTGGAATTATTTTCAGTCCGTTTCAATCCATTTTGGTGCTATATGTTCGAAACGCGGGTTTGATTTTCGAACCTCCTTAGATATATATATTGGTCCGTTTGTCATAGCAATTCCAACTCATTTTGATATTTAATATGGCCCAATTGAGATTCAAATAGTGATGGCCCATTTGAACTTTTATTCTTCTTGGCCCATTGTAAATAAAGCATGTACCTTTATAACCTTGTCTTCACGTGAGTCTGACCCAGTCGTCTCCATCCGTTGCCTTTTGAAATCTTGTTGCAATTTTTCGGTAAATCTCCTTCGCACGTCTCTCTCTCTCTCGCTCTATAATATCTCGACCAGAGGAGTGTTATCCTCATCAGACTCTTCAAATCCCTCACACTCTCGCATAAAAGCTCTCGTTAGATATATAAAAAAAAATGTTTATGTTCCTTTAATTTATTTCCGGCGACGTGAGCAGACCAGTCCATCGCCGGCAATCCCACTTCCTCGCAGACCCAACTGTGAGCTCTTCTCGCCGGAAGCAGACCCGTCACATCCAACTCGCATCCTTTTCGCTCGCAAGCGTGTCCGCCATAGCCGAGAACCTTGAGTCGCCGTCAACCGTCATCATCGAGCAACCGTCGAGGCGAGATTTCAGCAGCAACCTTTCCGTCTGTCCGTTGGTCGAGCACAAAACAGTTCAGCCTCAGTCGACGAGGAGATTCGTCAATCATTTGTTCGTCGAGGCTTCGGTTCTGAGTTCCATTGTCCGTTCATTCCGGTTGTCTTGTTCGCTTTTCAGCAGAGCTTGTGGATTCCGTGGAGTGCGGTAATGACTGAACCTCCTTGTTTTAATCTTTACTCGAATATCATCGTGGATCTATCGCGTTCGTTGAATTGAGTTTGGTCGATTTTTGGATTTGTTTCGGTTTGTTCGTATCGTTCAATTTTGGTGTTTCGTGTAATTTTCGTGAATTTTTGGAACTCTCAGTTGCTGTGTAATTTGTATAGATGTTCGGAGTCCTGTTTTGTTGTTTCGGAGTCTCGTTATGCTCACCCGAGCCGTGGTCTTGTTGTTTGCCGTTCTTATAGCTTTCGAGCCATTATGTGTCATTTCGTTCTCCCAGCAGACCTGATTTTATAAAATTTTCGAATTCTGTAAAATTTGTTATTTTTGTTAAAATTTTGGTGCTCGAGTCTGTTCGAAAATTCAGTTGAAACTCGTTGCTGGGAATTTGTTTTATAGCAAAGGTCTCTACTCTGTTATTTTTTTTTCGCAGCCTCTGTTTCCCTGCTCGAAGTTGCTCTCTGTTAATTTATTTTTTTAGTCCCAGACATTGTTTTTTTAAGTTATTAAATTCCGAATGCAGTTTTACTAACAACTGGGCGCGTAGCCTAGTGGTGTCTACGCCCTTATGGTTGAGGGAGGTCGCGGGTTCGATCCCTGGAATACCCAGTTTTCATTTTTATTTGATTTCCAAATAAGCGGGCCATAGGGCCCGAAACCAACCCGCGCGCGGCTCGACCTGTCTTCGCAGCTGCAGCCCGCGAACCCCAACTCCCCAGCCTGCAAGTTGCGGGAACCCCAGGTCCATTGTGGCCATTTGGGCTTGTTTTCGGCCCAATAACGCAAGTGTGCTGCCCAATTTATTAATGTTCTTGGCAGCTCGGTCTAGAGTAGCTTTTTGGCCCAATTTTGAGTCTCCGAGTCCAATTTTCGAGCTAAACTCATTTTTTAAAAATTTTATTAAAATGAGAAAAATATTTTAAGTCTCGAGACCCCATTGTCTTTTTCCGAGTCTCTTTCCTTTTTAAATTCGAGAGTTCCAAGTCCACGAAAAATTCGATTAAATCCCTTAATACTTAATTTTTTTATTAAGTGTGGGTTTTCGAATATTACCGATTAATGAGATAGATTATTGATATATTATCTCATTTAAATGTAGGTGTTTGAGGAGTCGAGCCTCTGCCTACTACCGGTTATTTTATTCTCGCCTATCTCGTTTTTCCAGGTGGGTGTTGATAAACTTTACCGTGTATGTTATTCTTTATAATTGCTTGGCTTGATAATCAATGTATGCATGTGAACCGTTAGTCTATGAGAGGTTCTCACGTCGATGGAGATCTGACGTTTTCCTATTTGTGCCTATTGAGAGGTTTCTCCCTTGAATGGGCTTCTCCCGACGGTTTAGCTCCCGTGAATGGGCGGTGTCCCGACGGTTAGGGGTGTACACACGAGCGTAGGGCGGTATAGGAAGTAGGCTAGACGATTTGTGTTCATGCTGCGATTATGATTCTAAGTCATTATATTGGATAGACTACATGGTATTCCCACGGTGAGTAAGTGTTCTCTCACCCCCACTATTATATCTCTTTTCAGGTTGAGCTGGTGGTTGTGGCGAAAGACGAGCGAGGCGGGTCATATATTTGATATTGAACAGTTTTATCTGCTTCCGTTTGTTTAACTATTATTTATCTCGTTGCCAGACTTAATTATTATTGATGTTGGAAATTGAACCATGTTTAGAATATTTGTTTTAGAAACCAGACCATGTAGTTGGATTATTATGCATGTTCGAAATGGGAATTTGGATATTCTCATGTTGGGATTTTATTCTGACATGGTAATTGTTGGCATGAGATATTGGTTCGGGATGGTTGATTCCCTGTTTGGTTAAGTGTTGACTTAACTGTTGATATATAAAGTTGATGAGTAGCGCCCGTTAAATAAGGTTTAAAAATTGATTTGTGAAAATTAACTCTGATTTTGGAAAAATAATTTGGTATTTTTCTATTAAAATAACGGGGCGTTACATCAAGGTCTTGGTCCACTAAGCTGGCTTCCATACTTTCTACCCTTGGTTTTCTCTCTTCTAAGGCTGATTATTTTTTATATTTTAAACACACTCCACCCAGTTCCTAATTCATCTTAGCCTATGTGGATGATATTATAATTACTGGCACTGACCTTCAGCTCATTCAATCTACTATTCAGTCTCTTGCCACATATTTTTCTCTCAAAGACCTTGGCCCTCTCCATTTCTTCTCAGGCATTCAAGTATCTCACACACCTACAAGCCTTCTCTTAGATCAATCAAGATACATTGAAGAGATCCTTAATAGAGCTGGTATGAAGGGGGCAAAGGGTATCAATACTCCTATGGTTAGCCATCCACCTATATTAAAATCAGATGGTCAAACTATGCACAATGGTCTCCTTTACAGACAAATTGTTGGGGCACTTCAATATGTTACCCTAACAAGACCAGATGTATCTTTTAGTGTCAATAAAGTCTGTCAATTCATGCATTCTCCATTAGACAAACACTAGAAAGCAGTGAAGAGGATCCTTAGATATCTTGCAGGGACAAAAGACTATGGTTTGAAAATGATAAATGCATGGATTTCAAGATCACAGGCTTTTCAGATGCTGGTTGGGGCTCAGATGTGGATGACAAGAGATAAACTAGTGGAATGTGTGTTACATGGGAGATAACCTTGTTTCTTGGAGCTCTAAGAAGCAGGCAGTAGTGTCTAGTCAACTACTGAAGCAGAATATAGAAGTGTAGCTCATGTTGTGTGTGAAATCATGTAGATACATTTACTTTTTAATGAGTTGAAGGTAAGTTTTCAAAAACCAAGTGTAGTCTGGGTGGATAACAGAGGTGCAGTCTGTTAGCTGAGATTCTTGTCAACCATAATTCTAGGACAAAGCACTTGGAACTTGATCTACATTTCATAAGGGAGAAGGTGGAAAGCAATATCATATCAGTACAGCACATCCCAGCCATTCAACAAGTTGCAGACATTTTTACCAAAGCTCTTTTAGGTCATATCTATGCATGGCTAAGAAACAAATTGATGATCACTTCTAATGGATGCATAGAATTGAAGGGGGCTATTAAAAGAGCTCCTCACTCCTGCCATGTCATCATTGAAGAAGAAAAGGAGATGATCATGCAAGACAAAAAAAAGGATTCCTACGTGTGAAAGCAAAATGCATGACAATGCAAAAGTACATGGTGTAGATACAAAAACCCTAGGAAATGTAAACCGTACACGTGTCCTTAATTATTAGTTGTACATTGAGATGAGTCGCATAATGTATATAGCATGTCTTATGTTTGAGAAATAATAGATCTGAGATCATTGAATGATAGCTTAAAAAATGAAAAACAAAGTTGCCATTCTCATGTATTGTCTGCAAATGCTTTCTTCTATCTTTTACCTTGCTTTCTTTTACACACACGGTGCATGACATCGAAAGAACTCGTCCGGACAAGCCGCGTCAAACATCGGGTTCAGTTCAACCGTGAGGGAGCTTGCCTCAGCCATTCAAGAAACCCCGTCTCTGCTGCAAATCGCTGGACAGAGAGTATTTTTTGCCGTTGTTTGAAGATCCTCTGGTTGCATGCCCGCTGCTGCTCGCCATGGCCGACGAAAGCTTGCTTTCTCAGGCCGCGAAAGAATAAGATGCTGATACGTATGTTCGCCGGAGAGATGTTCTCGGCCGTGGAGGACTGCATCTCGACGGCTCCGACCTCTGGTGGTTCGTCTCCCCGATGGCTGTCGCAAGATGATAGCTGAAACGGTTAATCGGCGTGGATGGAAGCTCGCCTAAAATTAATGGTGACAAAATTTCCTTATCTTGAGGAAGATGGGGGGTAGAGCTTGGGAAAATTTCTTCTCTCGATCGAATTATAAGAGGATATGAAGACGATAGATTCGAATTGTGGGAGAGAGATCTTTCTGAAAGATCGAAACTGAAAACAAAATGGCGCAGATTGAGAGTGAGACTCGGTCGTACGACAGGAAGATAGTCTCACCGATTTAATACTGAACACACAAGACAAAATGTGGGCCAATAAATAGACAAAGGGCCAAATCAATTAACTTTAATTGGGCCAAAGGACTTTAATTGGTAAAAATGTGTCGGTTTTTAATAGCTCAAATAGTCCGAAAAAATAAACTCAAAGCTCGATTGAAAATATCGGCTCGGACAACAAAACGCGATAACACCGAATGATATTGATTTCTTAAACGATTGGCGACGAATAATAAAATATAATTATACGACTTATAATATTAATTAGAGAACGTCTAATTGATTAAAATAAGTCCAAACTGAAAGTGTCGAGCAATACCAGAGAAATTAATATACAAAAATAACATACGATAATTCTTATAATCCGAAAAAATCAATAATTCAAACGAGAACAAGACACTATAAAAAAAAAAAAACTCTTACATTCCAACGAAAATTTTCCGTTGGAATATTTATATTTTCCGTTGGAATAGCTATTCCAACGGATATTCCTACGTATAAAAATTCGTGGAAAAAACGGCCGTTGGAATAGCTAAAATCCAACGAAAAACCCTATGGAAATAAATTTCTACAACTATTCCAACGGAAAAAATCTGTTGGAATTCCTCAATTATCCAACACTTATTCCAACATAAAATTAAGTTTGTTGAAATATTCATTGGAATTTCCAGCAGAAATATTTGCCGTTGGAATTGAAATGTTTTCTCGTAGTGAGAATTACCTTACTCGATCAAACCGAAATCGCCCGGACGACGGATGTTTTAAAAAATAAAACGAACTAGTACTTAAATATATTATTTAAGTATCAATAATAACGACATCACTGCCAATATTAATAAAACAACATCAATGAATAAATCCGATAAATTCTATAACTTGAACGGAGCGCTACAATTGGTGTAATATTAAAAATATTTTATATAAGGAGATATAATCATTTAAAATTTTTATTTTAATTTCTGCATTTCTAAAAAAAAACTTGATTCCGAATTATTTTCCTATCTATCCATCATCATATGTATAAAAATAACAAAAGTATTTAAACAAATTATATTTATCCATCAATCATTATTAAAAGTAATTTCATCTATAAATTCTGCAATGAGAAATTGTATTGGAATTGATAAACATTTTTGTAGTATATGAAAAAGATATTGTTATGTTTATTTTATATGCTATGGGTAAGAAATATTTTTAAAGTTTTACATATCTCATATAACGCACAAAGTGATGTGAATAAAAATTGTTTTGGTCCTGTATAACATGTATAAATTTGAACATAATTTCTTGAAAATTTGAAACTAAAAAACTTAAATTATTATTTTGTTAAAAAAAATATATTAATGTGTGTGTGTATATATATATTAATTTAATATATCATGTATTACATGGTTGTTGTACTAGTATATATACTGTTAAATAGTTATTCCAATGAATTTAAAATAATTAAAAAATCTCTAAAGTGTCGTTTAGACTGGATTGGACGGGAAAAGATTCTATTGTAGGACTTGACTTTTTGTTATTATATCACAACAAAACTGAATTTTCAACATTTTATTTGAGGGTTCTTATTCTCAATTAAAGGCTTACTTTTACATTCTGATTTTCAATTTAAGACACTAGCTAACTTTATATATTTTTACATAAATATGTAAATCAAATACTATTATTTTAAAATTTATATTTTAAATAATAGTAAGAAAATTAATTCATTTATGCTGAATTAATTTTGCATAAATTTAACTTATTTAAATTAGTTTTCTTACGAAGCTAGTTTTAAAAATATATTTAATACTTTTACTATAGGTATTAATTTTATATATTTGCAACTATTTTTAAAAATATAAAGAAATAAGATTTTCTCTAATTTTATTGAAAAAAAAATAAAATTATTTTTTTAAAATAGTTTATTTTTTAATGTTATCAAATACTATTTAGATTAATATTAAGTTAATTTAATATTTTACTTTTAAAATAATTATAATTAAGCTTTTGGATAAATGTAAATTATAAAATAACTATCTTATTAGGAGATTTTACTAAATATATTTAATATTGTTCATTATATGTACTTAATTTTTTTTTAAAGTATTGTGGTTTAAATAATCATGTTAAAATACAAAGTCATTATGAATCTTAAATTGGTAAGTAGAATGCAACAATAAGTCTTATATTGAGTATAATTTAAAATTAAAACTCTCTGTAACAACAAATTTTATGAAAAACATAAAACTTTTGTACAACTTGAATATATTTCGATCAAATGATATTGCGGGTACAATCTCTATTTATCTCCTCTTATTCTTCTCTTCATGAATTTGGGATTGAGACCTTCAAAGATGGATTTGACGAATGAATATCCTTTAGGCTTGGTCTTGAATTTCTCTAACATTAATTTGGGAGGTCGAATGACTTATTCCCGTATTAAATGTTCGTCCTTGACTTGATTTAATATGACTTCTTGGAAGACTTGATTCTTTGATCTTCTTGAAAGAGGGACTCTGACTTGAATAACGTTGATTCGGGGGGTTTGATAGAATTTTCCCGGATCAAACGCTATGTTGGTTGAACTTTTCAACGAACGCGGCTTGAATGTCGCTTGAACGTCGTTGATATTCTTGCATTGACTTGAGAAGCGTGATAGTCGTCTCTTTACTTCTTGAGGAAGACCCGCCGTCTCTTTTTCTTCTTCTTGGCCTTCTTCTTCATTGAATGGACTTCAGGCGGTTCTTCAAGAACTTCTTCAAATCTTCAAGAGGGTTCTTGAGAGCTCTTGAATTTGAGACTTTAATATTTGAGATGTGTTTGATATCTTTGAGGGGTTTGAGGCGCTTTAGATGTGATTTGTGGCATTGAGGAGAGCCCTATTTATAGGTGTAGGAGAGAGAGGTCTTGGAGAAGAAGACTTCAATTTGATTGGTCCTTCATGATTTGACATAATCTCTTTCCTTCTCCTAAGATTTGATATAATCTCTTTCCTTATCCTAAGATTTGACTTGGTGGGCAAGAAATAAATAATTTATTAATTAAATATCTTATTTGTCTTAGAATTATGTCTCAAAATAAATAAAGACATTAATTAATAAAATATTAAAATTTTGATGTCTACAAATGCCCCCTTGAGACTTGTTCACGGACAAAATGTCTTGGTAGTGAATGAGTCTCAAAATTTTGAATTTGGTTTGGACATGCAGATAGTTTAAACTCTTATCTAGGAGTTCTTCATTTGACTTGATTTGTAGATAGTTTATACTCGTGTCAAGGAGTTCTTCACTTGACTTGATTTGTAGATAGTTTATACTCGTATCAAGGAGTTCTTGATATGTAGACCTTTTATTCTCGTGTCAATGAGATCTTGATATGTAGACATTTTATGCTCGTGTCAAGGAGCCTTCAAGTTAGATTTGTAGACCTTTTATTCTCGTGTCAAGGAGATCTTGACATGAAGACATTTTATGCTCGTGTCGAGGAGAAATATAGATAGTTTAGGCTCATATATGTAGATAGTTTAAGCTCATATCAAGGAGCATTTGAATATGTAGATAGTTTAGGCTTGTATCAAGGAGCATTTGAATATGTAGATAGTTTAGGCTCGTATCAAGGAGCATTTGAATATGTAGATAGTTTAGACTCATATCAAGGAGCATTGGAATATGTAGATAGTTTAGGCTCATATCGAGGACTGTTTGAATATGTAGACAGTTTAGGCTCATATCGAGGAGCATTAGAATATGTAGATAGTTTAGGCTCATATCGAGGAGCTTTATCGATAGTTTAGGCTCATATCAAGGAGCATTGGAATATATAGATAGTTTAGGGTAATATCAAGGAGCATTGGAATATGTAGATATTTAGACTCATATCAAGGATATTTAGACTCATATCAAGGAGCATTTAAATATGTAGATAGTTTAGGCTCGTATCAAGGAGCATCTGAATATTTGATGGAGCTCTTCATGTGACTTGCCCCCATGCTTCATAGCTTGGGAAGACATCATTCTTCATTGCCCCCATGTACATTTTCTTCAAAGAGGTCTTCATACATCTTTAAAGATCTTCGAACTTGATTTGAAGAGAAGAGATGAGAGGTAGAAATGGTCCCACCAGGCGTGCCAAATTTTTGTAACAACAAATTTTATGAAAAACATAAAACATTTGTACAACTTGAATATATTTTGATCAAATGATATTGCGGGTACAATCTCTATTTATCTCCTTTGATTCTTCTCTTCATGAATTTGGGATTGAGACCTTCAAAGATGGATTTGACGAATGAATATCCTTCAAGCTTGGTCTTGAATTTCTCTAACATTAATTTGGGGGGTCGAATGACTTATTCCCGTATTAAATGTTAGGCCTTGACTTGATTGAATATGAATTCTTGAAAGACTTGATTCTTTGATCTTCTTGAAAGAGGGACCCTGACTTGAATAACGTTGATTCGGGGGCTTGATAGCTTTTTCCCGGATCAAACGCTATGTTGGTTGAACTTCTCAACGAACGCGGCTTGAATGTCGCTTGAACGTCGTTGATATTCTTGCATTGCCTTGCGAAGCGTGAAAGTCGTCTCTTTACTTCTTGAGGAAGACCCGCCGTCTCTTTTTCTTTTTCTTGGCCTTCTTCTTCATTGAATGGACTTCGGGCGGTTCTTCAAGAACTTCTTCAAATCTTCAAGAGGGTTCTTGAGAGCTCTTGAATTTGAGACTTTAATATTTGAGA
>CACSLK010027831.1:20888210-20906702 GCA_902706635.1 Striga hermonthica
TTTTAAAAGGTAAACATCCATATCCTAACTATAGATTCCGCTGCGTTAGGATTTATTTCGATAAAGTTCAATACTGTGCATGTTGTTTGATGTTCCTAACAGAACCCAACAACTATCGCCTTCCTCGAGGCTTAGCCACTCTCGAGAGTTGCGACTGTGTTACGTATCAAGTCTTTCCATCACTTCTCGGGGTCGAACGTTAGCATAGACAAGGTACCTAGACTCCCTTCCCGGTTCACCTTCGACTGGGTTCTAACACGCATCTGATGGTCCTATCGACAATGGTTACAGACTCCCAAATACCCATACAACTGGGACTTCTTCGGTTGTCTGCTCCCTTCATTTAAGCCTTCTCCTTTCGAGATGGCATTGCGAATGGTCCTCACACGAAGACACTAAATTTATAGCAAGAGAACTGCTATAAACAGAATTTAACTTCGATAACATCATACCGAATTTCCTAACCAATAACATCTCAAGCTAGAACTTAACACTATACTGCTAGAGTTCAAGTCCATACTACTAAAGTTTGTACTCATCTATAGTTCAAGAATGTTTAAAAGCAGGAGGATAAATTCCTAAGCCCCCATTTACATCTCATAATATCATAATATTTCACATAAGCTATTCAATATTACTCATGAGCTCATACCTGAGTTGGCGCGGCACGACGAGAGCGAGTGGTCATAACACAAGGTCAAAATCAAATAATCACATAATCAAATTTTCATACTTAGAGCAGTCTACAGAAACGCAGACTGGCTCTGATACCAAACTGTAATGCCCCACTTTTATTTGCCAAAAATCAGAATAAATTTTTCAAATTTATTTCAATATCACTTGAGGCGCTACTCATTTTCAAAACGAACATCAAAACTTAACATCAATCTCAATACTCAATCAATCATCAATCCTCATTTATCAATAATAACATTTCAATAACCAATAATGCAATCCAATAACCAATCCAATAATCAATAATATCCTAGGGAGTACACTCCCTATCCATAATCCCGTATTCAATAATAAGGAAAGCAATAATAACAATATTCAGTTTTCAATGGCCGAAGCAATAACAATAACAAGACCACCACTCGCATCCCTCCGTCATGCCCGCAACACTAAGCTGCATCTATGAAGAGCAGGTGGGGATGAGCACAAGAGGAAACAGTAGTGCTCACCACTATGCAGTAAATGTTAGCCTCAATAATAAACAATAATCGAAAGTATGGTCTCAGCCTGTATACGGATCAATCAACTATCCCATCTCCCATCCCAGAGTTCTTACTCGTGTGCACACCTAACCATAGACTACTGCTGATACACGATTCGAACGCCAAGACCTACGCCTTGGTCTTACAGCGATGCCCAGCAAGTAGGAGTAATCCACACCGCCAGCCAAGACCTACGACTTGGTCTTACAATCGGGGATCACCAGCCAGAACCTACGCCCTGGTCTTACGGCTCTCAAGGGAGACTACCCAACGAGTACGTTCTATAGCTACGGGGATAACCGTTCGGTGGCCGGTACAGCTCACACCGAAGGCTACATGATTCACATGCAAACCTTGATCATACCACAAATAAAACAGTAATGGCATTTAGGGCATAGCAATTTTTCAAATAAAACCCACCTGGTATCCGGAGAAAGAAATCATAGAAAATCGGGGGAAAAAGGTAGGTCGGGAACACAGCTTGTCAACACCTACATTACACAAAATAGTCCTATGAAAGACTATCCATCACATGAACACTTATAGCTACACTCATGCGATATCACTCAACCACATAGTTCATAATAGCATGTTTGCACAACAAACTCGCATAGCCTCAGTATTTTCAAGATAACAGGAGTTACAAGTATGCTATTCAGATGATTCCAAAAGCAATGAGTAGCTAACACATATATCCACAATTTTTATGTTGATCACTTAAGCCAACAATAACTTTAAAACCGAGTTTAAGCATAAAACACTTAGGTCGAGAAATCTGCCAGAATAACTATTTATCAATTTACAGCACTTCACTAAAACAACAATAACTCAAGTTATAGAACTCCAAATCATACAAAATCAAAACCTACTATACAAGAAAAGCTACAAGTTTCAAGAAGAAAATTTTTACAAATAATCACGTTAAAGACATCCTTTCAGAGCATACATTCCAATCATATACACAACCACAGTTTTTAAAAATTCTGGCCATAACCCCAACTTTGAAAAATCATATAAAATCAACCAAAACTCCATATTGCAAGATTTCAACTCTTAATGAAAGCTTATAACATGTAATACAAGTTTCATGATGATTACATTTTCATTTACCACATTAGGATCATCAAAAACAACCCAACATCATGATCCACAAATCTGCCCGGAATTACCAAACTGCATGCATGTACATCTTAAAAAATTCATAACAAATTCACATCAACTCAAAATTTCGAAATTTCAAATCTCACTGAACCTAACTCAAAATACTACAATTCTCTTGATGAACGCTTGTCCAAAAAACAGCTTCTTTGTTGCGAAAAGCTGAGCACAAACAGAGGCTCTAACTTAGCGATTTTAATCCAATTTCAATTCAAAATATATTTTCATGAACATAGCATCGAAATCACATAAACACGACATATATCATAAGCCACACCATTTTATCGCACGACCAACACTTATCACATATATCAATGGAAAGAATCATATCCAACGAGTTCGATTATCCATATCAACACCAGATTATATAACTCGCACGATTAACCTAATCACATAATCGATCAAAATATCAAATGCTAACATATAATTATGAAGTCCTCCACGTAACCACATATCAACATATATATACACACACAAAATAATAGGGTTCAAGCCATCGATACCGTTCTCAGGAAGGACACTCAAAAGCGAGTCGAAAGAGGGGCTGTCCGGGGTCGGGAGGCACTGCAACAGAGCTCCGAGATCGAGTGGTAGCGGGTTTCCGAGGTGGAAGACGGCCTGAACGGCTTGACAGCAACTGAACGGAGGTCGTCGGGGCGCTCGTGAACAGAACATGGGCCTGGGACTCAATGGGCGTGTACGGCGAGTAGGGACGCGGGGCTACTTCACGAATAGGGGGTGAGGGTCGTGCCGATGTGGACTGATCGGGGCTGGACTGGTCGTGATCGGCGATGCTCTGAGGATGATGAGCTGCTGGGAGGTCGGAAAAACGATCGTGGAGGTGCTGCGAGTATGGGGCTCACGATCAGATTTCAAGAGGGTAAGAGAAGAGAGCTGCTATGGTCGAAGGAGGGAGGAGATTTCTTGCTTGAATGGAATCTTGGTTGTCGGAGGTCTGAAATTGCGGCCAAGACATAGGATCGAGCAGAGGTCATCGGGGCTGAGTGGTTGCTGCTATGGAGGATTTTTGCCGTTGATCAGCAGGTCCTGATGATGGTGATGGTGCGAGACGATGATGGTGATGATGGTCGAATCTCCATGGTGACAGTGAGAGAAACAGAGTTTGCTCTGCTATAGGATTGTGTGTGTGTGTGTGTGTGAGAGAGAGAGTGCGCGATGGAGACGATGAGAGGCGAGAGATTTTTGTGAAAGCTGCGTATGGTGAAGGGAGAAGAGAGTGCTATTCCGTTTATATATCTTAGGGTTAACAATTTGTTCTCCAAGACACACACGCGAGAGAGAGAGAGAGAGAGAGAGAGAGAGAGAGAGAGAGAAACCGGGTCAGGCTCGGCCGGTTTGGGCTGCCAATTCAGTTCCGTTGGGCGCGCGGGTTTTTGGGCTCGACTTAGCAATAGTATAATAACTCGGCTCAGCTCGATCGATAATTAAAATAACCAGAATATCTATAAATATATATAATACACATAATATTTATTAATAATACACATTTAAACACTCTTAGGTAAATTAGATATTTAATATAAATATTAATACTAATAAAAATAACAACCAAATTTAGGATAATTAATAGCAATTTAGCATCTAGACATTTAATATAAATAACAATAATAACTATATATAAATATCAAGCAATTAATCAAATAGTTAGCAATTAGACATTAAATAGTAACAAATAATAATAACAATAATAATAATAATAAATAAAAATCTCAAATAATTCTCCCAAAATTATTCATAAGTAACCGGGTTAGTACTGATTTACGCGATTTTTTCGAAATCGTCGAACAACAAACGTTTTCCAATACAAACGATCGAGTACTCCAACCTTTTATTTAAGTCGACAACGCGACTAATAAAATAAATATAACCTTATAAATAATATTCGATAAATAGAATATTTCGAGAAATTCTATAAATAGAACGGGGCCTTACATTAGGACTCTTACCTTTCCAGAGTTCATATGATGTCAGACCAATACCTCGACGAAGGTATACTCGATTCACGAGATAGCAGGCTGTATTGATTGCCTCTGCCCACCACCTAGGAGAAATTTTCTTGGAGTTTAACATGACCCTGACCATTTCTTGAAGAGTGCGTTTCTTCCTTTCCACAACTCCATTCTGCTGTGGGGTCTTAGGAGCAGAAAACTCATGAAGAATACTCAGTGAGTCACAAAAGTTAGCAAACTCAAAATTTTCAAATTCTCGTCCGTGGTCACTCAGAATGCTTATTATGGAAAAACCTTTTTCATTTTGAAGCTTCAGACAAAGTGACTTGAAGCCAGAGAATGTGTCAGACTTTTCTCGCCAGAAATCAACCCATGTATATCGAGAGAAATCATCTACGCAAAAAAAAATATATTTTTTACCTTGGTAGCTCTCAACCTGAATGGGACCCATTAGATCCATGTGAAGAAGGTCTAGGATCTGCTTAGAGGCAATGTGGTTCAGTGACTTGTGAGATGCACGAGTTTGCTTACCTAGTTGACATGGTTCGCAGATTGGTTGTTCCTTCATAGAAATTTTTGGAACACCCCTGACCACACCTGCATTAGACAACTTGACCAAGTGAGAGTATCCAATATGGCCTAAGCGTTGATGCCAGATTTCAGATTCACTAACATTTGATAAAAGACATTTTTCATTAAAGTCAACAAGATAATAGTTGTCAGTTGAACGAGAACCAGTAAGCACACATGTACCTTCAATGTTTTTCACATAGCACTTATCACATGAAATACTGACACTAAGACCTTGATCACAAAGTTGACTTACACTCAAGAGATTTGCCTTCAATTCATCCACAAGCAACACATCAGTTAATCTAGGTAAACCACCCAAATTTAAGCAACCTGTTACAAGAATCTTATTGCTCACACCATCACCAAAAGTGACTTCTCCATTTGAACCAGTTTGAATATTCAACAAGATTGCTGGTTTTCCAGTCATATGTCTAGAAAATCCACTATCTAGATACCACTTTCCTTTAAGAGAGGTTCTGAGAGAAAGTACTGAAGCAAAACACTTAAGGGATTTCTTTGCAATCCACACTTGACGATTTTTAGAAACATTTTTTGGAGAACTTCCTGCATGAACGGTCACTGGGATACCATAACGATTGCAATTAAAAATATTACTTGTACAAAGATCATGCTGCATTTTATAACACTTGGGTCTTATGTGACCAGTTACACCACAGTAATGACAGATGAGAACAAAATTATGATGGCTTTTTCTTAAAGGTTCCTGCACCGGTAAATGAACCTTCAAGGGAGATTTTGGAAAGAGAGGTTTACTTACAGTGCTTTTTACAAACCTGCCGAACATGTTCCTGGATGGTTTATTCTAGTAAGATCACCATGTTTTCTTCCCATGGAAAAAAGTTTATTCAGATCAGCTTTTCCTTTGTTCAGTTTCCGAACCACTTCGGCAGTACGATTCATCTCAGCAGAATTTGCTGTCAGTTTACTTTTCATGCTTGCGTGTTCGTTCATAAGTCGATCGACTTCAGTTTTCAGCTTTAAGATCTCCTTGTTCCATTCCGCAAGAAGTTTCTGAGTGGAGAATAGTTCAGACCTCAAGCATTCAATGGTCTGAGACTTTTCCAATCCATCTTGCTTAGCAACTTTGACACTGCTCTCAAGAATAGAAGTTTGGGCCTTTGCAGTATCTAGTTCACAATCTTTCACAACAGAGAAGGAGGAGGCTTGTTCGTTCAACATTCTGTTTGCTCTTGACAGTCTAAACATTTCATTTTGAAGCTTATGCATGGCTTCAGATGCTTGTGCATATTTCTCCATGGCGAGCAAGTGTACTGGATCAAGCCATAAATCCTGATCTGCTTCGTAAATTCTGATATGCTTCATCATCAGATGCTTCAACCTCTTTCAAACTTTCTTCAAATTTGGTTGCAACGTGAGAAGTGGTGAGACACATGAACTTCTTAACGGAGGTGTGGATCGCCATATTACTGGTGTGTGATGGAGGTTCGTCTATGCCCTCATCATCCGAAACTTCCTAGGTTGCCTTCAAAGACTTGTTTTTCTTCTTGAGGTTAGCACACTCATACTGAAAGTGCCTAAAGCTACGACACTCCCTGCATTGACTCTATTCAACTTGTTGTGAGTCAGGTTTTGAGAGTGACGCACTATTCTTCTTGTCTTGAAACATATTTTTGCTAGAATTGTTTTCTTTCTTCCCAGAGAACTTATTCTTGTACAGCCTTTGACTCATCTTTCCATAGTTTCTCGCAATTAGTGCAAGAGATTCTTCAGGTCGCTATCATCAGCCAAAGAACCTTCATCGTCATCACTCTCTTCTTTTTCTTCAACTGCAGCAGCTTTGAGAGCTAGACTTTTGCTTTTGACTTTGTCATAATTGTTGTCGATTTCAAATGTCCTGAGCTTTCCGAGGAGTTCATCAACATCCAGAGATGCCACTCTTTGGAAACCCTCAAGGGCTGTAATTTTTTCTCTGAACCTGGGAGTTCTCATAATTTTTTAAACTTGACGCTTCTCAGAAATTTCTTCTCCAAGCATCGCACTTTGATTCACCAGATCAGAGAATCTGGCATAGTATATGTCAATTGTTTCTTCATCCCGCATTCTGATTTCATCAAATTAAAGAGTCACCCGTTGAAGTCTGGATGCTTTGACAGCCGTTGAACCTTCAAATTGACGTTGTAAGACCCGCCAAGCATCTTTTGCTGTCTTGCATTGAGCTATCATCTTGTGTCTTGTCTGATCCACTACCATCATAATCTCGTACAAGGCAAGATAGTTGGCTTCTTCTTGAAGCTTCTCAGCATCTGTCCAGCTCTCTTTAGGTTTAGAAACCGTAGCTGTCGTAGCTCCTTTTCCTTGATCAGGTGCTTGTGCCACGACTGGATGCACCCATCCGTTTTCAACACTTTCCCACACACCTTTTCCAAGCGATCTTAAGAAGATCATCATCATAGACTTCCAATACGAGTAATTGGAACCGTCCAATTATGGAGGCTTAGACATCGATCCACTTTCTTGATTCATGATTTCCCAGTAACACAAGTCCTTAGGTCTTACGTAATGTAAAAGAAAACCCGCTCTGGTGCCAATTGAAGTTTGATACTTGAACACCAAGTATCCAGAGTTGCTTGAAAATAAACAGAACAAATAAAACGAAGATTTCAATAATTGCGGAAGCAGTTTGCACTTAAAATTGAACCTTCAGGAGAGCATCTCACTCTCCCTTCAGATTTGTTTCATTAATGTGAACAACACACACACACACTCTCCAAGGGTTTGCAGTATAGACTCCCTCTAACTACTAACAGTGATTCACACAACTACTTATCTGACCACAACTCCCTTGTGGATTTTCTAGTTCGTATCCCTCAAACTATTTCAAAATGAACCTCCAAACACTCTGATGTAAACTCACTCAAGGTAAAAGTATATCGACTCTCGCTCACTATTCTCAAAGCAATAAAAATTACATCAAAGAATAAAATCCAAGCTTCAAAACTACTCCTCAACATCAGTCTCGTCCTCCATTTATCCTAGAGCTTCATTTGGAAGGTCTTCTTTTTATCTTTGCGTCCAAGTTAAACATTCACAAGGAAAGTCTTGATATTTATAACCGCGATCTCTCACTTGCGATTAAGGAAGGTGAATCACAATTTAATTCCCATTTACCTGCCATAATGAAACACTTATTAGTAATCAATAATAATAAATAAAAATACTTCCATTCAAATTAATACAAACTTCCCTTAGATATTCTCGCGTATTTATGAAACCTGTGAACACCAGAAGGTTCATCGATTTACTGCCAATCTTCAGAACTTACATGCCTCATTTAATTAAATTGCTTTGTTCTTGTATTATCATGTGATTGATTCGATTTTTATGTCATGTGTTTAGCATGGTTGAATTAATTTTTTTTAATTAGTCGAGTCATTTGATAAGATCGGTTCAATCGCGTAGATTTATTTTTGATCTGCCTCAACCCATTTGCTGATAACTTCCAGACCAAATGGAATATAAAAAATTTCAGCCCTTTTAGAGTTGATCCTTAGACCTTTATGTTAAGCTAAAATATCGTGCGTTCAGTTTTCCTGTTACCCGACAGCATGAGTTTAATTAATGTTTGACCTGTTTATTGTGTCATAGTGTGATCAAATGAATTTGTGACCTTCATGAAAGTTACAGGTTTACTTCTTAGATTTCTGATGAGGTAAGTTTCATGCGTATGTGATATCTGTAGCTCGAGTTGTGTTCATATGAATGTAGATATGCATGAAGTAGGGTTTTGTACTTTGGCAGATTTTATGAATCCAATGTTTTGTGTCTAAACTCATTGATAATGTCATTATTTTCCAATGTGATCTTCAACAAAGTTGTAGATATTTGAGTTGTCTGTCATGTGTTTTTTTGAATTTCATTAAAAACATGTTTGTACCTCCAGTTATCTAGCAATTACTGAAGTCCGGTCAGTTGCATATTCCCAGTTTTTGACTGCTTCTTTGTAATGAATGCTTGCTGAATTATCACCTGCTAAATGACCTTATTTGTTTTCGATGTCTTCATAAGTATTGTAGAGACATGTCTTATGGTTCAAATTCAACTTAAATCATGTTCATATGAATAATATGCTAAAAATTATGGTGATTTAAAAAACGCTGCTCGGGTTAAGTTTTGAGAAAACTTGCGTGGTCTTTTCGGAAATGGGATTTCCTTGATTAAATGCATGCTTAAATGCTTATGTGAGCTTAGTTGAACTACGTGATTGTTATGATTAGTTGTCTATGTGTTGAATAGTCATGTATAGACTATTTTATTAAATGTAGGTGCTTGACGAGCCGAGCTTGCCGCATGCAC
This sequence comes from Striga hermonthica, assembly GCA_902706635.1. NCBI lineage: Eukaryota > Viridiplantae > Streptophyta > Magnoliopsida > Lamiales > Orobanchaceae > Striga > Striga hermonthica. Next base: position 20,897,461 of record CACSLK010027831.1, read on the forward strand.
ATATTTGTCATATCTCTCGCTTTTTACTAGGTGGGTACATTTACGTTGTATCTATAATTATCGCACTCGTTATTTCGTATAAATGTTCGTTTCGATAGCTATTGTATGCGTGAGAACCCTAGTCTCGTGTCCCGTTGATAGTGCCTTTGATGAATGCATAAGCAGTAAGAGGTCACCTGCCCGTTGTATCCCGGAGGAGGACGCCCCGAACCGTTGTATACGGGGGAAGGGGGAGGGGTGGAGGGGGGAAACAACTCCACTGTCTCCTGGAAAGAACATCTTAGCCCGTGTTGAGCTGGGATGGGAAGGTTTTCGGTTACTCCTTACCGATGTCTAATCGGAAGGTTGTTGTATGTACATAGGAGGTTTGCGATAGGGCCGTGTAGGGAGTTAGAGCTTGAATTCTATGCATACTTTATTTATGGTTTTGAATCTTTATGCGAGATATAATGTGCGGTAATGGTGAGCACGATGGTTTTGCTCACCCCCATTGTTTTCCCTCTTTGTCTCCTCTTCCTTTTTTTAGGTTGAGCATGGCTGGCGGCAGCGGCGAGAAGACGATCGAGTGGTCGTCATTTGATGTTGTATTATTAGTGTCTTTGCTTCCACCTATTGTTATTCATTTCGAACTACTTGTTTTTATTATGGATATTTTCCGCTTCCGTTTGAATATTATGTTTATGTTTGGATCATGTGAAACTTTTTGGTTGGTTTTGAAACTTATGGATATTTGGTTTAAGTTTTATTAGTTATGCATGTGTAGCTTCATTTTACTTGTATGTATTTGTTTAATTGTTGTTGGTAGTTAAGTAGCTCCCGTTGATAATCAAAGTTTTAAATTGTGATTTTGTGAAAAATTAACTCTGGTTTTTATAAATAAATTCGGTAAATTCTTTAAAATAAAACGGGGGCATTACATAATGACTATCAAAATACCATGTTAGTAAGAATATTTATAATAACTGGTACTTTCATGCAATTAAATTTTGACTATTAAATAATATTTACTATTTTTTTACGCAGGCTAATATACAGATATTTTAGAACATATAACATATGCTTATAGATAACATATAACATTTTCTTTTACATATATTTTTCAAGAAAGTGAGAACATTTTCCATTGATGATTCCAGAGTTGCAGAAGCAAGGATAGAGCTCACCACCTGTATTCTCTGGTGGCTCTGGAAATCAAGAAACCTCTGGGTGTTTGAATCCATATGGAGGCCGGACAGAAACATTGTCTCAGGAGCCTTGAAGGAATGGCAAGAGGTTTTGGCTAGGTGGAAATGAAGCAGACAGTTCAAGATTTCTCTCTAGGTCTACTTAGTAGTTCAGTGGTTAGATTCTTGATTGTCATTAGATCATTCTCATTTGATTGTTCTCCATTGAAGCGCTCGACTCGAGGCTGCCTTTGATGTTATTTTTGTTTTTAGTTTAGCCTACTTTGTGAGTAGTGCTCTCTGGCGTTGCCTTCGGTTTAGGGCTTGTACCATTTGTATTGAACTCCTTTTTATTTTATGAGAATTCCTATCGTTTATGGGAAAAAAAAGTGATTAATTTTTATATGGTTTGAATCACTTCAAAATGATAAGCAATTCTATCTGTTTTCAAGAAGTGTAGTTCTTATGCAGACAATATGAGTGATATCAGCCATAATAGTAACATATTAATAAAACCTAACATCTAATTTACAAAATTAAGACTATGAGAGATATCTATCACCCCTAATAGTAGCATAGGCGTGGCCAATTTAGAACATTAATTTATCATTCACGTAAACTTTTATTTTGAGAAATTCCATGTTCTAGTTTTATCTAGATTAAATTGTTTTCGTTTGGAATTTTAAAATGCATTTTAAAATTTTTTAAAATTGAGACTTTTTTACATTTTCAGATATAAGAGGAATCTTTGAAGATTTTAAATTGTTGGGGTGAAATATCGTATAAGTTTTTAATTTATAAAACCTCAGCAAATTTTAAAACGTTTAAGAGAATGTGTTCGTTTAGAATTTTAATAGACATTTTAAGACATTATTAAATTTGACGTTTTTTAAGATCTGAAGATTTAAAAGAAATATTTGGAGATCTTAAGCTTTCGGTGAGACTTGTTGTGAGATTTTGAATTAGATTTTTGTTTATGAAATCTAGCAAAGCTAAAAAAATAATAATCAATATCAATTGCAAATAAATTAAATATCTCGTGATTTGTTTTGAATTTTTTTATATCTTAAATAAATAAGTCAGGATTTTTAAAATCTTAAAACATCCAAATTAAATACACAAAAACATCCATTTACATAAAAATGCAATTTAATAAAAAACCACATTTTTAACGATAGTTATAATAAATGTGTGTTTCCTTCTTTTCACCGTGACGAAGTATTGAAAAAATATAATAATAAAACAATATGATTATAGTAAATTGAAGCTACCACTGAAAAAGAAAAAGAAAAGATAGAAATTTTCGTAATTTGATCTCAAAATCACATTAATTTGGGATAATAATAATATTGTTTCATTCTCATTCCCTTATAAATACAACACAAAAACTCACTACACAATTTCAAACACAACAAAAAATCACAGAAATGAATATGGTACTGTTGAATACAGTAGTTGTTGTGTTGGGGCTGGTCATGAAACTAACTCCATCCCAAGCAATCAACGAGAAAGAAACGGTCGTGCTGAAGAATGACACCCCAGGCGAATATGTGACTGTCCATGCTTACTCCTCGGAGGACGACCTGGCCGTGCACGAACTCCCCTATGGTGCAAATTTCACTTTTCACTTCCGCATAAATATTTTGTCAACCACCCAATTCATGTGCGATTTCACCACCTCGCACGGCTCTGGGAACTATGCTGTTTTCAATACCAGGCTGGGATATAAATGCCATGGCTACTGCTTGTGGTCCATCGGGGCCAGTGGACCCTGCTTGCTGCAGGTCGACAACCAATGGTACTGCCAAACCTGGAAAAACCCTCCATCTCATAAGATGAGAGAAAAGCTCAACAAGTTGTAATTATATATGTTTAAGATACATCCAAATATATGCAAACCATTGATGGGTTTCTTAATTTTATTTTTAGAATTTTTGTATAAAATTTGGAACCAACTTATATGCGAATTTACAAGGTTTTCCAATTTCTGAAAGCATACATTAATTGATATGCCTTTTCTAAAAGAAAAAAAATACATAACAACAATTCAATCGAATTAAATACGACACTAACTTTTATTCATTTACCTTGAGTAAGCTGTAAATTATTTAAAAATACATTTTTTCTCGTACAATAATCTCCGAAATCTTTTAAAATTTACAACAAAATTTAAGTTACTTATTCTTTTTAAACACTACATAACAACATTTAAATTTAGTTAAATCATCAATTACATAATTTGTATGATATTATTAAGATGATAACAATACTTCCCCACAAAATTTGTGCATAATTATCACCTAAAAAATAATATCCCGACAACCATTGGAACGAATCCACAATAATAAAATTTTTGGAAAGTTATATTTCCTACTATAAGAGAGGCAATCAAATCGATTTGTTTTATTATTATCACAATATATTAATTCAACCCGCACATTTCAAAGCCAAATCATACAAATTTGTGGTTAAAATTACCACCCAAAAAAATCGAATAATTATCATCACAACCTTCCAAAATTCGGATAAATAGAAGTCCAACATATGAAGAATTGTATTACATTCCCTTCATATATGGTCATGATCGAAAACAAAGCCCATAAATTCATGTGGACCAAGAAGAAATTGAAAACCGTATAATAGTTACATCCATCAACTTATCTATATATATCTTCTACATCTATCTATATATGAAAAATAAGAATAAGAATTAAATTAATTATAGTAATATTTGTTCGCCATTTTGCATTAATCACCTCATAAATATGATATTTTTAGACAATTCAGGATAACAAATATCAAAACATTAATTGTGGTCAGTTTATAGAATCAATTGTGTAGTGCCCCATTTGATTTATAGAATTTCCCGAATTTATTCTATTTTCGGCATTTTATTTTATTTTTCTATGCTTATAATTTTAATTGCTTGCTCTGAATTTATATTGTTATTGTGCTCGTTTTATTATATATGTAACAATAAATTTCTTGTATTGAATTTAAAAACACGAAAAAAATTATTCAAATAAATTTCTCGAATCAAAATAATATAGCGGGTTACAATCTCTATTTTCTCCTCTGATTCTTCTCACGAAAAATTTTAAGTCTTGGAACAAAATCTTCGGCTTGATCTTCTCCTTGACTTGATTTGACTTGAATTAGTGTTATTCCGAGGGCTTGAGAGCTTTTTCCTGGATCAAACGTCGTAATATCCCAAGAACGCGAAGAACACGAATTGTTGGTCTTCGCCGCAAAGTAGATCTTGAATCTTCTCTACGCCAGTTTTTTGAATTTACTAACGTTATTCGGAGGCTTCGCAGCTTGTTTCCGGATTGAACGCCAGTCTTGAGGTTGAACGCGCTTGAATCTTGCTTTGAATCTTCAAGAACGCCTTTGAATCTTTAAGAACACTTGAATCTCATCGAGAGAGTCTTTAGAGAACTTTGATGAGTCAAAATGATCGACTCACTGAGGTTGTGGGTCAAACCGCCTCATCTCGATTGCTTGAGAGTTCGGACATCTCGATCGCCTTCGTCTTCAAGAACCAGATCGACCTGCAAAGTGCCGGGGCTGGGCCCCGACGTAGACACTCCGATGCTCAAGTCAGAAAACGGATATGTTGATAGTGTATTCATTAAATAATCTTAAGAGCTTAGGCTTAGTAAAATGAACCCGGTCCCTTATTTATAAAGGGGTTAATGACTTACTCCCCAAGATAATAAGTTTCCTCAATAAATCAGAATTCTGATGTTCCTCAATAACTGTGTAGATATACACCAACTTTCATGATTATCTTTAACTAATATCGTGTATCTCATAAATTAGGCTTCAACCTCCCTTGGACCAGCCTTATCCGAGCTAACCGGTCAGGCTGATCTACCGAGTTAATTCTAGTGCTACATCATCTAGCCCCCTCACTTTAGCGATGTGATGAATATATGACACGTATAAGAGTAAAACAATCATGTCCCGCCCACGGCTATCTCACAGGATTATGGCGTCAGGGTCCTGGCCTTGTTTAGGCCCCCACAGTTTACCACGTCAGATTTCTACAGCCTTTTGCATGCAACTATGGCTCTCGGGCCAACATTGCACTTTCCTTGACTTTGTGGCCCACGAGCATCCTACTCGATGTTCTGTCACCTTAAAACGTTGGACAATTGTGCTATCTGCTCGAGTTGTAACGATGACTCCTGTATTTACGTCCTCCAAGAGGTGAGGTCCCTTTATACGTAAGCTCTCTAAGAAGGTGAGTATCGAGGCAGAGCTAAAGGTAGGATATTCACTAACACGTTACATCATCCAGCTCATTGAAAACGCACACAGGCTCTTAGAGAATTGGTTATAGGTCTGGAAACCTACTCCCGAATGTTGTGAGCTTTGCATATCGCTAGTTCGTGCTTCTCACCCTTTATATTGGCTACAAGTTGGGAATCCTGCCCCGAGCTCAGTGAGACGGGTACATCCACTGCGGGCTATTCTCCCGAGCTACACGAGCCTGGGCACCCCTACTACGGGCTAATTCCCATTGATCCAGCTACAAGTCAAAGGACCCGCTACCGAGCTCCGTGAACTCGGCAATGCCAAGACAGGCTTTTGCCCTAAATTTTTCTACGAGTCTGAGGACCCACTGCCAAGCTCTGCGAACTCAGACAACACCGCGACAGGCTTTAGCCCTAAAATTGGATACGAGTTTGAGGACCCACTGCCGAGCTATGCAAAATCGGACAACACCGCGACAAGCTTTAGCCCCAAAATTTGCTACGAGTCCGAGGACCCACGACTGAGCTTACAAACGTAACGATATTATCGAGCTTATAAAAACAACGACTACCCTGCCCTAATGCGGCGTCGAGTTTAACTTCATGTCGGGCTAGGATAAGCTCAATAATCGTTCAGATTGGTCACCTGTCGAGCCTCTCGAGCTTGAGTGGATGACTCAACAGGCTTTTGCCCTATCTCGACCACCACCGAGCTCCGCGAGCTCGAGCAACTTCTCCAACAGGCTTTTGCCCTATCTCGATCGCCACCGAGCTCCAAGAGCTCGAGCAACGTCTTCAACAAGCTTTCGACCTATCTCGATCACCGCCGAGCTCCGCGAGCTCGAACGACATCTTCAACAGTCTATCGACCTATATCAATCACTGCCGAGCTCCACGAGCTCGAACAATATCTTCAATAAGCTTTCGCCTTATCTCGATCATCGCTGAGCTCTGCGAGCTTGAACAATATCTTCAACAGGATTTCACCCTATCTCGATCACCGTCGAGCTCCGCGAGCTCGAACAATATCTTTAATAGGCTTTCGTCGTATCTCGATCACCACCGAGCGACGACTTCAACAGGCTTTCGCCATATCTCGACAACCGGCCGAGCTCCGCGAGCTCGGGCACTGCCGAGCGATCTCTCGGAACACACATCTAGGCTACGAGTACGAGGACTCGCTCCAGAGCTCTACGAGCTCGGGCAACGCCACAACGATCTTTCCGAACACGCATCCAGGCTACAAGTACGAGCACTCGCTCCCGAGCTCAGACACCGCCGCAACGATCTCTCAGAACACGCATCTAGGCTACGAGTACAAGGAATCGTTCCTGAGAACCGCAAGCTCGGGCAACACTGCAACGATCTTTCCGAACACGCATCTAGGCTACAAGTACGAGGACTCGCTCCCGAGCTCGGGCACCACCGCAGCGATCTCTCGGAACACGCATCTAGGCTACGAGTACGAGGACTCGCTCCCAAGCTCCAGGACCTCGGCCAACGTCGCAGCGATCTTTTTGAACACGCATCTAGGCTACAAGTACGAGGACTCACTCCCAAGCTCCGCAAACTCGGGTACCGCCGCAACAAGCTCTCCATGCTCTTTGGTGCACCATTGCTCTAGGCCAAACCTACACTTATCTTAGCTTCACAAAACCACATTTCCAAAGATATGGAAACAATCGATATTTCTTCACAAGCAATAAACTAAATAAATTTATCATGACATGTGAACGTGATCATTAGATAGTGTAAAGACTAGCTTATGTACTTGGAGCCGAAAAGATCACCGATCTTTTTAAGAAAACTACCGGGGTGAGGAATATATCATGGAACCAATCCACATAAATAACCGGGCCTCGAAGCATTGTTGGATTCTCCGACCTCATCCCGAATCAAAGTGGAGCTCAAAAGGATACTCCCAACTTCTCGCTATAAAATATCAAAGCTTTCGCCAGGCTCTCCCGATACCTCAGCAATCAGTCATACCCTTCCATCATCACTTTGGAAATAATTGTGGTGCGGAACACCATACCGTCTTCCCATTCTTTCTTTGAAAAATAATAGAGTTCGCAACGACTCCTCAAATTTTCCCGACCTCTTATCGCTAAGCCTTGGAGTTGGAACTTAAAATAACTCACCGGGTCACCCCAACCCCTTTACGTAAATAATTGGGCTTTACATTATCTCACTAGGTTGTCCCGACCTATCGCTGTAAAAAATGTTAAAATTTGAGGTGACTTCTCGGATCCTTTCTCTCTCTCGTTGTATAAATTCTTGGGCTTCAAGTTTCTCGTCCTCGCAACCAAGAAAAACTTGTACGTACTCTTTCTTCTCTAGTGGTTGACCTCTTCTGCTAGAAACCAATCGCACTCCACTTTCTCAAATAGGCCCAGTAGCTGTAAACTCAGGCCCAATTCTTGAGATCTTTTCCCCAATCAGAAATCACGAAAGCATGGTCATCCACTAGAAACCAATCGCACTCCCCTTCACTGCTTCTGCTTAAAGATTTTTATCCATTTCTCCAACAAACACAACTATGAGCGGCATCAACCGACGGGCTCTGCTCGTGAGTGGCAGACGATTATCTAAGTGTTGCCCGCAACGAGACCACAGCCTAGAAGACCACCGATAGCGACTGCTCAATTGCTGCTCCTTCACGTAAAAATTGGACAACTGAGCGTGGATTGGTCGGTACCCGCTCCCACGCATGGACCTCCGGTTGAAGGCTGCGGCTGAGGGCTGGCTTTATCTCAGTGAGGCCTCCGCCATTAAGTGTCCGCCTAAAGACTACAAGTCTACAATTGACCTCTTTGAACCACGAGGCCCGCCGATAGCTGCACAAACTGCTGTCATGTTCTTTGCCTTGGCCGTAACACTTTTTCTTTTAGAAACCCAGTACTCCAATTGCTGCCATGTTCTTTGCCTTGGCTGTAACACTATTCTTTTTTCTTCGCAGTTGTTCTCTTTTATTTTTCTTGTCTGCTTCATTTTATTGGACCAATTAATGCTCAGGCCCAATTACTATTCTTTTTGTACCTTTATTTTTTTATTTGGGCCACTTAGTAGGTTAGGCCCAACTATTCTTTGCCTTTACACTTGGGCCAACACCAGCGCAACCGAAGTATCAAGGACACGCTTGCCCTGCACAACTCTACTTCACGGCGGCGTCAATGGCTACGAAGAGTCTTCTTCCTCGGTGACCACCCTGGCAACATCCCCAGCCAAGATTCGGCCCGCATCCGCCTGAGACAAAACCGGTTGCCACCACAACAATCACAATATCCCGAGCCTCTTCCTCACCCGTTCCCGCATCCACGACTGGATCTCCGACCACCTCCGCTCGTCGGGACCTTCCGCCATCTTTGCTGCGGCCATCATGGATCCTACGACCCTCTTTAGCTTCCTCAACCCGACGTTATCTTCTTTTCTTATGTTCTCTTTTTTTTTTTTATTTTTTTAATAACAAACCGCGAGCCTATTTAGGCCAACGTCCGATCAAACCTCATAACCACGTCGCGATCTCTGCAACTGCCACCTGTTTGGGTCACCATGGCGCGACCACCACTTTCTCTCCTCTTTTATTATCATATTTCAAGTCCGCCCCGCGTCCGATAAAACTGGCAGCCATTGTGGCCACTATGTTCCATCCACCGCAACGCAGCTACCCTAGCTTTGTATTATCGGAGATATTGGGATTGTTCACCACAGATGGCGCCAATTTGATGAGTTAAAATAATCGATTCACTGAGGTTGTGGGTCGAACCGCCTTATCTCGATTGCATGAGAGTTTGGACAGCTCGATCGCCTTCGTCTTCAA
>CACSLK010027831.1:20920927-20940009 GCA_902706635.1 Striga hermonthica
TATTCTGGTTTTGAAAAATCCGATAATTTCTTTAAATTCAAGTGGGGTGTTACAGAGAAGTCGCGCACACTTTTTATAGCTCCAGGGCATCACGGCATGGGGTTGGTGCGATACAACACGGAGGAAGGTGACTGCCGCGGCGTGGAGGAGAGTTGTGGCACGGTGTGGCGCTTCTTCACGGCGCGGAGAAGGTGTGATGACGGATCGATCTTTTGTCTATACTGGGTTGCGAATAAACGACGCACTGCGGCCTTCGTTTATCCCCGATAGGTGTATCTAACAGACGCACTACGGCCTTCTCCTAGATACCGTGACTTCAAGACGCACTATTGGCCTTCTCTCCGACACTGTATGTAAAGACGCACTAATGGCCTTCTTTATCACACGTGAAGAACATAAAGTTCCCCCTCGAGATTGGCTCACCAATTCAATACTTCATTCAACATGTTAAATATGATGAGGTACATGGGGTATTTATAGTTGTAAAATAAATCTAAGCCTAAATCTAATAGATCTCCTAAATATTGCAAGAATAGAAATCCTATCTCTAGAAAGCAATAAAATCCTAAAGCTACCAAATAACTATTGCTTGGCTTGCACACCAAGCAAATCTAGAAGCTCCTTAAAATTAAAAACCTTGTAAGCAAAAACTTTCGGCCGCCTCTCATGTGCGTCGCGCGCGTCCCGCAAGCTTGCGCGCGCCGCCTTGCCTTTCCTACTCCTCGTTGCGCGCGGCAACCCGCGCGCTTACTCCCCACGCGTCGTCCTTCGCGCGCGCCCCCCGTCTGCCGACTCCACCTTGCGCGTGCGTGCCTAGCGCTCTCGCGTCGCCTAATCCTTCCACGCCTAGGACACCATCCGCGTCATCCCACTCGCGTGCCACCGCGCATTCCCAGCCCTTGCCGACCTTCTCGCGCGCGTTGTGTCGCGCGCCTGCGTTCTCACATGCGTGCCCTTGGCGCCCGATCCCTTCTCCGCGTGACGCCCGCACGTCCCGGCTACCGCCCGAGCCCTGATCGCCTACGGCGCCCCCGCGTGCACTCGTGCACCCGCCCATCCGGCGCCCGCGTATGCCTTGCAATTCCCGCGTGTGCGGCTCTTTCGCCCATTCATGTGCATCAAGTGCCGATGCACACCATTTGCCTTTTAGCCCCTCACTAGACTCGCCGGTCCCCAACTCCACTTTCGTATCAAGGTGGTCTGCCGCGCCGCTGGAGTCCTCGCGGCGTTGTGCGGAATGTTGAGCCTCAGTATACGCGTGACGGGCATCACGCCGTGGCGCTCGGGCGCGGAGACCTGGGGCAAGAGCTGCTAGCCATTTTGCACTTCTTCACGTCTCGGTCTCGTCTACGGTCGTCTAGACTTGGAATTTGATTCAGTTTTCTCCTGGTCACTACCAACGAAATCTTCTATATAATTATGCTTGCACGGTTTATTTTTGTCTGAAATCGCTTCCGACCTATACACCATAAACAAAGAAAAACCGGAAAAAAACACGTAAAGCACAAAAAAAATAAATATATACGTCACGCAATAAACTACACAAATGAATAGAACACAACGACAAGACCTATTATGGGGAAAAAGAAAAGAAAAATAACTACGAAAAATGCAACAAAAATGGGACAAACATTATCCCTCTAGATAATTTATGAGAAGGCAGCTCTTTGCGACATAGAAACAAAAAATACAGAAAATAAGTATGTTCCAAGGTGTGCAAGAACACGCAATCAATCCTAGACAGTTAACACCTCACTAGCTTTCAGAGGAGTTAGAACATCAATTATGGATCTAGTGGTGAGAGAAATGCAAGATGCAAAAACTTGCCTAATGCAATAGAACCCCATATGGTTACAAGCAATGCAATAGATATATATAATTATAGTATACAATTAAATACAATATAATGCGAAATCACGCAAGCATTTAGAATGAGCAGATCCCTAAGGATTTCCTTAGATAAATGAATCGTTGGGAATCCAGCGCCTTGGTGAATATGTCAGCCAACTGGTTCTGTGTAGGAACATACTCAAGAATAATCACATCATTCTCTACCAAATCTCTAATAAAGTGGTACCGTATATCGATATGTTTAGTTCTAGAGTGCTGAACTGGATTTTTAGAGATATTAATAACACTGGTATTATCATTAAAAAGGTTCACAGTTCTAGAGTGCAACAACTTCCAGCAGAGATGTATTCGGCCTCCGCGGTTGAGAGAGCAACACAATTTTGCTTTTTACTAAGCAATGAAATCAGATTGTTACCGATGTAGAAACATCCTCCTGATGTAATACGACGGTCATCAATGTTGCGGCCCAATTCGCGTAACTGTAACCTGTTGTAGCAAATTTTATTTTTATTTTATCGAGTAACAAATTTAATGATTCGTTTCCCGAGTCGATCTCTCGAGGAAGACTGTTCGGAATTTAGAATTAGTATTAATATCACAATAAAGAAAAATAAACCTAAACATTCTAAACAATTTCATTAATTTTTATTATCCACTACTTGTAACACCCCGCCTTGACATGAAAATCAGGGTACATTTTTCGCAAAATCTTTCAAAAGAACATAACTAAGTTGCGAAATACTGATTCAGAGTGCTACCATAATACATGACATTACTTTAAATCAGACGTTATTGAAAACAGACTTACAATCTGAAAACATGTCAACGGATCAAAAGGGCTAAGTTTGACAAACAATGAAAACTCAGCGGAAACTGTAGTGGCAAAACATAATAACAATGCTGCGATCATGTAAATAAGTCTACGGGAGATAATAGCAGCATATGCTAAATTCAAACTGTACAAAATATAATTTAAACTTTATAAGCATAGCTCCCGTATAATTTAAACTTTATAAGCATAGTCCAGAACCGATCGCCATCTCACACCTCCGGCCCGACTCCATGACCTAAAAAACATAATAAAAGTGGGGCGTGAGCACTAAAGTCTACTGTGCTCCGTAGGAACTCATACTAAAGTAAACAGTGAAAATAATTACAATAACATGATCCTGGCATATATAATTGAACTGAACTGAAAACGGTACTGAATAATCATGATCTGATACTGATGTCGTGATAATCATCACTTGTCTGATACCTGAACATCTGCCAGCATAAATGTCGGACACCATGTGCACACTCTAGTGGGCAAACTAAGGCCACTAGAACTCAGAATGGACCGGCGACCATTCCGAGCGGATACTGATAATACATACCTCAAACATGGTAGAATAATTATAATCAATGTAATACCCAGTATGAGTCCCCACCTGATCCGTCTGAATAAAAAGGTAGTGCTGATAATCGTATCCTAATCAAACTGAAAAATAATATAAACAATTACTAAACACTATGCTCAGACTGATAAAAATAGCTTTTTAAATATGTTAAGATGCTCTACTGAACTTGACATGATATTTAGACTGAACTGGAACTAATTCAATATGGAATTGAACTGATATGAATTTACTGAACTGGATCGGACCCAAAATTTAACTGAAAATGGGACCTAAACATGAATCAGGATTTAAATATTTAAAATATGGGTCGAACCGGTCTAAACCGGTCTGAAGCGGATCTGTACCGGTCTGGTCGGACCGTCAGCCTGCTGTGGCCGGGCGGTCGGCCGCTGGCTCGGCCCACGGGCCTGCTAAGGCTGCGGGCGCGGCCACTGCCGGGACTGGGCGTGGGCATTATCGCTGCAATGCTTGCCGAAGCCACGACAAGGGTGCTGCTTGCACTTGGCCACGACGAGCGTGAACTAGGCCCTACTGGCGTGGCTTGGGGCGCTGTCGAGCGCTATGTGCGCCAGCTGTCGCGCGACTGGGCACTGTCGGGTGTTACCGCACACCGCGACGTGCAACTGGACGCATAAGTGCGCACACCGGCGCTGGCTGGGCCTGACAGGGTATCGCGCGGGCGCTGCCGTGCGACTCCTGCGATACTGGCCACTCGGGCGTGCGGTTGGGCACTGCTTGTGACCGACGACATGCGGACATGCGCACTGGCGTGTGCTACTGCACACTGTCGTGCGTTATGCACTGCAACTGCGGACTGGCTGCGAGCAGGGACATGCACGACACCTGCCTGGCATACATGCACGTCGCCCGCGTAGCGTGCGTGACTGCCGGTGCGCACTACCCGCTGCGGGCGGGCGTGGCGTCCACGGTCGATCCTTATCAGCCGTCCGGCAACATCTTCCGGCAACTCCCACATGATTCAACATAACTAAACATAACATATTTAAATTTACTCCATTTGCTCAAAATCATTAACTTTGGCTCAATGAACTTGCTAAGGCCGATGGCGTGCGCACCGTGCGCCGCCTACGGCTTTAAGCCGACTCTTCGACCAAACATGAAATTCTTTCGACCAACATGAATTAACTGAACATGTAATGACATATAACAATCGAATAGACATGAATTGCTTGGGAGTTGTCGGATAAAAACGGATATCACTCGGTCATGACTTAAAAGGTATAAAACCGTACATAACTCATCTTTCATGGCTTGGAGTGACATGACCTGAACATAGTAACTCTAAACTGATCCTATTTACATGAATTGATAAGGAAAATGATGTTACCTCTACAAGCTCTCAGTGAATTGAGCGAAATCTCTCGGTCCTAGCTTGCTTCGCGTGCGTGTGTGCTTGCCGTGCGTTCACTTGGCTTAAACCTCTCTTAATCTCACTTAGTACTTAATTATCATATAGCTTCGGTAATCAGCTATATTTCACCTCAAATACTGCCTTTATAGACGAGAGAAGGATGGTGAATTTGGGTGAAAATGCTCGGCCAATTGTCGTGCACCAAGTGTCGCGCGTACATGGCCTAAGGTGGCATCTACTAGCTTACTCACCACACTTTAAGCTTAGTCATGGCTCAATTACACCACCAGTTACCATGTGTCTAGTAATGATGATGGTACACGTGAAAATGGAAGAGAGCATTTACTCTCGGGAATTGATTGTACTAAGCATGGCTTAGACGTGCTAAGCGTGTGCTAAGCACATCTGTGCTAATGCCACGCTTATGATGTGCGTGATCCAAGCTTAAGCTTATCTAAGCATCATTTGGCACTATTACATGATAATACATGATAGTTAATAAATGCTTAAGCTTGATTAAGCTCGGTAAAATATTTATCAAGCGATTAGACATGAATTAATTATCGGAAATTATTTCGAACATAAACGTAACATTCAAAAATAAATTCGAACATTCTTGACTTGGATAAATAATTCCGAATGATAACACTTAATAAAATAATTATTTTGGAACTAAACATGATATTACATTAATAACATGACGAGATATTACACTACTTTTACTAGTTCAACTAATAAATGTAAAATTGCAAGTAAAGTTGTAAATAAATTTAAGAACAATAAAATGATAAAAGACTTAAAAATTATAAAAGATATAAAGATGTTAAAAATGTTAGGGAATTGGAAAATAATTGTTTTCAGTTCTAATAATAATTCCGAATCATTGATTGTTTGGTTAAATGATTCTATAAACACAATAATTTAGAGGTTTATATTCAATAACTTTTCGTAACAAGAATATAAACATGAATTAATGTATTTTCAAACCAAATAACACATAAGCAATAAAAATTACGAACAAGCTTACTCATTTCGAGCCGAGATCAATCAACTTCACCCCTCTCGGTTTAAAAATCAATTAAGTAGATTTAGAAGGTGTTTAATCAACTAAACCATAAAAATAAGCACAACTCAAAACGATTGAACAATCAAAAACACGTCATCATCATCGAACCGAAACAATCATTTCCTTATCCCTAACGGGATGGTTAGTTCATCGTGATGTTATCAACACAAACAACAATAATAACCCAGCTATCATCGTACTTATGAAAAGTTAATGATAACTTATGATTACTATTGAATACTTGACGTTAATATATCACTAGAACTTCAAATAGTTATAGGTATACCACTTACAAGATCATGCAAATGCATGAATGAGAAGAAAAAACTTATAAATGGTGAAGAAGAAGAGAATAAAAGAGAAGAAAATATTCACAATGTCTTGAATTATGGAATTGTTCCTTCATTACAAGCATGATCACCTCTATTTATAGCTGAGATTTTGGTGTTAAAAATAGCTAAAAATCATCTTTAGGTAAAGCATGAGTCATCCCATCACCTTCATCATACCAACATTCATTTTTTAAAGCTCACAGCTGCAGAAACGAGACCATAGCGCCGCTAGTACCCTTTAGCGGAGCAAAGGTGTTGGCAACTGCACGTCTCCACTATTTTCGCTCGTTCGGGCTCGTTTGAACTCGGAATTTAGTTCCGTTTTTTTTCCTACGCGTCACTAACGAACCCCTCTATCCAATGATGCTTGCAAACCACACTTTTGCCGAGAATACAAATTTTGTGGAATTTTCAACCTTTAAAGGGTCAGTAACTTGCTCAACTTTACGTTTCGGCCCCGTTTGGATTCATCCGAACTCGAAATCGAATTCCACTTTTTCTCACTTGTCGCCAACTAACTTATATATTTAGTTGTTCTTGAATGGTCGAGTTCTGAGCTTAATCCAATCCTCACGGGGTTTTCGACCTGCACACCAAAAACAAGAAGAAAACGGGAAAAATACACGAAAAACACATAAAAACCAAAATAGATCAAAACACATAATAAATCATAAAAATGAATAAAAACCAATAAAAAGTCCTAAAATGAGGGAAAACAAAGAACAAAACAATAAAAAAAAATGCAACAAAAATAGTACAAAAAACTCCCCCACACTTACCTATTTGCTTGTCCTCAAGCAAACAAAACAACAAGCAATTCGAGAAGAAAGATCGAAAAGTCCAAAGTTAATAATTATGTGAAATGAAAATCTCGTCTTCCTCTGGTTATCCATAAAACTCAACTCAAATTTGACAACACGGTCTCCACAAAATGTGTTCAAACGAAATAAAAACTCGTCCCAAGTCATTCTACATATGATTTACTTGATTCAAACTTCCTTTTTACAAATACACGTGCAAAAAGCTAGAAACAGTTTACTCAATATGTAGAAAACAATAAGAACCAAAGCAACAAGTCCAGTTTCCTCTTTTTATTATTTTTATTTATTTTGAGTCATTTTGTTTTCCAAATGAGAGTCGTTAGGACGATAATTACCTAGGTTTACCTTCAGGGTTTGTTCCTGAGTGTCCTAGGCGGTTTCCCGTACTCATTGACCCGATCTATCTCGAGTGAGACTATCCAGGTCCAGCGAAGTCTAGTCCTTTCAACTCTCCCGAGTTCATTTTATTACTTTATTTTTCGTGAGCTACATTTTTCCAAACAAGGTTTCCGGATGATTATTATCTAGGTTTAGCCTTGAGTGGTTTCCTCGAGTGTCCTAGACTGGTTTCCCGAGCTCATTATCTAATTCCATAAAATGGACTGAAATAATAGGAGCCTACTTCCTTGCGAACTCACATCTCATTCACATTTTTTTTAGAGGGTTGGTAACACAAGAATACATCATAAATATAATAACATGAACATCACAATTCAATCAAGACATAACACAAGTTTATAGCATAACACATTAACAACAATCGAGCATAAGGCAAGATTGTTTCAAGGTCACCAATCGAGAATAAACAAGGG
This sequence comes from Striga hermonthica, assembly GCA_902706635.1. Lineage (NCBI taxonomy): Eukaryota > Viridiplantae > Streptophyta > Magnoliopsida > Lamiales > Orobanchaceae > Striga > Striga hermonthica. The sequence continues at coordinate 20,928,582 of CACSLK010027831.1, forward strand.
ACAAAACAATTTTTCGAACACAATTGTGGTTTCCAATGTCAACAAATCTTCATTTAATTTTAATGGAACCATCCAATTCATCAAGTACATTGAGCATGAGAATTATCAATGAGACCAAACGACAATCCAAACTAACCACTTATTCATTTTGACTTGAAACAAACATTAAGCTTCATATGGGGAAAATCGACACAAACACATACCTAAAATGACGCATAAGCATGCATAATTACGAGATTTCTCCCCCACACTTAAAACAAAACAATGTCCTCATTGCTTGACCAAAAAGCATTGGAAAGAACACACAATCACACAAGCTCATGAGATAACATAAAATAAGAAATCAAACACACAAGAACACAGACAACAACACATATAAAAAAGAAAAGGGTGTGCAAATCGAAGATGTATCAAGTCGAGTAAGTCTTCCCATATGAATCGTTCGCTCATGCTCAACCTGGGCGTTCAGCTCAGTCTATGCTATAACCTGCCAGCTTGTTCCTGTCTAGAAGGCCACAAACTCCAAACTCCATTATTCAAAAATAAAAATAAAATAAAAAACATCAACGAAACCCACAAAAAAACAGTAAATGAAACTTGGATTGCCTCCCAAGAAGCACTTATTTAATGTCATTAGCTTGACGAAACCTGTACAAATCAACAAGGATCCAAAAAGAAGTGGCGATCGTGCCATGCCTTCGTATTCTCAAGAAACGGCAGCATGGGAAGGGTAGCACGACCGCAGACCTGGTGGGCTCGCGTGGCAATGTCTTGTGGAACCGAGCGTAGTCACCAAGGATGGTAACGAAATAACTCAGAGCTCTTCTCGACAAACCTCCACAGTCATCCTCTCGAAATACGAGAATGTCCGTGGAGCATGTCGAGCTAAATGGGGACTTCTCGACGGTGCGGAAAGATGACTCGAGTATGGGACTCTCCAATTCGGGCTCTGGAGTTTTCTCCATCATAATATTACCCTCAACCTCTGCAAGTGCATTCTCCTCTTTTTCAGTCTCGCACAGGTGGATTTTGCATTCAATCTCGACGGACTGAGTGCGTGCTACTATGCTGTCAAGCTGCACCACCAACTGAATACAAACAACCTCCACATTCTCAAATCGAGCTGTTTGGGTCGACATACTGTAACGCCCCGACTTTTTACTGAAATCAGAGTACGGTTTTTCGCAAAATTTCTTGAATAAATAAATAAAATATTTATTTTGCGAAAACTGATTCGGAGTGCCACCGTGAAAAACTTGACTTTTCTGAAAAACGTTAAATTATAAACTGATAATTAAACAGTTATAATATATTAACCGACTAAAGTCGGATCAAAAGCTGTTTAAAAGTACTGAAAGTTTTAGCGGAATAACAGCGTGGCCAAAACATATATATACATATCCATAAACATCCTGAACTGCCCGTCAGCTCAATCCTCGTCCCCGACCCTGAGACCTTAAAAAAAAAAAAGAAATACGTGGGGGCATGAGCACTAAAACACTTGTGCTCCGCAGAAACTCATACTAATGTAAACATTGAAAATAATAACAATATCATGATCCTGGCATATATAACTAAACTGAACTGAAACTGAAACTGATATCTGATACGGTCTGATCTCGCGACATAAGTCACATAACTAATAACTGAACATCTGTCGGCACAAACTAATACAGGAATCTACCGGCACAAACTAATACCGGACACCATGTGCACACTCTAGTGGGCAGATTAGGCCACTAGAACCCAGAATGGACCGGCGACCATTCCGAGCGGATACTAAACTGATAATACATACCTCAAACATGGTAGCGTAATTATAATCAATGTAGTACTTAGTCTGAGTCCCCACCTGATCCGTGAAACTGAATGTAGTGTTGATGCCTGATCAAACTGAAATATAATATAAACAATTACTACTGACTATGCTCAGACTGATAAATTAACTGATTAATTATGTTAAGATGCTCTACTGAACCTGACATGATATTCGGACTTAATCGGTATAACTGAAACCGGTTAAGTACGAAACTGAACTGATATTAATTAACAGAACTGAACTGGACTGAACTGAACTGTTATGAATTCAGAGGGATTTGGAGCAGAAATTAGGGTTGCCGGCGAAAGGGGATCGGAGAATAGAGAAATGGAGATGGCAGTGAGAGAAATGGGGCAATTGGAAAATTCAATTAAAGCTAATTCCATTAAAGAGCCAGAGATCGACACGTGTAGCCATCTGGGACGTCCGATGCTTATTGTGGAAAAGTGACGGGGGCCGTACACGTGTTGAGAGAAAGAGAGATACTTATTATCTAGCTATTTATCTGTATTTTTCCTTATTTGTTACAACTTAGGAGAGTGCATGTGGTTTGTTAGTGAGTGGGACCATGAGGTCATTTAAGATGCTGTAAACTCACGCATTTGAGCATTATGCAAAATATCATTTGATTCTCTTACTCTCTCTCTTCATGAAATCCTCCCCCTTTCTTCCCCATTCTCTCTAACATATTTTTCCCCCATTTCTATCTATTGTTTACCTTAAATTACAGAAATTATACAAAAAATACAAAAACATAACAATTGGTATCAGAGCTGGTCATTCCTCGGCCATGGCAGAAGGAACGAGAATCAAGGACCTACAGGATTCATACAAAAAGTTAGAGCAAAATTGGCAAACAGAGGTGCTTAAAAGAGAAGCAACAGAACTCAAACTTCAAGAGCAAATCGGGGAAATCGGGTCTGAGATGAGAAATCAAATTGCAGGGATAAAGACCCACATGAAGGATCAATGGGAGGGCATTACTGGGAAGTTTGATCAAGTTGCTAATACGTTGGCAACTATGCAACTTCAGCTGCTTAATCTAAACCCATCTCAACAGAGCAGTGAATCTATTCTGGGAAACCCAAACAGCAATTCCAAAGGAGAACACAGCTCTTTCACTTACAAGATGAGGCCATTAACAGAATCACAACTTGGGCAGCCTATTAGCCCCCTGCCCAGAATCGATTTTCCAAAATTTGATGGCAGCAACCCCAGGTCCTGGATCCTCAGATGCAATGGCTATTTTAAACTTATACCCAACATCTCTGATACTAACAAGGTAAGTTTGGCTACCATGCATTTTGAGGGTAAGGCAGCTCTATGGTTGCAGAATTTTAGCTCTAATCAACTAGAGCTGGGTTGGCAACAGTTCATTGAAATAGTTTCAGCCAGATTTGAGGAGATCAAAGATATGAGGATAATAGCTGAATTTAATAAGCTAAAGCAAACAGGTTCTTACACTGAGTATGTGGACAAATTTGAAGAATTAAGGGCTTGCATGATGCTAATGAACCAGGGGGAATTTTCTGAAGAATACTTTGTTGCAAGTTTTATAAGTGGCCTCAGTGAAGAGTTACAAGCATTTCTACACATGTTTAAACCCACCACCCTACAGCAGACTATTGAATTGGGGCAAAAGCAGCTTCTCACCCTAGAAGCTATCACAAAGAAACTGAAGTGGAACCAGAGGCCCATACAGACCCAAACCCTGTCACAAAGGGGGCCATACAACCCACCAGCAAACTCTAAGGCTCCTATTGCACCCATCAATCAAAGGAACCCTACAAGGTTGCTTACTTCCATGGAAATGGCAGCTAGGAGGGAAAAGGGACTATGCTATAACTGTGATGAGAAGTTTACTCCTGGCCATAGATGTAAGCACAGGGTAAACTACATGATAATGACTGAGGATGAGGAACTGTCCTATATTAATTCCACAGAAGAAAACTCAAAATCCATTGAGGGGGAAATGGAAGAGGCTCTGGTCTCCTTGAATGCAATTGTGGGTGAGGGAAGCTCCACTACTCTCAGGTTTCTAGGGTTTGTTGGGGCACATAAGGTGCAGGTGCTGGTTGACACGGGGAGTACACTTAGTTTCATTAAAGGGACCACAGTTTCAAGGCTGGGATGCAAGCTCAAACAAGTGAACCCACTCCTAGTGAAAGTTGCCAGTGGACAGAGATTAATCAGCACCCAACAGACTGATGGTTTCAACTGGACTGTGCAAGGGTTTGAATTCAACTTCCCTCTTAGAGTGTTGCAAAGTGAAGGTTATGACATAATACTAGGAGGTGATTGGTTGAAAGCTTGCTCACCAATTGAGCTAAACTTTGAAGACATGACAGTCTCAGTAAAGATGGGAAAAGAGAGGATTACCTTACAAGCTCTAACTGGGAAAGGGGAATGTCAGCTGATCTCCTGCCATGAACTCTACCAAATGATGCACTCAGAACAATTAAATCAAATTAAAGAGGTGTACTTACTCACAATACAACCAGTTGATCAAAGGCAGGAGGGTAGGATGGAGGAACTTCTACAGGAGTTTGAGGATGTATTTTCTGAGCCTAAAGGACTACCACCAGAAAGGGGTGTTGAGCACCAAATTCTACTCAAACCTGGGAGCTGCCCAAAACAGCAGTTCCCTTACAGGACCTCACATGACCAGAAGGAGGCCATAGAGAGCATAGTGCAAGAATTGCTGCAGTCAGGGGTGATACAGAACAGCAAATCCCCTTTTGCATCACCTGTGTTATTGGTCAAGAAGAAAGATGCTTCATGGAGGCTCTGTGTTGATTACAGATACCTAAATGGACTCACTATTAAACATGAGTATCCAATACCCATCATTGAAGAGTTACTGGATGAGCTACATGGGGCCAAATACTTCTCAAAAATTGATCTAAGGTCTGGTTACTTCCAGATACTTATGAAGGCTGAGGACAGGTATCTAACTGCATTCAAAACCCATAGTGGCCATTATGAATTTTTAGTGATGCCCTTTGGGCTGTGCAATGCCCCTGCAACCTTTCAATCCCTAATGAACCAGATTTTTAGGGGCTGCCTAAGGAAACACACCCTGGTTTTCTTTGATGACATATTAGTGTACAGTAAAACTTGGGAAGAGCACCTCAGCCATTTAAGGGAAGTTCTGACAATCCTAAGGGAGAACACTCTATTTGCAAAGCATAGCAAGTGCTCTTTTGGCCAAACCAGTATTGAATACTTGGGCCACATTATCTCTCAGGAAGGGGTAGCCACTGACCCACAGAAAATTGAAGGCATGCTTGCTTGGCCAGTGCCCAAGACAGTGAAACAATTAAGGGGGTTCCTTGGCCTAACAGGATACTACAGAAAATTTGTTAAGGGCTATGGTATCATTAGCAGACCACTCACACAACTATTAAGGAAGGATCAGTTTCAGTGGAGTGAAGAGGCAGAACAAGCATTCTTACAACTTAAGCATGCCATGACCACCTCACCAGTTCTGGCCCTACCTGATTTCACTCAGCCTTTCACCTTAGAAACTGATGCCAGTGGTTTTGGCATTGGTGCTGTACTCATGCAGAAGGGTAGGCCACTTGCCTATCTAAGCAAAGCATTATACCCCAAGGACCAGGCTCTATCAGTTTATGAAAGGGAATTCCTTGCTGTGCTACTAGCAGTTCAAAAATGGAGACACTACTTGCAGGGACATAAATTTGTGATTAAGACTGATCAACAAGCCCTTAAACACCTCTTAGATCAAAGGGTTGTATCACCTGGGCAACAGAAGGGAATTGTTAAGTTGCTAGGGCTAGATTATGAGATATGTTACAAGAAGGGGACTGAGAATAGGGCAGCAGATGCCCTATCTAGATCTCAGGTAGCAACTATTGATTGTGATGCTATCACCAGCTCAGTGCCCGAGTGGGTGCAAGGGGTTATCTCCAGCTATGAGGGGGACACACACATTGCTGAGATCAAAGCTAGCAAATTAATCAATCCAGACTCTCTCAGTGACTATGTAATACAGGGAGACATTCTAAGATATCAAGGAAGAATGGTGGTAGGCAGTGCTGGCAATATGAGGCAGCAAATTTTACAGGCAATGCATGGTTCAGCTCTGGGAGGACACTCAGGAATCAATGGAACCTACATGAGGCTAAAGGCAGTATTCTATTGGCCAAAGATGAAGGATGATGTGATCACCTTGATCCATCATTGTGATGTCTGTAGGAGGAATAAGGCAGAGGGGGGAAAGAAATCAGGCTTACTACAACCCCTCCCAATCCCACATGAAGCTTGGTCACATATCTCAATGGACTTTGTGGAAGGTCTGCCAAAATCTGCAGGAAAAGACACCATCTTGGTAGTCATTGACAGACTAACCAAGTATGGCCATTTCATCCCATTATCCCACCCCTATACAGCAGCTAAAGTGGCCCAGTTATTCTTGGACCATATTTACAAGTTGCATGGTCTGCCTAATTGCATAATTACAGACAGAGACAAAATCTTTACAAGCAATTTTTGGAAGGAACTTTTCAAACTCATGGGGGTGCAGCTGAATTTTTCATCTTCATATCACCCCCAATCTGATGGCCAAACCGAGAGACTGAATCAGTGTCTAGAGAACTACCTAAGGTGCATGACTAGTGAGGTGCCTAAACACTGGTTGAGGTGGCTCACTTTGGCAGAACATTGGTACAATACAAATTTTCACACGAGCCTAAAGACTACACCTTTTCAAGCTTTGTATGGATATTCTCCACCTATGTTATCTGCTGGGCAGAATCTAGATTCTAACAATCTCGAAGCTAAGCAGCTAATCCAACAGAGACATATCATGAGACAAGAACTGAGAGCTAACTTACTCTCAGCGCAAAACAGAATGAAACAGCAAGCAGACAAAAACAGAAAGGAGAAATCCTTCAATGTGGGTGAGCAAGTTTACCTGAAGCTCCAACCTTACAGGCAAAATTCGGTCCACTTACGCAAAAGTGTCAAGCTTTGTGCTCGATACTTTGGTCCCTACACCATAGCCGAAAGAATTGGTGAGGTTGCATACAAACTAGACTTGCCAGCTGATTCAAAGATACACCCCGTCTTCCATGTTTCATTACTAAAGGGAAAGCTTGGAGAGAACACATCACCTGTATCCGAGTTACCCACGGTGGACGAAGACGGCCTATTCCAAGTGGAACCCACGGCGGTGCTGGGTCAGAGGACTCTCATGCGCGGTGGTGAAGAAATACCCCAGATCTTGGTCAATTGGGGATCTGCAGCTCTTGGCATAACCTCTTGGGAAGATTTGAAGTTCATCAGGGCCAAGTTTCCATCTTTTGATCCTTGGGGACAAGGATCTTTCGATCGGGGGGGAATTGTTATGAATTCAGAGGGATTTGGAGCAGAAATTAGGGTTGCCGGCGAAAGGGGATCGGAGAATAGAGAAATGGAGATGGCAGTGAGAGAAATGGGGCAATTGGAAAATTCAATTAAAGCTAATTCCATTAAAGAGCCAGAGATCGACACGTGTAGCCATCTGGGACGTCCGATGCTTATTGTGGAAAAGTGACGGGGGCCGTACACGTGTTGAGAGAAAGAGAGATACTTATTATCTAGCTATTTATCTGTATTTTTCCTTATTTGTTACAACTTAGGAGAGTGCATGTGGTTTGTTAGTGAGTGGGACCATGAGGTCATTTAAGATGCTGTAAACTCACGCATTTGAGCATTATGCAAAATATCATTTGATTCTCTTACTCTCTCTCTTCATGAAATCCTCCCCCTTTCTTCCCCATTCTCTCTAACATATTTTTCCCCCATTTCTATCTATTGTTTACCTTAAATTACAGAAATTATACAAAAAATACAAAAACATAACATGAACCCGGAATTTTAACTGAAAATAACACTGAGATCATGAACCGGGACTGAAACTGAAAAATGCTGACTGAACCGGTCCAGCCGGTCTGAACCGGTCTGGACCAGACTGCCGGTCGGCTGAACCGGGCAGTCGGGTGCTGGCTCGGCCAACGGCTTGCCAAGTGCTGAGCATGCGGGCGCTGCCTGGCCTGGCCACTGGCGCTGGCTGACTGGCTGGCTGGCCGTGCGGATGCTGGTTGGGCATTTTCTGGCACGGCTGTGTGCGCTGGGGCGTGCGGGCGTGCCACTGGGCATGACTGGCACATCCTGCGGCTACTGGGCGCGCACTGCTGACTGACTGGACGCGTGCATGCGCTTGGCGCATCGCAGCGTCGGCCTGGGAGCTGCCCCGCACTGTGTGCGCGGGCGCAGGCACTGCTGGGCACTACCGTGCGCCACAACAGGTACTGGGAGTGCATGCGCGAACATTCGCGTGCACAACTGACTGGCTGGCGTGCCGCTGGGCACTGCCAGCAACTGCCACTGCGGACAGGCAACGCGCAGCGCCTCGCGGGCCTGATACGGAAGTGATCATCAACCCAGGCGATTCGGAGGATGAAGGTGGCGATGGACTCGATATATGGCTTGAAAATATGTTGGAGGAGCCATCTAGTCCTATTTACCGGCCATCAGGTGTGAGGGATTGGCCGAAAGGATGTGGTCCACGAGCTAAGCTTAAGCCTAGAAGACGCAAGACCAAAAGAACTCGAAGGAAAGGCAAGGCGAAGGCTAAAAGGGAGAAGTGTTGGTGCAAGCCTTGTTCGAGGAAAAGGCGAGTTCGCAAGATGGTGGCTCAAAGGGGAGGTAAGAGTAGAATGGAGGATGGTTGGATTTGGAGAGCTGGAGATTGCATTGGGTTGGATGGATGGGATCCATGGCCGTCGGGAGAGCTTAAGAAATCGGGCGAGCACTTGGAGTCGGTTGGCGACGAGGGTGCGAGCACGAGCCAAGAACGCGCATCGTACGTTGATGCGCATAATGGGCCGAAGAGGCGAAGTTGTGCACGGGTGAGTGATGACGACGCAGGCGACGCACGATGGTGCGCATCGGAAGGATCGGCGACGGAGATTGGCAGCACGCGGACAGCAGCGGGCGTACGCGGGCGCATGATAGGCGATCAGGCCACGGGGACGGCTGGGACGCGCAGTGCAGTGGGTGCACGGGGGTGCGCGGTAGAGGATCGGGACGCTGGGGCGCTGGAGGCGATGCGCGAGGCACGGGACAACAGCGCGAGCGGCACGGGCATGCGAGACGTGCGCGACACTCGCGGGAGTGGTGAGGACGCGCGGGATGTGGGCAGCAGCGGTGATGGGCGCGCGACAGCGCGCCAGTGCGGGACAAGCGCGGACGACCCAATCCGCGCGGGCATAGGAATGCTGGGCGATGGCGAGTACGCGCGCGAGATGGTCGGCATAAGTGAAGCGCGCGCAACAGCATGCGCGTATGAGGGGCGCGCGCGAGTCCTAGTTCCCAAGGGACTAGGCGAGGGGGCAGGAGAGGCGGCGTGCGCGTGCGGGGCACACGAGGCGCGCGATACCTCACGCGCCGAGGATTAGGGAAGCCGAGGGCGGTGCGCGCGCGAGGAATGGAAGGCGGCCGAGAGTTGGGCGTGTGAAGTTTTTAGTTAGGAGCATTCTAGAATTGCTTGGTGTGCAAGCCAAGCATTAGTTATTTGGTAGGTTTAGGATTTTATTGCTTTCTAGTGTTAGGATTTCTATTCTTGCAAGATTTAGGAGATCTAGAATAGTTAGGCTTAGATTTATTTTTGCAACTATAAATACCCCATGTACCTCATCATATTTTATGTCTTGAATGAAGTATTGAATTGGTGAGCCAATCTTGAGGGGGAACTGATGTTCTTAACGTGTGTTTAAACAAGGCCGTTAGTGCGTGTTTACATACAGTGTCGGAGAGAAGGCCGTTAGAGCGTCTTGAAGTCACGGTATCTAGGAGAAGGCCGTAGTTCGTCTGTTAGATACACCTATCGTGGATAAACGAAGGCCCTGAGTGCGCCGTTTGTTCACAACCCGTATAGAGTAAGGACACGATCCGTCATCATTGGTGCTTTCATTGAGAGGGTTTCGTTGAGAGATGTTGATCGTGTCTTTATCTATCTTATCCGTTTCTTTTTTCGGTTTGCCTTTTGCTGAGGGACCGAATTTCTTTTCTTTTTTGGTCGAAATTTTCGAATTTCTATTCGAATTTTTCAATTTTTTTCGTGTCTTAAAAAAAAAGTATCATCTTGTTAGTCCTTTGTTGATTTTTGTTCGGTTATTACCTTTTGTTGAGGGACCGAATTTCTTTTTTGTTTCGATTTTTTGAGTCTTGTTGGGGGTTCGAATTTTCGAATTTTTCCCCTATTATTTTCGAATTTTAGAGTCGAAAAACAAAAAAAAAAAAATGTCTTACCCACCATTGGATGAGTTAGATTTGGAAGATCTTGAGATGCTGGAAGGTTTGGAAAGAGAGCTCACACCGTGGGAAGCAACATATCTCGATGAGCTTCATGAGCGAAGGAATATTGAAGAGTACGAGCGACAACTCATGGAAGCTCGAGAAGCGATGGTGATCGATGCTCATGAGGATGAAGGAGAGCTAAATTTTCTGATCCTTGAGGACAAGGAAAGTCTTGAAGAGGAGGGGAATGATACGGAAGTGGTCATCAACCCAGGCGAGTCGGAGGATGAAGGTGGCGATGGACTCGATATATGGCTAGAAAATATGTTGTAGGAGCCATCTAGTCTTATTTACCGGCCATCAGGTGTGAGGGATTGGCCGAAAGGATGTGGTCCACGAGCTAAGCTTAAGCCTAGAAGACGCAAGACCAAAAGAACTCGAAGGAAAAGGCAAGGCGAAGGCTAAAGAGGAGAAGTGTTGGTGCAAGCCTTGTTCGAGGAAAAGGCGAGTTCGCAAGATGGTGGCTCGAAGGGGAGGTAAGAGTAGAATGGAGGATGGTTGGATTTGGAGAGCTGGAGATTGCATTGGGTTGGATGGATGGGATCCATGGCCGTCAGGAGAGCTTAAGGAATCGGGCGAGCACTTGGAGTCGGTTGGCGACGAGGGTGCGAGCACGAGCCAAGAACGCGCATCGTACCTTGATGCGCGTAATGGGCCGAGGAGTCGAAGTTGTGCACGGGTGAGTGATGACGATGCAGGCGACGCACGATGGTGCGCATCGGAAGGATCGGCGACAGAGATTGGCAGCACGCGGACGGCAGTGGGCGTACGCGGGTGCATGATAGGCGATCAGGCCACGAGGACGGCTGGGACGCGCAGTGCAGCGGTGATACGGAAGTGGTCATCAACCCCGGTGAGTCCGACGAGGAAGAGGACGATGGTCTCGACATATGGCTGGAAAACATGCTGGAGGAGCCGACAAGTCCAATATACCAGCCATCATGCGTACGATATTGGCCAGAAGGGTGTGGTCCGCAATCAAAGCTTAAGCCTAAGAAGCGCAAGACCAAACGAGCCCGAAGGAAACGCAAGGCAAAGGACAAGGAATCATATTGTTGGTGTAAACCTTGCACAAGGAAGAGACGAGCGCGAAAGAAGGAGGCTAGAAGGCGTGGGTTGCGAGGGGTGAAAGATGGATGGTGGATTCCGGCAGACGATTGTGAGAGGTTGAAAGGTTGGGACCCATGGCCCGAACCAACGGTGACGATCGCCGACGAGAAGGACGACGGCGATCGGCTAATGGGC
>CACSLK010027831.1:20942077-20952347 GCA_902706635.1 Striga hermonthica
GGGGCCTGGGCAGCAGCGGCGATGGGCGCGCGACAGCGCGCAAGTGCGGGACAAGCGCGGACGACCCAATCCGCACGGGCGTAGGAATGCTGGGCGATGGCGAGTACGCGCGCGAGGTGGTCGTGATGACGGATCGATCTTTTGTCTAGACTGGGTTGCGAATAAACGACGCACTGCGGCCTTCGTTTATCCCCGATAGGTGTATCTAGCAGACGCACTCAGGGCCTTCTTCTAGATACCGTGACTTCAAGACGCACTATTGGCCTTCTCTCCGACACTGCATGTAAAGACGCACTAATGGCCTTCTTTATCATACGTTAAGAACACAAGGTTCCCCCTCAAAATTGGCTCACCAATTCAATACTCAATTCCAGACATCAAATAATGATGAGGTACATGGGGTATTTATAGTTGTAAAATAAATCTAGGCCTAAATCTAATAGATTTCCTAAATCTTGCAAGAATAGAAATCCTAAGTCTAGAAAGCAATAAAATCCTAAAGCTACCAAATAACTATTGCTTGGCTTGCACACCAAGCAAATCTAGAAGCTCCATAAAAATAAAACCCTACGTACGCCTCATGTCTCGGTCGCCTCTCACGCGTCGCGCCTTTGTACGCATCGCGCACGCCGTCCCTCGGCTCTCCTATTCCTTGGCGCGCGAGGCATCGCGCGCCTCATGTGTCCCGCACGCGCACGCCGCCTCCCCAGCACTCTCGCCTAGTCCTTCGGGAACTAGGACTCGCGCGCGCCCCTCACACGCGCACGCCATCGCGCGCGCTTCGCTCGTGTCGTCCATCCCGCGTGCGTGTCCGTCACCTCCCAGCACTCCTACGCCCGCTAGGACTCGATCGTCCGCTCCTGCCAGCGCATCACCCGTTCCGCCTAATCCTTCGCAGCTTAGGACTCCACCCGTGTAGCCCATACTCGCGCGCCTATCGCGCGCCTCGTCCCTGCCGGCTTCTTCGCGCGCGTCCGTGCTAACGCCCAGGCCCCTATCGCCTACGGTGCATCCTCGCGCACCGTCCGCGTTACTGCACGTCCCAGCCATCCCCACGGCCTGGCCACCTATAGCACATCCAGCGTGCGTCGCGTCCTCGCTGCCCGACGCCTGCTCGTCACCGCCAACTCCCGTGGCCCGTACGTCTGTCGTCACGCCCCCGAACGCCAACGCGCCCCAATCGACCTCCCCGGCCTGACCCTCCGACCTTATGTGCGTATCAAGGCACGATGCGCGTTCCTTGCTCGTGCTCGCACCCTTATCGCCAACCGACCCATGTTGCTCGTTGATCCCCTTCGAACACTCGTCCAACGGCCAAGGGTCCCATCCCTTCAACCTCTCACAATCATCCGCCGGTATCCACCAACCATTCTTTTCCCAACGCAAGCCACGCCTTTTAGCCTCCTTCTTTTGAGCTTGTCTTTTCTTTGCACAAGGCTCGCACCTACATTGATTTGCTTTTCGGGCCCTTGCTTTACGTTTTCTCTTGGCCGTCCGTTTCCTTACCATCGACTTCAGCTTTGGCCCACAACCTTTTGGCCAATCTTGTACACATGATGGCCGGTAAATAGGACTAGATGGCGCCTCCAATATATTTTCCAACCAAATATCAAGATCATCGCCACCATCATTGTCGGACTCATCGGGGTTGATGACCACTTCCGTATCATTCCCCTCCTCTTCCAGACTTTCCTTGTCCTCAAGGATTAGAAAATTCAGCTCTCCTTCATCCTCATGGCCATGAACATCGATCACCATTGCTTCTCGGGCTTCCATGAGTTGTCTTTCACGATCCTCCCAATCTCTACGTTCGTGAAGCTCCTCCAAAAATTCTTGCTCCCATGCGGTTAATTCCCTTTCCAATCCTTCGAGATACTCAAGATCTTCCAGATCTAACTCATCCAATGGTAACATCATGATTTTTTTTTTTTTTTTGACTCTAAATAAAAATTCGAAAATAATAGGGAAAAATTCGAAAAATTCGAACCCCCAAACAAGACTCAAAAAATTGACACAAAGAGAAATTTGGCCCCTCAACAAAAGGTAATAACCGAAAAAAATAACAAAGGACTAACAAGATGACACTTTTTTTTTTTTTTAGACACGAAAAAATAAGGGAAATTCGAACAAAAAATTCGAACCCCAAACAAAAAAATAAGAGAAATTCGGCCCCTCAGCAAAAGGCAAACCGAAAAAAATAAAAAGATAAGATAGACAAAATATCGATCAGCACCTCTCAATGAAAGCACCAATGATGACGGATCGATCTTTTGTCTATACTGGGTTGCGAATAAACGACGCACTGCGGCCTTCGTTTATCCCCAATAGGTGTATCTAGCAGACGCACTCAGGGCCTTCTTCTAGATACCGTGACTTCAAGACGCACTGTTGGCCTTCTCTCCGACACTGCATGTAAAGACGCACTAATGGCCTTCTTTATCACACGTTAAGAACATAAAGTTCCCCCTCAATTGGCTCACCAATTCAATACTTCATTCAACATTCAACATGATGAGGTACATGGGGTATTTATAGTTGTAAAATAAATCTATGCCTAAATCTAATAGATCTCCTAAATCTTGCAAGAATAGAAATCCTAAGTCTAGAAAGCAATAAAATCCTAAAGCTACCAAATAACTATTGCTTGGCTTGCACACCAAGCAAATCTAGAAGCTCCCTAAAAATAAAACCCTACGTACGCCTCATGTCTCGGTCGCCTCTCACACGTCGCGCCTTTGTACGCGTCGCGCACGCCGTCCCCCGGCTCTCCTATTCCTTGGCGCGCGAGGCATCGCGCGCCTCATGTGTCCCGCACGCGCACGCCGCCTCCCCAGCACTCTCGCCTAGTCCTTCGGGAACTAGGACTCGCGCGCGCCCCTCACACGCGCATGCCATCGCACGCGCTTCGCTCGTGTCGTCCGTCCCGCGTGCGTGTCCGTCACCTCCCAGCACTCCTACGCCCGCTAGGACTCGATCGTCCGCTCCTGCCAGCGCATCACCCGTGCCGCCTAATCCTTCGTAACTTAGGACTCCACCCGCGTAGCCCATACTCGCGCGCCTATCGCGCGCCTCGTCCCTGCCGGCTTCTTCGCGCGCGTCCGTGCTAACGCCCAGGCCCCCATCGCCTACGGTGCATCCCCGCGCACCGTCCGCGTTACTGCACGTCCCAGCCGTCCCCACGGCCTGGCCACCTATCGCACATCCAGCGTGCGTCGCGTCCTCGCTGCCCGACGCCCGCTCGTCACCGCCAACTCCCGTGGCCCGTACGTCCGTCGTCACGCCCCCGAACGCCAACGCGCCCCAATCGACCTCCCCGGCCTGACCCTCCGACCTTATGCGCGCATCAAGGCACGATGCGCGTTCCTTGCTCGTGCTCGCACCCTTATCGCCAACCGACCCATGTTGCTTGTTGATCCCCTTCGAACACTCGCCCAACGGCCAGGGGTCCCATCCCTTCAACCTCTCACAATCATCCGCCGGTATCCACCAACCATTCTTTTCCCAACGCAAGCCACGCCTTTTAGCCTCCTTCTTTTGAGCTTGTCTTTTCTTTGCACAAGGCTCGCACCTACATTGATTTGCTTTTTGGGCCCTTCCTTTACGTTGTCTCTCGGCCGTCCGTTTCCTTACCATCGACTTCAGCTTTGGCCCACAACCTTTTGGCCAATCTTGTACACATGATGGCCGGTAAATAGGACTAGATGGCGCCTCCAACATATTTTCCAACCAAATATCAAGATCATCGCCACCATCATTGTCGGACTCACCGGGTTGATGACCACTTCCGTATCAGGTCGGCACAAGCGAAGCGCGCGCGACAGCGTGTGCGTGTGAGGAGCGCGCGCGAGTCCTAGTTCCCGAAGGACTAGGCATGAGGGCTGGAGAGGCGGCGTGCGCGTGCGGGGCATACGAGGCGCGCGATACCTCGCGCGCCGAGGATTAGGGAAGCCGAGGGCGGTGCACGCGCAAGGAATGGAAGGCGGCCGAAACTCTATGGGGCATGTGTTGGGATTTGTTTGGAGTGCAAGCCAAGCAAGATCAAGATCTAGTCAATTTAGGACTTTGATATATTTAGTTTCCTTCTTGCACAATAGTATCTAGAATGTTTAGGAATTTCATATTTTATTGCTTTAATATGTTTCCTAGGTAGATTAGAATTAGTAGTATTTAGGATCTATAAATAGGGATGTTCCCTCATTGTTTTTGAAGTCGTCGAAGAAGTGAATAGAAAATGAACGTTTGTTCAAACCGTGTGTTAGGATTCGTGAGAGTTCGATCATGCAATCGAATTGGTGAGGCTAAGACCCGAGCCAGTTCAACGATCTAGAGAGGCTAAGACCCGATCTATTTCGAGAGTGTAGCGAGGCTAATACCCGAGTGAACTCAAGTATCGTGAGAGAGTTAGGCTAATAACCGAGTCGATCACACCTATCGTCGAGAGCAAGGCCGTGGCGAAGCCGTGATCGAGACAAGTCGAGGGAACGCAACACCCGATCCTTCATCAAGCGGGTGCACGGGGGCGCGCGGTAGAGGATCGGGACGCTGGGGCGCTGGAGGCGACGCGCGAGGCACGGGACGACAGCGCGAGCGGCACGGGCATGCGAGACGTGCACGACACTCGCGGGAGTGGCGAGGACGCGCGGGATGTGGGCAGCAGCGGCGATGGGCGCGCGACAGCGCGCCAGTGCGGGACAAGCGCGGACGACCCAATCCGCGCGGGCGTAGGAATGCTGGGCGATGGCGAGTACGCGCGCGAGATGGTCGGCATAAGCGAAGCGCGCGCAACAGCATGCGCGTATGAGGGGGGCGCGCGAGTCCTAGTTCCCAAGGGACTAGGCGAGGGGGCTGGAGAGGCGGCGTGCGCGTGCGGGGCACACGAGGCGCGCGATACCTCGCGCGCCGAGGATTAGGGAAGCCGAGAGCGGTGCGCGCGCAAGGAATGGAAGGCGGCCGAGAGTTGGGCGTGTGAAGTATTTAGTTAGGAGCATTCTAGAATTGCTTGGTGTGCAAGCCAAGCATTAGTTATTTGGTAGGTTTAGGATTTTATTGCTTTCTAGTGTTAGGATTTCTATTCTTGCAAGATTTAGGAGATCTAGAATAGTTAGGCTTAGATTTATTTTTGCAACTATAAATACCCCATGTACCTCATCATATTTTATGTCTTGAATGAAGTATTGAATTGGTGAGCCAATCTTGAGGGGGAACTGATGTTCTTAACGTATGTTTAAACAAGGCCGTTAGTGCTTGTTTACATACAGTGTCGGAGAGAAGGCCGTTAGAGCGTCTTGAAGTCACGGTATCTAGGAGAAGGCCGTAGTGCGTCTGTTAGATACACCTATCGTGGATAAACGAAGGCCCTGAGTGCGCTGTTTGTTCACAACCCGTATAGAGTAAGGACACGATCCGTCATCACTGACTGCCGGTGCGCCGCTGCCGCTACGTGCGGGCAGCGCGGCCACGGCCAGCCCTTGCCGGCCGTCCGACAAATACTCTCGACCAAATCAACTTCAAACAACATGATATAACCATGACTACTGAATTAACCTGAAATCAGGAATTTTGCACGATAAACTGAATATGGCCGTGGCGAGCGCACCGTGCGCCGCCGACGGCGTTAGGCCGTCTCTCGACCGACTTGACTTTTCTCTCGGCAAACCACACATGTCTGAACATAAAACATGCCATACTGAACAAATGGACATGAAATACTCAAAGGACCGAACTTGACATACTTAATAAACACGAGCGGCCGGTGGCACGCGCTACGTGCGCGGCCACTTCCCTTTGGCCGAAACACTGCATAAACATGAACATACTCCGAGAAATCTAAACTGACTGATCATGATTACACATAATAGTAACTAAACATGCGAGATTTGCTCGAGAGATCATAACATGAACGGGCTTGACACACCACACGCACGGCCACGAACAAGGTAAGTTATGTCATGAACATGTCTTACCCAACTCAATCTTAACATGACTTGAATCATAATATAACCAGGTGAACTGATGTTACCTTCTTAACTCTCGGCTGATTACTCAACTGCTAGCAACACCCGGAGCCTCCGTGCGTATGGTGCTTGCGGTGCGGCACTCGGCTAAGCCTGGCGTGCGTGTGCGATAAGCTATGCGTGCGTGTGTGTTGAGCTTTGGGGTAAACCACTCCTCACAACTCTCTCTCACTTTCTGAACTTAGAAAAAATATGTGAAGCAAACGGAGCAAAATTCTCCAATTATCACATATATATACATAACCGAATGGAGTTTGGGATTTAATATTAACATGACACTTGTTAATCATTAAGATGCTAACTCATCTAATAATCATATGAGTCATCCTTAATTGCTTCATAATAGGACACCTCATGCCACTTAAGAAACAAATAATTCCTCCAAACACTAAGCATAATGTGTTCGGTAATTTTGAGGAAAGTGGATATAATGCTACGGCTTTTAAGCTTTTGGGTGTGATTAATTGTTAATTAATCATCTCATTATGTTTAATTATTAATTAAACATAATGCTTAATTACCAAAATTATTGCGAACGTAAACGGAACGTCGAAAATAATTTCGGGTAATCTCGACTGAAATACTTTAATTCGAAATAATAAATAATTTCGAATTCTTGACTTGGACGATTAATCCGAATATTAATATTTCGAATAATTCGTCAACTTAACTAATTAATTTCGAACTCATTAATTAAATAAATGAATTGGTATTAAATCTGGAAACTTATTCGGTTACTGAATTAATTTAACCGAATAACTTATCGACTAATAGTCGAACATAGAATATAACTGACTGATTAACCTGAACTTGAACATGAACAAGATTATTTATTAACAAAGGCTAGCTTAAAGCTAAAAGCTAGTATTTTCCTTTATTAATAAAATACGGGGCGTTACAATCCACCCCCCTTAAAATATTTCCGTCCTCGAAAATACTAAAACTGGAATGTACAAGCTTAACTTAAAGCTTATTCTTACTAATTGCATGACTTGGAAATTCGGTATTTGTAATACCGAATAATAGACTTTATCTGAACTGAGGATACATCAATTCGCAATTAAGTGAATTGTTAGATACTACTGACTGAGAATAAACACTTTTCTGAAATAAAGTGTTTTACTGATAAGACATGATCTTAAAACGAAATTCTGGAGCGTACTGGTCATCATCTCCTGACTGCTTGCTGATCTTCAGTCTGAATGCTGGTTATGAAAACTCCAGTCGTTGGTACACACGGAAGATTCCAGAGATACGCATATGTACCAATGAGGATAACTAGCTATATCGGTAATTACCTTTCATGAACGTCTGCTCGATAACGCGGCACATCGTTCGCAGCCCATTGTATTGTGGCACACCTGCTCCTCATCAAGTGAGTGTGGCGCGCTTGCATACAGCACCTGGCGAACATTGCACCTGCGTCGTCGACGTAATCTGATCGTATCTATACCTGAAGCTAGTAACCTCAATGTACTTTAATACTAACTCTCTGTAATCTTCCAGTGTACTGTGACTCAAGCATGGCATCTTTGAATGGAAAGCGTCGGTTTGTCATCATGGCATGATCTGTTGCTATCGATTGGCCCTTCTTCGTCGTGGCGTATTTCAACCTGTGGTACCTGCTCTGTTTACTTCCTCCGAGGTTAAACTTAACCTACAGAAGAAGTCCATCATGAATGAATATCTCCCTCGATTTCTCAGATTCTTCAGAATTTGAGAATCGAGGCGCTGACATACTGAAAATGATAGATAAATCTTGTCTTATTAGACAGACTATCCTCGATCTTGACATGACTGGCCTGAACATTCACATAACTGAATAACCATGACTTGACTCCTACATGCCTGAATCATCTTTGTCTGAACTCTGAAAACTATCCCGAGACAACTAAATAGTCGCTTCGGAATTGAAAACGTGATAGTTACTGACTTACTTGACTTGGTAATGTGCGACTTCAAGTTTCCAGGTAAATTTGGACTAATGGTCTGTATATCAGACCGCCACATTTAACACGGCTGAACAACTATTATACATCGACCTTACATCATGAACATAAATGTAAATCGTGAACATGAATTTATAACTCTGTACTGTATAGGGCTGCTCCAGTATCAACTGATCCCGCAAGTACAAAGTAATTAGCTGATCTTGATCTTTGAAAATCATAACTTGAAATATCATGACTCATAAAATATCTGACATGACTGACTTGAAAGGTTGTTATTACCTGAAATCATATTACTCCGGTTTCAGCTTCAAGTCTCCATGGTATACCCGGCTGAATGGTTCTTATTTCAAGCCTCCATGGTAACCCGGACTATTGACTCTTATACACTGGAAACCGTCACCTTAACAATGACTTGAGAATTATAACAACCTTTAACATGAAAATTTTTGCCTTGAACATGATTTACTGATCTGACTTAGGAAATTTGAGTCCATTCCTCGAATTGAATCAAGGAATTTCTCCTTGAAGTCTGCCAATTGATTGGAAAAATGGCAGTTTTCGATAGAAATATCTGAGAAACGTGATTATTAAGATTTGTTTAGCACAAGTGCTTACAAATCTCCTGACAAATTGCTAACTTGACTTGAATAAATCTAGAATTAAATCTAGAGTTCTCAAACCTAATCCCCTTCTAAGGTTCTGAATCCACTCGTCCACGATACAGGGATCTCCCTGCCCGAAAAATTTCTCAGCATGATAGTCGCGAAACTGTGCGACTACCATGGCCTGGGTAGGAACTGGGTGATCGGGTTCCCTACGGGGCGGCATCTGATCATTGAGAAAGTTCAACATTATTGAACACGTGATAATATTCTGACTGATTACTAATGCACATAAGTCTCTTGACGAGTTGCCAAAAGTGGCTGATAAATACTGACATGAATCCTGAGGAACTCTAGAGTCATATCGGAAGATACTGAATTCTAGAGTCATATCTGAGTATACTGAACTCTAAAGTCATATCTGAATATACTGAATTCTAAAGTCTGAATCTGATTCGAGCATCTTTATTAAGTCCTGATAAATGATTTCTGAGCATAGACAAAGTAATATGTTTATAACTGAAAACATAAATCCGCACTTACCTGTAGTCGGCGAGGCGTGAGCGTGACGGTTCAGGTTTTTCTGAAAATTACTGACTGAAAAACTTTTCAGAGACGCAAAAACTTTTCGCAAATTTTCTGAATAAATAAATAAAATATTTATTTTGCTAAAACTGATTCGGAGTGCTACCGTGAAAAACTTGACTTTTCTGAAAACCGTTAAATTATAAACTGATAATAAAACGGTTATAATATATTAACCGACTAAAGTCGGATCAAAAGCTGTTTAAAAGTACTGAAAGTTTTAGCGGAATAACAACGTGGCCAAAACATATATATACATATCCATAAACATTGTGAACTGCCCGTCAGCTCACTCCTCGTCCCCGATCCTGCGACCAGAAAAACATGAAATACGTGGGGGCGTGAGCACTAAAACACTTGTGCTCCGCAGAAACTCATACTAATGTAAACATTGAAAATAATAACAATATCATGATCCTGGCATATATAACTGAACTGAACTGAACTGAAACTGAAACTGATATCTGATACCAGTCTGATCTCGCGACATAAGTCACGTAACTGATAACTGAACATTTGTCGGCACAAACTAATACCGGAATCTGCCGGCACAAACTAATACCGGACACCATGTGCACATTCTAGTGGGCAGATTAGGCCACTAGAACCCAAAATGGACCAGCGACCATTCCGAGCGGATACTGAACTGATAATACATACCTCAAACATGGTAGCGTAATTATAATCAATGTAGTACTTAGTCTGAGTCCCCACCTGATCCGTGAAACTGAATGTGGTTCTGATGCCTGATCAAACTAGAATATAATATAAACAATTACTACTGACTATGCTCAGACTGATAAATTAACTGATTAATTATGTTAAGATGCTCTACTGAACCTGACATGATATTCGGACTTAAGCGGTATAACTGAAACCGGTTAAGTACGAAACTGAACTGATATTAATTAACTGAACTGAACTGGACTGAACTGAACCCGGAATTTTAACTGAAAATAACACTGAAATCATGAACCGGGACTGAAACTGAAAAATGCTGACTGAACCGGTCCAGCCGGTCTGAACCGGTCTGGACGAACTGCCGGTCGGCTGAACCGGGCAGTCGGGTGCTGGCTCGGCCAGCGGCCTGCCAAGTGCTGCGCACGCGGGCGCTGCC
>CACSLK010027831.1:21026992-21056036 GCA_902706635.1 Striga hermonthica
GAGACGGGGCCTGCGCACGGTGGTGGGTTGCCGGTGTTCACGCGGTGCGCGGTTTCTCCTGAGGCCTGAACGTGGTGATGAAGATGACGGGATGATGCTGGTGACGACGAATGATGGTGTAATCTCACGACAGGGTGGAGATCGTCGGGCCTTTGGTCGCGAGCATGGGTGAACTCGCCGATGGAGCAGCAGGTTCTTCTCTTTTCTCTGATCTGGTACGATGGTGAGGGGAAGAGAGATGAGAGTAGGCGTGATTTTGGATCGTGAGAGAGAAATGGAGAGGATGATGACCGAGGTGATGATACGATGGAGAGGGATTTACGATGGTGAAGACGGATCACGAGCAGATTTTCTCTCTGTGTGTGAAAGGCTGCGGGCTTGAATCCGAGAGATGAAGGTAATAATCTCTTCTATTAAAATTAGGTTAACCCACTAATTAAACTTGACCAAGAAACAAGAGGGGAGACGGGTCGGGTATCACCTGGGCGCGGGCTTGAGCTCAAATGATACGGGCCGACTTCTCGGGTGCAAGACACGGTTCAAATAAAATAAGTAACGGATTAATATAATATATATATATATAATACAGTCACAGTGATATCTATTACTAATATACATTTAGCTAATTAATAATAATGAAACTAATAACAATAATAATAATATTAAAGCAATAACACCTAAAAAAATTTCCAAATGTTTTACAAATAAACGGGGCCTTACAGGGTAAGTCCTGGAGGCTTGAAATAAAAGCCATAAGTCCGGGAGGAACCATGGAGGCTTGAAGCTGAACCATAGCAGACATGTTTCATATGAGGTGATCTCTAGTAGCCAGAGAAATAGGAGACCCAGTTTAAATGAAGCTAGAGCGAGGAATCGCACGTCGAGCCATGTTTCGATATCAAGACGACTTACTCATTTGTCTTGAAATGGAGCCATCACCCAAGGAAGTTCCAATACTGTGAGAATACTCAGACGACAGTTCGCAGAGAATTTAATGAAAGCCAAGTGGAAGTTGAGATATCATGTTTAAGAAGACGAAGACTTATAAATTTTGCATACCTGTGCCGAATGCCACAACTCTCGAGTTGGAAGTTGTTGGCAGATGGACGATATGACGATAGGAAAATTCTAGAAGCCATGAAGAGAGAGAACACTTCACTGACAACTCTCGAAGAGTTACCATTGTTCGAAATCACGCGTACGTATTTTTAAAATGTTACCGAAAAGACCACCTAACCGACTAATGGAATTCGTTTGACCTGGTGCTGGAGTAGGACTAGCGTCAAGAGCGCCGAACCGAGAGACTCCAAGAAGCTGCAATAGCTGAAGACCCATACGCCAAGAAGCTACAAGAGTTGAAGACCCAGACACTAAGAAACTGCAAGAACTGAAGACCCCGATCCAAATTGTGAAATGTTGGACCAAGAGAGTCACCCTAGGGTGCGCCCGATGATTCGTGAAGAAAGGAGATGTGCACCAATTACCAAAAGTTATGTAGACTCAAGGAGGAGAGTAAGTACTCACCTTTGGGAGTTGAAAAGTTGTCGACCCATGCGGGAAGACAACAAGTTCCTAGATTGAACTTGAAGCATGGACATCCTCTATGAGAAGTTGAGGAGCCCGAAGCCTCAAGATCAGAAAGCACGAGAAAGTTGAGGTGATGAAGTCATCTCTAAGTGCTAGTGATGTACGACATCACTAGTTTTAGAATAGACGTTGAAGGAAGAAAGAACAGAAAAGCTACAACATTGAAATTTTAAGTACCCTTGGGTAAAATTTTACCTATATAAGTAGTGAGACCCTCGATTTGTATCAAGAAGAAGTTAGATCCAGTAGTAGTGCGCCGAGTTAACTGAGCGCCGCAGTACCGTGAAGCCACTAGAATAAGACGTGGATGCGACTGTGTTTATGACTGCAGGCGACATTGACGCCGCAGGTACATCGCACGCAGGTATAGCATGCAGGTTTTCTGCGCCCGTGGTCCCCGGGTAGTGGGTAAATTGTATGCAATGTACCATGCGCAACTTATCGCATCGTCAAGAGTCGGGTCACAGCAAGTCGAACCACAATTGCTAGTTGTCCTCATCAACATTACAGATCGATGGACGATCAGAACGCCCAGATGCTTGCTTTGATTAACAAATCCGTTCGAAAGAGTGATTTGCTACTATGATAGTTAATAAATGTCGGTTGACATGACATCGTACGATTTAGTGCGAACACAACTGTGGATCGCTGACGTACAAGAAAGAAAGAAATACTGCGAGAGATTCTCTGTAATATCCCGACATTTTATTAGTATAAATTATGTTTTAGCTCCGATATAATAACGTTATCGATTATTATTTTCGGAATTGATTATTTTCAGTCGAGATTACCGAAATTTATTTTCGACGTACCGTTTAAGTTCGGAATAATATTGGTAATTAAGCATTATGTTTAATTAAATAATTAAACATAAGAAAAGGATTAATTAATAATTAATCCTTTAATTAAGGCATCAAAGCCGTCCAATACTTCCAAATAAATTAAGTAGCCGTACATGTTCCAAGTTGAAACCATTTTCCTAAGTCTTAAGAAATCAATTTCCTTCCACACATTTATCTATCTTGCGTGTCAACTTAAGGGGGAGGATTAGTCATCTTTAATTCATCTTAAGATGTAGCAAATGTCAAGGCCTTAGGAGGCCACGTCAAGCCCTCATCATACCCCCAACTCATGGCCTCCGTTCGGGTTTATTTATAGGGGTGTTGGACAAAAATTTTTCCTATCTTTTCCCATCTTATATACACCACCTCATACTCTTAAGACTCAGCAGCAAATAACTTAGCATAATTATCATAAAACTTCCATATTCAAAGCACGACAATTGACGGAATACCGCACGGCAAGTAACGCACAACTGGAGCCAAGGAGATTGCGATCAATTGGGGTGATTCAATCGAGTAATCACAGAGGTATATCCTCCTCAGCTTATATTCATGTTAGTAAGGTCGTATTAAGGTTAATTGTTCGAGCAATTTTCCGAAATTCATTAGAATGTTCATGTTGAACTCGGTTAAGGCACGTTAGTTCTATACCGGGCTAAGTCCATTTTGGTTCAGCAAGTCATGAGTATTTACGGCCCTTTTAGCTCTTATTTCATGTATGGTATTCAGTTGAGGAAGATAGGTCGAGGAAAGTTAGCCTTTTGTTCATGAAATGGCCTAAAGAGGTGGACTGCGCACCTAGCGCACAACCGCGGGCCATTAAGCGCCTTGTAGGGTTATCTCTTGTTATGATCGAGTTTGGTCGAACACTTCAAGTTTATTTGATTATGTTAGATAATGTTATGGTCAGTCAAGTAAGGTTGGTCGAAGAAATATCATGTTTAGTCAAGAGAATTGGCCATAAGCCGTAAGCTTCGCATATAGCGAGCGCACCACGGCCGTGTGTGTTGGTCCATTGAACAAGTTCAGTAATTTTTCATGTAAATTTAGTATATTAGTCATGTTAAGTCATGTGATGTTGTTTTATGCTGAAGATGTCGTAAGGAAACGCCAGACGGCCGACAGGTGTGGTCGTGTGTGCGCTGCCCGCATATCGCGGCAGCAGCGCATCGGCCATCAGTCAGTGCGACTGGCAACGTGCGCGCAAGCCGTGCTGCGTTGCGTGCTGCCAGTACGCGGCAGGAGTTGCAGGTGATGCCCAGTGGCACGCCAGTCAACTGTTGTGCACGCCCGCGTACGCATACCCATCCCAGCCCCTGCTGCGGCGCGCGGTAGCGCCCAGCAGCGTGGGTAGTGCCTGCGCCCGCGCACATAGCGCGGGGCAGTGCCCAGAACAACGCCCGCGTCGTCCAGCGCACGTTCGCGGCCCGTCATGCCCAGCGGTTGTGCACAGTGCCGCTGGCAGTCAACCCATCAGTCCCAGCGCCGCGGCCAGGCCGGGCAGCGCCAGCGTGCGCAGCCTCGGCAGGCTGCTGGCCGAGCCAAGCCGACTGCTGGTTCGGTCGAACCGCAGTCCGGTCCAGACCGGTTCAGACCGGCTGGACCGGTTCAGCCCTATTTTAAATCGATTCGGTTCGTATGTTAAGTGTTCAGCCCGGTTTATGATTTATATGATATTTTCAGTTAAATTTCCGGGATTATTTCAGTTCAGTAAATTCATGTCCGATCAGTTTGTGTCAGTTCAGTTCCGGTTATTCCGGATTAAGTCTAAATATCATGTCAGGTTAAGTAGAGCATCTTAACGAAAATAATCAGTTAAGTTAACGGTCTGAGCATAGTCATTAGTAATTGTTTATATTATTTTCAGTTTGATCAGGCATCAGCACTACCGTTCAGTTCAACAGTTCAGGTGGGGATTCAGACTAAGTACTACATTGATTATAATTACGGTACCATGTTTGAGGTATGTATTTCAGTTGAGGTATCCGCTCGGAATGGTCGCCGGTCCATTCTGGGTTCTAGTGGCCCTAGTCTGCCCACTAGAGTGTGCACATGGTGTCCGGCATTAGTTCTTGCCGGCAGATGAGGTAACGGTCAGGGTCACGTTGCGTGACGATTTCAGATTCATGTTCATGTTATTACCGGCTTGAGGTTGAGGTTATGTATATACTGATATCATGATGTTGTTATTATTTTCAATGTTTACATTAGTATGAGTTTCCACGGAGCACAGTGCCATAGTGCTCATTTCCCACTTTTATCATGTTTTTCAGGTCAGGACGTCGGACTGGGAGCCTGAGCTGACGGAGGCTTCAGGACATTTATGTTTTTGACAGTATATTTATGATGACGAATTACGCTTCTGCTAATGATGTTTTGATGACTTTTGACGTACTTAATTTGTGATGATCTTTTGGAAACCTTATGTATTCAGTAACCGGATGATTTTATTAAAACTTAAAATAACTGTTTTCCAAAATAAGTCACGATTTTAAGGTAGCACCCCTAATCAGTTTTCGCAAAGTGAAAAAGATTTTATTTTTAAATGACTTTGCGAATCTTTTGCGCACTCTGATTTAACGATAAGGCAGGGTGTTACAATTGGTATCAGAGCCAGGTTTCTGCGTCTCTGAAAAGTTTTTCAGTCGGTAATGTTTCAGAAAAACCTGAACCGTCATGCTCACGCCCCGCCGACGTCAGGTAAGTGCTGGTTCAGTTTTTCAGTTATAAACATATTACTTTGTCTATGCTCAGAATTAAGGATCAGGACTTTAGTTAAGATGCTCGAATCAGGTTCAGACTTTAGAGTTCGGACATGACTCTAGAATTGAGGCATTCAGATATGACTCTAGACATTAAGATCTTCCTATATGACTCTAGAGTTCTTCAGGATTCACGTCAGTAATTATCGGCCACTTTTGGCGACTCGTCAAGAGATTTGTGTGCCTTAATGATCAGTCAGAATGTTATCACGTATTCAGTAATGTTAAACTTTTTCAATGTTCAGATGCCGCCACGTAGGGAACCCGATCATCAGGCTCCTACTCAGGCTACGGTAGTCGCTCAGTTTCGCGACTATCACGCCGAAATGTTCTCAGGGCAGGGAGATCCCCGCATTGTTGATGAATGGATTCAGGGCTTGGAGTTTATCTTTGAGGTCATGGACTGCCCCGATAGATATCGCGTAGTTTGCGCTCAGCTTCAGCTCACTGGTGATGCAAGGCTCTGGTGGAACGCCTACTGGAGCATGCGTCCCGGTGAAAAGGCGGGTTGTACATGGGACATGTTCAAGGACCTAGTCCGCAAAAAGTACTACCCATCCTACTATCGGGCAGAGATGGAGCGTCAGTTCTTAGCGCTCCAGCAGGGCACTCGTACAGTTGATGAGTACGAGCGAGAGTTCACTAGACTTGCAGCTTTCGTACCGGACCTGGTTCGCACGGAGGCTCAGAGAGCGCAGCGGTTCATCGACGGGCTTTTCCCAGCAGTCCGTCACAACATCGTGGGACACGGGACTCAGACCTATGCTCGGGCAGTTTCTATCGCCCAGGAGGTAGACGCTAGCATCAGGAGGGAGGCAGTACGTGATCGTGCCTAGCCATCAGCCCCAGTTCAGCCATTCGAAAACACACCAGCTCTACTAGCCCCTCAGCTGACAAAGGAGAAGAAGATGAAGGGGAAGGGTGCACAGACTGACCGGAGGACCCGACAGAGACAGCAGCCGATTCCACCGTGCCCGACTTGTGGTCGACTTCATCGAGAAGAGTGCCATGTGGGACAGGACATCTGTTATTACTGCCACGAGCCGGGACATTTTGCGAGTCGCTGTCCGAAGAGACTCCAGCAGCAGCCTCAGCAGCCTCAGCAGCCACCACAGCAGCAGCAGCCACGTCAGCAGGCACAGAGGCCGCCTCAGCAGCAGCAGCAGCAGAGGGGCAGACAGCAGGCCCGGGTCTACGCGGTTGATCAGGCCGAGGCAGTACAGCAGCCAGGTACTATGTCAGGGATGGTTGTTCTCAATGATATTCATGTGTTTGCTTTATTCGATACTGGAGCGACACATACTTTCATTTCACGACGATGTCTCGATGCTATCGGAGTTCATGCTGTTACCGCTGTCGATCCTCTCGAGGTGAGTCTAGCCTCGGGACGAAAGATAGTGACTTCAGCTAAAGCCTCAGATCTTAGCCTTTCCATCGGTGGCCGAGTATTGACTGCCGACGCGTTTGTTCTCGAGATGAGGGACTTCGACCTTATTCTCGGAATGGATTGGCTATCCTTCTATCATGCAGACATCAGGTGTCATGACCGGGAGATCACTTTCTATCTTCCGGAAGACAAATCGATCACTTTCTTCGGTTCCAGGAATCGTTCACTGCCTCATGTTGTTTCGATGGCGAAAGCCACTAAGTTATTGCGACGAGGCAACTGCCAGGGTTATCTGGTAAGCCTTGTCGACGATTCTTAGAAAGCACGCTCACCTCATGATGTTCCAATCGTTCGCGAGTTTGTGGACGTGTTCCCAGACGAGCTTCCAGGAGGACCGCCTAACCGGCAGGTGGAGTTCTCTATCGATCTTATTCCAGGGGCCGGTCCAGTATCCAAAGCCCCGTATTGTATGGCGCCTAAGGAGTTGCAGGAGCTAAAGACCCAGATTCAGGAGCTGTTACGACTCAGTTTTATCCGACCGAGCGTGTCACCATAGGGAGCACCCGTTCTCTTTGTTAAGAAGAAGGACGGATCCATGCGCATGTGTATCGACTACCGGGATCTTAACCGGTTGACGATCAAGAACAAGTACCCGCTTCCCAGGATCAACGACTTATTTGATCAGTTGAGGGGAGCCTGTGTATTCTCAAAGATTGATTTGCGATCAGGCTACCACCAGCTGAAGATTAAGGAGTCAGATATCGCTAAGACCGCCTTCAGGACTCGTTACGGCCATTACGAGTTCGTCGTCATGCCTTTCGGTCTCAGCAATGCGCCAGCAGATTTCATGGACCTCATGAACCGTATTTTCCATCCCTACCTCGATCAGTTTGTTATTGTCTTTATTGAAGATATCCTTATCTACTCGAAGAGCCAGAAGGAGCACGAGGAGCATCTGAGGGTGGTTCTCGAAACCCTCAGACGAGAAAAGTTGTTTGCAAAATTCTCCAAATGCGAGTTCTGGCTCCCGCGAGTATCCTTTCTGGGTCATGTGATTACTCAGGCAGGTATCGAGGTGGATCCTTCTAAAGTCTCAGCCGTTCAGAACTCGTCGACACCGAGGAGTCCGTCCGAGGTTCGCAGTTTTCTCGGTCTAGCTGGTTATTATAGCAGGTTTATCGAGGGCTTTTCCAAGATCGCCCTCCCTCTTTCCCAGCTGACGAGTAAGTCTGTGAAGTTCGAGTGGACTGATCGTTGTGAAGCGAGCTTTCAGGAGCTCAAGGGGAGGTTAACTTCAGCACCGGTGTTGACTATTCCCGATCCTTCTCGGAGTTTCACTATCTTTAGCGATGCTTCGAGACAGGGCTTGGGATGTGTCCTTATGCAGGACGGACAGGTCGTTGCGTATGCTTCACGTCAGCTTAAGCCGCATGAGCAGAACTATCCGACGCACGACTTGGAGTTAGCAGCAGTCGTACATGCTCTCAAGATCTGGCGACATTATCTTTATGGCGGACGTTGTGAGATTTTCACGGATCATAAGAGCCTGCAGTACATCTTCACGCAGAAGGAGCTTAATATGAGACAGCGCCGTTGGCTCGAACTTGTCAAGGATTACGACTGCTCTATTCAGTATCATCCGGGAAAGGCGAACGTCGTGGCTGACGCCCTAAGCCGAAAGGTGAAGGGTGACTTGACATACGTCATTACTCAGCAGAGTCCGTTGATTCAGGAGTTTTCCCGGATACAACTTCAGGCGATCGATGCACTTCCCCTAGCCGTTTCGGGGAGTACTAGTGCCAGCGTCAGTGCTATGCAGCTTCAGCTGACGCTGAGAGAGAGAATCCGGCGAGAGCAGGCTCTTGACGAGTTCATTCGTGTCATGGAGGCCAAGGTTCGCGCCGGAGGCGTCGAGGGTTTTCAGGTAGGTGCCGATGGTGGCCTAGAGTTCAGAGGCAGGATCGTGGTCCCGAAGGTCGAGGCGTTGCGGTAAGAGATTTTATCAGAGGCACATACCGCACCCTATCTGGCCCATCTCGGGAGCATGAAGATGTATCACGACCTGAAAGGGTCGTTCTGGTGGCGAGGCATGAAGAAGGACGTCGCCGAGTTCGTCAGGAGGTGTCTTACCTGTCAGCAAGTCAAAGCCGAACATCAGAGTCCGATCGGTCTCCTGCAGCCATTGCCGATTCCGAGGTGGAAGTGGGAGGAAGTCACGATGGATTTCGTTACGGGATTACCAAGGTCGTCTGAACATCACGACGCTATCTGGGTCGTGGTCGACAGATTGACTAAGGTTGCTCATTTCCTACCCGTTCCGATGAAGATGTCTCTGGACAAGTTGGCTGAGATATATACCCGTGGGATCATTCGACTCCACGGAGTGCCCGTTACGATTGTATCAGACAGAGATCCCAGATTCGTCAGTCGATTCTGGCACAGTTTACATGAGGCGATGGGCACGAAGCTAGAGTTCAGGTCAACCTACCATCCGGAGACAGATGGTCAGTCAGAGCGGACTATTCAGACGCTTGAGGATATGCTTTGCGCTTTGGTTGTTGACAGGGGTGCCAAGTGGGAATCGTTGTTGTCGTACGCCGAGTTCGCGTATAACAACAGCTATCATTCTTCCATTTAGATGGCTCCTTACGAGGCACTTTATGGTCGCAAGTGTCGGTCCCCTCTCTACTGGGACGACGTTGGAGAGCAGCGAGTACTCGGTCCTAAGATGATCGAGGAGACAGCGGAGCAGGTCGAGTTGATCCGGCAGAGACTCAGGACAGCTCAGAGTCGACAAAAATCTTCCGCCAATCATCATCGACGAGACATTCAGTTCGAGGTTGGCGAGCCAGCCTTTCTCAGAGTTCGTACGATTCGTGGAGTTGTACGATTCAGAAAGAGAGGGAAGCTGCACCCTCGTTTCATCGGTCCGTTCGAGGTTCTCAAACGAGTAGGCGAGGTCGCGTATCGGTTAGCCCTACCTCCCGAGTTATCAGGCATTCATAATGTATTCCACGCATCTATGTTGCGTAAGTACGTGTGCGACCCCGATCATGTCATTCCTCTCACGGATATTCAGGTTCAGCCAGATCTATCGTACGAGGAGCGACCGGTAGCTGTACTAGACCGTCAAGTTCGTCGACTCCGGAAGCGAGATATTCCCCTCGTGCGTATTTAGTGAAATCGCCACGGAGCTACTTGGGAGGAAGAGTCCGATATTCGTGCTCGTTTTCCAGATTTTCAGTTTTGATCATATTCCATTATCCTATGTACATAGTTCATGTATGTCAATTATGTTTTGAATTTCCGAGGACGGAAATATTGTAAGGAGGGAGGATTGTAATATCCCGACATTTTATTAGTATAAATTATGTTTTAGTTCCGATATAATAACATTATCGATTATTATTTTCGGAATTGATTATTTTCAGTCGAGATTACCGAAATTTATTTTCGACGTACCGTTTAAGTTCGGAATAATTTTGGTAATTAAGCATTATGTTTAATTAAATAATTAAACATCAGAAAAGGATTAATTAATAATTAATCCTTAAATTAAGGCATCAAAGTCGTCCAATACTTCCAAATAAATTAAGTAGCCGTACATGTTCCAAGTTGAAACCATTTTCCTAAGTCTTAAGAAATCAATTTCCTTCCACACATTTATCTATCTTGCGTGTCAACTTAAGGGGGAGGATTAGTCATCTTTAATTCATCTTAAGATGTAGCAAATGTCAAGGCCTTAGGAGGCCACGTCAAGCCCTCATCATACCCCCAACTCATGGCCTCCGTTCGGGTTTATTTATAGGGGTGTTGGACAAAAAAATTTCCTATCTTTTCCCATCTTATATACACCACCTCATACTCTTAAGACTCAGCAGCAAATAACTTAGCATAATTATCATAAAACTTCCATATTCAAAGCACGACAATTGACGA
This sequence comes from Striga hermonthica, assembly GCA_902706635.1. Taxonomy (NCBI): domain Eukaryota; kingdom Viridiplantae; phylum Streptophyta; class Magnoliopsida; order Lamiales; family Orobanchaceae; genus Striga; species Striga hermonthica. The sequence goes on from CACSLK010027831.1 coordinate 21,037,510, forward strand.
AATACCGCACGGCAAGTCACGCACAACCGGAGCCAAGGAGATTGCGATCAATTGGGGTGATTCAATCGAGTAATCGCAGAGGTATATCCTCCTCAGCTTATATTCATGTTAGGAAGGTCGTATTAAGGTTAATTGTTCGAGCAATTTTCAGAAATTCATTAGAATGTTCATGTTGAACTCGGTTAAGGCACGTTAGTTCTATACCGGGCTAAGTCCATTTTGGTTCAGCAAGTCATGAGTATTTCCGGCCCTTTTAGCTCTTATTTCATGTATGGTATTCAGTTAAGGAAGATAGGTCGAGGAAAGTTAGCCTTTTGTTCATGAAATGGCCTAAAGAGGTGGACTGCGCACCTAGCGCACAACTGCGGGCCATTAAGCGCCTTGTAGGTTTATCTCTTGTTATGATCGAGTTTGGTCGAACACTTCAGGTTTATTTGATTATGTTAGATAATGTTATGGTCAGTCAAGTAAGGTTGGTTGAAGAAATATCATGTTTAGTCAAGAGAATTGGCCATAAGCCGTAAGCCTCGCATATAGCGAGCGCACCACGGCCGTGTGTGTTGGTCCATTGAACAAGTTCAGTAATTTTTCATGTAAATTCAGTATATTGGTCATGTTAAGTCATGTGATGTTGTTTTATGCTGAAGATGTCGTAAGGAAACGCCGGACGGCCGACAGGTGTTGGTCGTGTGTGCGCTGCCCGCATATCGCGGCAGCAGCGCATCGGCCATCAGTCAGTGCGACTGGCAACGTGCGCGCAAGCCGTGCTGCGTTGCGTGCTGCCAGTACGCGGCAGGAGTTGCAGGCGACGCCCAGCGGCACGCCAGCCAACTGTTGTGCACGCCCGCGTACGCATACCCATCCCAGCCCCTGCTGCGGCGCGCGGTAGCGCCCAGCAGCGTGAGTAGTGCCTGCGCCCGCGCACATAGCGCGGGGCAGTGCCCAGAACAACGCCCGCGTCGTCCAGCGCACGTTCGCGGCCCGTCATGCCCAGCGGTTGTGCACAGTGCCGCTGGCAGTCAACCCATCAGTCCCAGCGCCGCGGCCAGGCCGTGCAGTGCCAGCGTGCGCAGCCTCGGCAGGCTGCTGGCCGAGCCAAGCCGACTGCCGGTTCGATCGAACCGCAGTCCGGTCCAGACCGGTTCAACCCTATTTTAAATAGATTCAGTTCGTATGTTAAGTGTTCAGCCCGGTTTATGATTTATATGGTATTTTCAGTTAAATTTTCAGGATTATTTCAGTTCAGTAAATTCATGTCCGATCAGTTCGTGTCAGTTCAGTTCCGGTTATTCCGGATTAAGTCTAAATATCATGTCAGGTTAAGTAGAGCATCTTAACGAAATTAATCAGTTAAGTTAACAGTCTGAGCATAGTCATTAGTAATTGTTTATATTATTTTCAGTTTGATCAGGCATCAGCACTACCGTTCAGTTCAGCAGTTCAGGTGTGGACTCAGACTAAGTACTACATTGATTATAATTACGGTACCATGTTTGAGGTATGTATTTCAGTTGAGGTATCCGCTCGGAATGGTCGCCGGTCCATTCTGGGTTCTAGTGGCCCTAGTCTGCCCACTAGAGTGTGCACATGGTGTCCGACATTAGTTCTTGCCAGCAGATGAGGTAACGGTCAGGGTCACGTTGCGTGACGATTTCAGATTCATGTTCATGTTATTACCGGCTTGAGGGTGAGGTTATGTATATACTGATATCATGATGTTGTTATTATTTTCAATGTTTACATTAGTATGAGTTTCCACGGAGCACAGTGCCATAGTGCTCACTTCCCACTTTTATCATGTTTTTCAGGTCAGGACGTCGGACTGGGAGCCTGAGCTGACGGAGGCTTCAAGACATTTATGTTTTTGACTGTATATTTATGATGATGACTTACGCTTCCGCTAATGATGTTTTGATGACTTTTGACGTACTTAATTTGTGATGAACTTTTGGAAACCTTATGTATTCAGTAACCGGATGATTTTATTAAAACTTAAAATAACGGTTTTCCAAAATAAGTCACGATTTTAAGGTAGTACCCCTAATCAGTTTTCGCAAAGTAAAAAAGATTTTATTTTTAAATGACTTTGCGAATTTTTGCGCACTCTGATTTAACGATAAGGCGGGGTGTTACATTCTCGGTCAATAGTAGACCGATAGACAATAGAGAAGAGATCAGCGATTTATGCTAAGACTAAGGCAACCCTGAACCGACGAAAGTCGCATACAGGCCAGCCATAAAAAGACTTTGAAACCAGTGTGAACGGCGAGATGACCCCGAGGGTCACAGTCGTAGATGAGCAACAGTTTAGTTACCCCAGTCATTTTCAACATATAGCAGAGACGGCGAGCTAAGCCTAACAGTTGAGGCTTTGTCGCCCAAATTCTCGGGAAATATTGAGCAATTTTTCCCCACGTCTCGAATTCGAGAAGATGTACTCGAGCTCAAACTCGTGGAAGCCTTAGATGAGCCTCACGTTGATCCAAGTTGACCCATGAGGTAGTGCCTACGACCACTTTTGGCAGAAGGTACGCTAGTAGAGAGGCAAGAAGTAGGTCTCTCTAAGTTCAGGAATGTCGCCATAGCTAGGGCGATGCTGCAAAGAGTATAGATGAGCTTCTTTTGAAGTTTCCTAGTATAGTTTTTATGTTTTGTCTTGGGTTTTATCTAAGGCACATAGTGAGATTTTAGCGAGTCGCCATGGCAAACTAGTACCAGCAAGATCGGTTGATGCCGGAACAGACCTATTACAGTATCCAGACAGAGACCCAGTTCTCGAACTAGGGTTAACGGTGTATAACAGCCATAAGGCTGGATAAATTATGAAGTCTTGAAATAAGAGTCAGTTGTCCGAATTTACCTGGGGGCTTGATACTAGAGTTGCCGTGGCATAGCCGAGATCACTAGCATGAGAAAGATAGATTTAAAGTTAGAAATCCTAGACTTGAGTTTAATTTGTCTCTGGCCTTGGAGTTTAGAGTTTTGACATATACCTTAGTTTAGCATTTATGAGTTCGTGGAAAAAGTGCTTGGTTTGCCAGCAAGTGAAGTCTGAGCACAAGTTCCACCCAGTTTCGTGCAACCACTAGAGGTTCCGTTGTGAAAGTGGAAACATGTTACCATGGATTTCGTTACGGGACTACACAAATCGAAAGAGCAGCTCGATGCAGTTTGTGTAGTTGTGGACCGACTGACGAAGTCCGCCTGCGTTTGCCCGTGAGGATGACGATGACCATGGAGCTGTTTTTGAGTATTTACGTTCGTGGGATTACTCGATTCCACGGAGTAGCCGAGACTATAGTGTCAGTCCGAGATCCTCATTTTATAGGCTCATTTGTGATCCTCGATCGAGTGGGCGAGTTAGTATACCGTTTGGCGTTGCTACCCGACCGTTTGGGTGTGCACATCTTTCACGTGTCGATGTTCAGATATTGTGTGCATCATCTAGGGTGCGTGTTGAATTTCAGCAAGCTCGAGGTCGGGCAGAACCTGACTTACGAGGAGCAGCCGATAACGATATTGAACTGAAAGGTCCAACGGCTAAGTAATAGAGATTTAGCCGCCACGGCGAGGTCGAGGCCACTTGGAAGCGAGAGATACGAGGTCGTTACCCATAGTTTCAGTTCCGACTAGTAGTATGTACATTTCAATTCCTAGTTTCTAGTCGAGTCGAACTTATGTTTAGTTTTAGCATTTCCGAGGACGGAAATATTTTAAGGAGGATAGATTATAACGCCCAGAATATTAGTTACTATTTATGGAGCTCGAATTTATTTCCATACATAGCTAGTTTCTTAATTTGATGCATTTATTATATTCATTGCATTAGATTGAATAATTAAATATTAAAATCTAAGCCATGGAGAATTTATTCAATTTTAATTATTACAGTCAGATTTATCTTGTCCAAGTATCGGTTATATTTATAACACCGAGCCTTGGATTTAATTGGAATTTTATTTAACCAAATCGAAGCCGAATAATTTAATTATTCGAGCCCAATGGATTTTGAGCGAATTCAATTTAATAGTCAGCCCATTTTTAATTCGATTAGTCAACTTAATTTCCAAGCCCAAGTGATATTTTAAATATCGAGACCTCGTAGTGTTTTTAATCGAGCCAATATTTAATTTCGGCCCAAGTAGAAATTATTACTACAAGCCGTCATATTTTATTTATAGACCGAATATTTAATTTCCTAGTCACTATCCGAATTAATCGAGCCCGAGTGTTAGGATTTTTACTAGCCCGATTATGTAGCGATTTATGGCACGATTCCTAAGCCCAATTATTTATTTTCGAGCCCATGTAGGCCCAATTATTCGAGCCATTTTAATTCGGACCATTATAGTCGAGATAAATCAGCTCGTAAATCACTAAAATGATTTTTAAAAGCACAGTGAGCGAACCTCGACAATAGATACTAAAGATTTGAGGTTTATTCTGAGCATAGTACTTAAAATATTTCGCTCATACTTTGTAGCTTGAGGAGAGCCGAGCCTTCGCCTGTTACACAACATATTTCAGATATTTCAACATCCGCATTCGCCGTTTTCCAGGTGGGGACCATGTACTATGTGTTTCATCGCTTTTAATAATTTACCATGTCTGAGATCTATATGTGATTAAATTGAACGACCGAGACGGATGAGCGATCCCGTCTTGGTCATATTTCAGTATTTCAGTTATGACTTAGATGTGTGTGATTATGGCCCGTCCTAAGTCTAGTGTCCAGATGGGGTGATTAGTGTCTTTCCTGGATTTCTGTGGGAGAGGACCCCCAGAAAGTGCACATGAGTGCCGGTTCCGGCAGAGTACCATTGATTCCCTTGTGCTCACGCCTCCCCACTACCCTATTTTTCAGGTGATGGAGTCCTGCGTGACGCGTGAGCAGTTATGTGGTGTTGGTCCAGCTTCAGGACATTTTTGTGAAAACATGTCCTATAGTATTTGAACATGTTTGAATTATCTATGTTTTTTATTATGCTTGTGTGCTTTTCCGAACTTGTACTTGCTTCCGCATGTTAGACTTGTGTTTCAGATGACAGATTTCAGACTATTATTTCAGATGTCAGATTATGTCAGATTTTCAGAATATGCATGTTTTATCCGGTATTATTCATGGCCTTAATTCTCGAATGAATTTACTTGGTCGCATGCATGTTAGATTAAAGAGATAAAGATATAAGATTAAATTTGAGTAGCACCCCGTGTTTTAAAGTTAAAGTATTTTCGAAAAATTAATATGAGCTTTCGAAAATTAAATCAGTGCTTTCCATTTATACCACGAAAAATTTACTCTGATTTTAGTAAGTTTTAGGTGGGGTATTACATACGTGATGGTTGATGCTGTTAGTCGGAAGAGCCAATGTGAGCTAGCTAGTGGGTGTCTCGAAAAAAGCCACTGATCTAGTACCATTCTCGACTAGAGAGCTGCATTAGATTTCCTTTGAGGATTTCTGCCTATTTCTAGTGTTGGGTCTTTTTGCGTGTTAGAGCGTGTTGTTCGACTAAGGTAGTGGCCTTGGAACTCGGTTTTATGCCCTGTTATTTCTTAAGACCTTGAAACTTTTGAATTTGTGTAAAAGAAAAAGGCTGGTTTGGAATGAACCCCATTCGTACACATTTTGTGGAAAAAACTCTTCTCTTGCTATTGCCTTAGCCTATGAGAAATCCCAAGTCAGAAAATTTTCTTATTGAGAAAAACCATGGATTAAAATTTTCTTGTCGAAACTTTGAACCAATCGCCGACATTGACTAGGTGGAGCCACGCGAAGTGTGATTGAGCAGACACACTCGTGCTGAGAGACGTTAGGCACTGTAGGGCTGACCGTTGACTCGCACGAAGGCTGCAACCATCATCACCGAACGCTGGAACTCCCCAGGCCAGTGTGTACGACCAAACCTTGACCTTACGGCTAATTTCTGAACAGGTACACGTGAGCGTCCTGGCGCCCCACATATGCAGCGCCTGCTAGTGTGTCGCCTTTCGGAGGACAGTGCATTAAAAATTCAAACGTCCATTTTATTTTTCTTTTGGACGGTTTGACCACCGAGAGTTGCAAGTTCTACCGAACCGCGTTTGCATCCTTGGTCGATAATGTTGATAAGGAAGCTTGGTCGATAGGTTTCCTATGCCTATGCAAGGATTTTCTTGAGATGGCAAGTTATTGGACGTGTGCTGGCAGAAAACGGAGCCGTGAGGGGCTACGGTTGTGTCGTAGAATTGTGTGTAATGAGTATGAGTATAGCGGTGCTCTACTGCGTGCATAGTTGCACCTTTACCATGACTAACGTTTCCGCAAGACGTCACGAGTGTGTCGAGATTGTGGGTAAGTCTTCGGCATGACCCGGGCACCATGCTGAAACTCAACTCCACGTGTCGACCACGATGTTTTGCGATATCTCACCATGGGTGAGCCGGTTTGTGATTTTGTGTATAGAACGGGTGTCTGGATGATACCATTCGAGTTTTCCCCTTCCGTATGAATAGAGGTGTGGTATACCTTAGTCTGGGTTAAACAATTATCCGCTGTCATGTGCGGTTAGTCCTTTGAAATCCTTACTCAAGTCGGTGACTTGGCTTATCGGCTAGCTTTACCACCGGATTTGTCAGGGGTGCATGATGTGTTACATGTCTCGATGTTGCGTAGATATGTACATGACCCGGACCACGTGGTGGACTTCGGCGAACTGCGGGTCGAGCAAGACCTTACCTATGAGAAGGTAGCGGTGGCCATTTTGGACCAGGGTGTCCATCGGCTAAGGAACCGGGCAGTGAGCCTTGGGAAGGTGTTGTGGGGCCGACATGACGAGTCCGATACGACTTGAGTGAAGCAGGACGAGATTAGGGGAAGATTCCCTAACTTATTGTTGGAGGTCTGCGTATTCTGTTAGTTCGTTAGTTTCTTTTGTCTTTGAATTCCGAGGTCGGAATTCCTTTTAAGGTGGGTAGATTGTAGCGCCCCATTTGTTCAGGATTATTTTAAGATTAATTATTTATTTTATTTCATTCGATATTATTTAATGTGTGCTCGATTAGTATTTTGTTTGATTATGTGAAAATAATTGTCAAATTGTTTTAGTAGTATATTTAATCGAGCCGAAATTATTTATCAATTTAACTGAATCATCGAGCAGCGTGTCTATTCCAATTTTAATCGAGCGTCTAGCATAACTGGGATTTTCACCCGTACCGCCCGAACCACCGTCGGTCTCTCCCCATGCATGTTAGCATGACGTTAAATTTCAAAAATTGAGGATTTGGCCAATTAATTAAGGTTAAAGGGCCCCTTAATTTTCTCTTCACATCTTAATCTCTCTCCCACGATTTTGAAAGTAACAAATTTCTCCTTTCACCCCCATCTCTCGGTCCTCTTCTCCTTGTTGTCAATTTCAAAATCTTTCTCCACCTTCCTTCCATCTTCTTCGCCTGACAACCTTCACTCATCTCGCCGGAAGATTCTTATCGCGCGACTGCCGCCGTCGCCTCTCCACGGGAAGACTGCTCAGCACCTCACGCGAGACTACCTCTACTAACATGTCCGCTCGTTAACAGTAACACCGAGCATGCTGCTTCAACGTACGAAGGGCTTGAGATCGCAGCCCTCACCAAACCGCGCTAGACCAGCATAGACGCCGACGCCGCGGCACCAGCCTTATCTCCGCCGCTGCACCATTCCTTACCGCCACCCCAACAACCGGCGACCTCCATACATTCTGGCGACCCGCTCGTAAGCAGCCGTGCTGTCCAATGCCGGGTCTCTTCTCTGAGAACAGAAACCTGTTCGCGAGCAGAAACGCTGTTTCGTCAAGCCGCACGGTGTTCGATGAATCCCAGATTTTCGAGTTCTGAGTCCTGCCCCGTCGTCCGACCCGCTGTCCGGCCCATTTCCCGTTCGATAACTCTTTCCCAAAGTTGGGTAACATATTCAAATTCTCTTGTTATTACGGTCGTTTTCATATATCGCATGATAGATATATATGTCCTACGTGCTATCGAATTCGTGTTTGAAGTCGGTTTTCTTTCGAATTATCCGTCGGCTTTTATATGTCGTTTTGTTTATGGGGTTATGTTCGTGACTCCGTTAAATTGAGTATCATGTAGTTGCTGCGATAAACATATTGTGCTCTTTTATTTTCTGTCAAGAAGTCATATTAATCATAGTCGAGCTTAGAACATTTGTTATATGTGTTCATTGTTATTTCATGTGAAACTGTGTGTTTGTTGTTTCTGTTGTACCTCAGTTTAAGCCATCAAAGACCAGTTATTTGAAGTTTCTTTCTTCTTATGAAATGTAGTATGTTTAACTCTATGTCTGGGCTTTGGAATTTTGTAATTCCGATTTGAAATGAATAAGTTATGACTTTTACAAAATTGTTGCGCGTTCAGTTTTTTATTTCATTGTTGCAGCAGATCGTCTGTGTTTGTCACTATTTTTGAGTGACGGGATCTTGTTATTTTCCTTTAACGTCTTTATAAAAATTGTAGTTCTCTGAGTTATCTTCCTAGAGAAAAAAGAATTGAGTGATTATCATTTTTATTTTGATAGTTACATCGAAAATATGAACAACGCGCAGTCTGTTTTCAAAGTTTCAAAGGGAAATAATGGTTCCTTTTGTTTTGTTGTTTTTGACATATTTCCCAATACTTGGGAAGGTTGATGTCTTCTGATGATTTTTAGATCTATCTCTTAGGTTTCAAATGGGTTTTGAATCACTCAAAAATAACTTTTGTGTAAAAAAAACGTTCGGATTCTGAAAGTCGCGCAATCAGTTTTTTTCAAAATTCTACAGCAGCAAAATGTTGGTTAAGCCCTACGAGATCTTGAAATAAGTTTTGATTCGAGTTTTAGATCAAATTGTTGAGTCTTTGTTGTTTGTGCTTAAGTGTCGAAAGATGTGAGTTCTAGCATGATTTGTTATTGTCGTAAATTTGTATGAGGCGTGCTTAAATAGTAGAGGTAAAAGAAAAACTTATATATGTGACATTCATTCCTTTTTTTAATATTGATTATTGGAGGAATTAATGGTGATTAATCTGACAGGACAATTTGAGTTTAATTCGTGATGGTTGAGAATAATTGTTATGTGTTTATTCGTATGAAAATGGTGATTTTTCGAGCCTTTGAAATTGTTGTTAAAGTCCTCCAGTTCAGTATATAGAGTTGTTCATTCTTGTTGTGCTTATCTGTCTCATTTTCCCTTATCTGCCTTAATTGTCTGCTTTGTGTGTCATATCTACTTTGAGTAGTGAGGTAATTTTGATGGGAGTTATCTCTCTTAATGTTTGGTTCTTGATGAGTCGAATCCTCAACCTGAGTTTCTGCTATTTGAGTATTTTGTCTACCTCGTCATCCAGGTGGGTACAATTTGTGTATCTATAATTATCGCATATCGTTATTTCGTATAAATGTTCGTTTTGATGACTTTAATATGCCTGAGAACCCTATTCTAGTGTGTTACACTGGCAGGGACGTCTCGTCTTTAGTGTCTTTGACGAATGCATAAACAGTGAGAGGTTGTTGAACCGTTTGCCTAGTCGGGAGGGGAAAAACAGCTCTACTGTCTCCCGGAAAGGATCCCTTTGCCTATGTCGAGCTAGGGAGAGAAGGTTTCCGGTTACTTCCTTGCCGATGTCTGTTTGGAAGGTTGTTGTATGTACATAGGAGATTTGCGATAGGGCCATATAGGGAGTTAGACTTGGATTCTATGCATACTCTATTTATGGTTTTGGAGCTTTATGCGAGATAGACTTATGCGATATTGGTGAGCATAGTGGTTTTGCTCACCCCCATTGTTGTTTTGTCCTCTTGTTTGCTCTTCCTATCTTTAGGTTGAGCAAGGTTGGCGGCGGTAGTGAGAGACGAGCAAGTGGTGGTCATTTGATTGTCGTGTCTTTGCTTCCGCATTATTTACCTTTGTTGATTTGTTATGTTTGGATTATGATGCTTCCGTTTAAGCTATTTTGAATATGTTGATTGGATCATAGGATCATGTCGAATCTCTTGGTTGAGTTTTGGAACTTATAATAACTTGCTTTGATTATTTATGATCGTTTGTATGCATGTGCAAGTTCCTTGTGGTTGTACTTATTTGTCTATTTTGTTAGTAGTTAAGTAGCGCCCGTTAATGTTTAAAGTTTTTAAATTGGTATTTTGCGAAAAATTTACTATGATTTTGATAAATAAATTCGGTAAACTCTTTAACATAAAACGGGGCGTTACAGAAGGATTAGACTCCAGTTGGTTCGGTTGGTCTTCTAGGCAAATCGAACCAATGAGTACGGAAAACCAGCTTAGGAGACTCGGGGACAAACCCCGAGGATAAACCTAAGTAATAATTGTCCCAACGGCTCTCATTTGGAAAAAGTAATCCATTATTAAAAAAAAAAAAGAAAAAAAAAGGGAATTATATAATAAGAAAGGGAGTTGGCCTATGGTCTCGTTTTCATTCTTTTATGTCTTTAGACCTTATTTTAGCTTTTTGCACGTTTATGTATTGTAAGAGGGCATTAATCGAGTAAATCATTTGTAGGATGACTCGGGACGGGTTTTTATTTTGTATGAATTTATTTTGTGGGGGAACATGTTTTCGAACTTGAGTTTGGTTCTATGATTACCGGAGGATAATGAGAGTTTCATAATCGCATGATTGTTAACCTTGGACCATTCGATTTTTCTCTTCGAGCTACTTGTTATTTTGTTTGCTTGAGGACAAGCAAAAAGCTAAGTGTGGGGGAGTTGTTTATTATGTTTTTGTGCTTATTTTATCTGTTTATGCGTGTTATCGAGTCGGTTTTATGTTCGTTTTAGGGTCAACCGGTCCACTTTGTCGTTTTCTGTGTGTTTTTGTGTTTTTCGTTTTATTTTATATTTTGGCGTACTTTTTCGTGCCTTGCTATGAAATTTCAGATTATTTGGAGGATGAATGAGGAGAGTCGAGCGAAGTTCTCAAGAATTACAGTAATTTTCGGGTCATTCACACGAACTATTTCCAGTCAAGTATGCCGAGTCCTTAGTCGAGCCCGGACGTGCCTAGGCCTGCTCACTCGCACGCTCGCGTGCTCGCACGCCCCGCGCACCCTCGCCCCTACTGCACAGCGTGCTCGCGCACTCGCGACAAGGGCCGAGATATCGAGAGTGTTGTCGCGTCCCCAAATGCCCCCGTCTGCGCGCTCGAGAGTGTTCCAGCACCTGCCGCCCGCGCCCGCGCGTTCGTGAATGATGTCGCGCGCTCGAGAGTGTCCCAGCGCCTATGCCCGCGCCCTCGTGGAAGTCCTGGCACGCTCGAGAGTGCGCGCCCCTGCCTGCGCTCGTGCCGCCCGTCTCACTCGCGACCCCGCGCTAACAGCCGCGACCTCGAGAGTCCTCCGCACCCGTGCGCCTGTGCAAAGCCATCGGCTGCGAGCTCGAGAGTGTCTTTTTTAATCTGCATGTTTTAGTGTGTGTTTTGAGTGGGAGTATAAGTATTTTTTTCTTCCTTTGCATTTTGAACATCCATCATTCATTATTTAACTTTTCCTTTTTGGGAACTTAGTTTATGTTTATGTTTGCTCTCTAGACTAGGAGTTCATGCTATTTTCTGGGAGATATTCCGGCGACTTTGGTTTCTTTCAAGTTTCGAGCTTTTGACTCCGTTTTTCGTTGTCTACGCATTGGAAGGATGGGTATTTAGTTTTAAAGCTCTTTACTTAAATTTTGTCTCGTTTTTACTTATAATATTTATTAGGATAAATCTGGGTTTCACTGATGATGGAGAAAAAGTTGGGACTTGATTGCTTGCTTGAGTTGATATAGGGATTAATTGCTTGTTGATCTTGTTTAAGGATTAAGGCCCAATTAGGGCTTAGTCACTTAGGGTTAGACGACTAGAGTTAATGATATAGTGCTCATAACTAGTTTATTCTTTTTTGTCGTTGATTATCATCTCGTTGTGGTTATGGCATGAGTCTCTGATGGTCTAGTTTGCTACTTGCTCGTGATTTGGTATTGTTCTTAGTTCATTGCTCGCTCGTTTAGTGATAATCAATCCTCCAATCAATTGCTTAGAATGTTTAGGACTTTATTTTCTCTTTTTGTGATTTGGACAATCAAGTAGTAAGTGAAGCTCCGAATAGCCTTTCCTCGAGATCGACCCGAGTCAGGTAACTCGGTTATACTTCCTACAAAATCTTTACTAAACAACTTCGAAGTGTAATATGTTCTTCCATCACATGACCGAGTTCCTCTTCGGGAACAACAATCTCTGTTTCTCTTTCACCTACAAGACTCTGCATAGCAAACAACTCATTACGCAAGGATTCAGTGTTAAAATTTTGCTCATCACTTGCCTGTTTGTTAAGTTTGTCGCCGTGTTCCAGCAACGCAAGTTTGGAAAGGCAACTATTAAGATCCTTGTCTTGATTTTTAGTGTGAAGATCAGATTTAATGAGCTTGTTGTTTAAATCAACAGTCATGACTCGCATCTTCAGGAGTTTAGCCCTAAAATAAGTAATCTCTTTTCCCCGTTATGCTGACCGGTGTTCAAACAGCTTCATCTTCTCCTTTTGAGCTTGGTACTTCTTGATGATTTCTGCAGCTTTGAAACACTTCTCTATGGCATACTTGTGAAGAACAAGATTCTCTGCAGCTGGGTCAGAGAATTCTTCAGATTCAACGTCACTTAAGTTTTTCGCATAAGAACCTGCATCAGATTCAACATCAGTAAGATGCATAGAGAATGTAAAGCAGTTATATTCATTAAGAAGACATTTAGAAGAATTATTAAAATTATGAGAATTTCAGTCTTCTCAGTTTCTTCATCCTCCTCATCACTGCAGTCAAACCACGTAGCCTTATACGTCTTGTTCTTCTTCTTGAAGTTTGGGCATTCCTTCTGAAAGTGTCCGAACCCTTTGCATTCCCTGAACTGATCTTTTTTTACTCCTTCATTGGCGTTCTGGAACTTGTTCAGTTGCACACCCGTTCACCAAATTGTTGTATCATGTTCTTACCACCTTCAAAGGGCTTGTTCCCTTGGAACCTTTTCTTCTGAAATTTCTTCAGTTTTGAGACATTCTTGGTGAGAACAGTGAGAGCCTTCATAATCTCATCGGCATCAAAGGATTCTTCATCCGAGTCTTCTTCTTCAATCACAGGTGTACAAACCATGGCTTTTAGAGCTAAGCCTTTTCCTTTGCTTACCTTCATCGTGTCGAATTCGTGGTTTATTTTAAAAGTACGTAGGTCACTAAGAAGATCATCAATGCCTAACTTTTGATTTCTCTGGAAACTCTCCAATGCTGTGTTCTTAATTCCAAACCTGTCCGGCAATGTTCTCATCAACTTTTGTACCTACCTAGCCTCTGATACATGTCACCAAGCATTGCGCTTTTGTTAATAAGGTCACAGAAGTGAGCATAGTACATATCTATGGTTTCATTATCTCTCATGCAGATCTCATCAAGTTCAGTAGAGATCCTTTGGAGCTTGAGGTTTTCACAGCGTTCGTTCCTTTGAATTGTCTTTCTAGAATCTTCCATGCATCTTGTACGGTTTTGCACTGAATAATCACCTTATGACGAGTAGGATCCACAGTAGACATGATTGCATATAATGCACGAAAATTCGCTTCTTCGGCTAATCTTTCAGCATCAGTCCAAAGATCCCTTGGTTTCTCAAATAGAACTTGAGCAACCGAGGTTGATGACTTTGATTTCGAGACTCACCTATCTTAGTTCAGAAGGGGCTTTTGGCATAAGTGGTGTGGACCAGCCTGATTTGATAACCTTTCAAGTTCCTTTCCCCCAGAGAAGGTAAGAAAATTACCATCATGGATTTCCAGTATCCACAATTGGATCCATCAAGAAATGAAGGGCACGAAACGGATATTCCATCGTGATTTATATTGACCAACACACAGTCCCAAAGATCTTTATCTCGTAGATAGAACAAGAACACTTATCTGATACCAATTGAAACATATGTTTTTAACAACGAGTGCGCTAAACTAATTAAGAATGTAGAAAAACAATGAAAATAGTGGAAGTAATAAACCGAAGATTTAAAAACTCTTCAGGGAAGCGTCCCACTTCCCCTCAGAGCTCTTTCATTGATAAACCATCGAACATTGTATAGTTTGGACTTACACGACTTGAACTTCCTTCTAGTCTAGCCACAACTACATACGATCCTATCAATTACTTTTCCGACCACCTCCCGTGGACTTTCTAACCAACACTTAATCCCTAAGTGTAAAACACGAATATGTCTAAATAAAACAAAGAACAAGAAAGCAAAACAGCTTAAGTTCTCAGGTGCATAAGAACCCTTGAACTGAACTGTGAACAAAACACTAAAACAAATGTCTTGAAGCTCGAATATTGCTTAAGCGTGTAAGAGCATTAACAGCCTTCATTCGATCGTCAAGTAAGGTATTTATACAACTCCCTTAGGCATGGAGTCTTCTCCAAGTGGTTTCCTTCTTTCACGATCTCCTTTGATTTTCTTCCCATAAATAGTGTAGACACATGAAAAGTGGATTCCTTGATCTCCTAGATCTCCTTCATGTATCCAACGTGTTTGTCTCTCTCCATCCACCACGCATCTTACTTTCCTACATAATAATACCATAATAAGATCATGCAATCTCATATATGTGTATAAATATAAATAAGTCGAATAGAAAATAAATATAAATCAAAGAACTTCCCTTTTTCTGCGGTTCCTGGTGCTTGTACGAATATGTTTTCAACTATGCTTATTTTTTAACTTTTGCCCAACAATATATCTTTCAGAACCGAACTAAAACTAATTGGTACAGTTCTAGAGATTTCACAAATATTCGTACCAAGAACCGAACCGTCTCATACCGTACTGAACTGAAGAATCGAATTTAAGAATCGAATTATAAAAATTGATGTGTGTTAATGCTATATTTTATGTCAACTTTGATCCTATTTAATTTGAGAATTTTTAAAATGAAAATAAAATATAGTGATTGATGGATCCTCTCCTAGTTCTGAAATGAACCGGATGAGATGAGCTCTGATTTGTCTGAACCACTTCTAGACTACCGCAAATACCTGCAAGAACCCAACGCCAGAGAGGTTGTCGTCGAAGGGCCTCCGACGCTCAAGTCAGTAATAAAAAAAAGAAGATGGAAGCTCTGTAATATACAGCTGTAATGTATGTAGAAGTGTGTAGAATGTGGAAGAGAGTGTTAGGGTTGTACCTCAGTCCCCTTTAATAGGAGAAATACCTAGCCCATCTGAGCCTCTTTTTCATTTTTTTTTTCCTTAAATTTTTTTCGAGGTAATGGGCTGAGCCTTTTAATCCTTTCCTTGGGGCCAAAATGATGTTTAAGAATCAGTTTTTAAAAGATACAATTGGCATGCTTAACCTTAGTTAAATGGTTAAAGAAGATAGAATTTTTGAGTGCCATTTTATTTGATTATTATGTTATGAGTTGTAGCAGCATGTTTATATGTTCATATTGTTGGATTATGAATGATTTCCAAAGCCTTGATTTCAGTTTTATAAGGCCTTTTATGTGTTGCATGAATTCAAGAAAAAGGGAAGTGAAAAGAAATGCATGATGTATGTTGTTTGATCTTCTATGTTGTGAGGTTCCTGAAGCCTTTTCATATGATTGATGTAGTGAGAATATCATGAAGTTTCAGAGCATGATTGAAGTTCTTAATGCCTTAATTTATGTAGCCTTGAGTATATGTAATTGTTGTGTATTATTTGGTATGGACTTACTGCATGAAGAAAACACAAGAAAAAGAAAGGAAAACACTTGAACTGTGAGGCTTTGGACACTATGCCTGATTTGGCCTTATTTACTGTGGCAATTTACAAGCTTTTACTGGTAATATGCATAATGTACAGAGGCAGAAAGCTTGAGTTGCTGCTTTCATGTAATTAATTGAGAATACATGTAAAAGATGATGGATTGAGATGCATGCATGATTTTCTTTTCATTTAGTAATATGTTAAAGGATGTTGTAGGTAGTAATCAATTCTTGAATCTGCTGCGTGTCTTATATGTGTTTGAGACACTATGGGTATTTATTTTTATTAAGCATGTTAAAATGGCCTGTATGCATTGAGTTAGCAAAATATAATAGAGTTAGAATATTTTCGTTTATGTGAATTTATATGTTTATATTTGACTTGAATTATCTGCTCTTATCTGCAGTATTTGTCATACGTGTTTTAATTTGTTGTTCTGCATCTTCAATCAAACCATAATAGTAAGACTTAAAAAGTAGATTAAGAGGAGTCGAGCCCTCACACAGATGCACGTGCATTCATATCATCCAAGTGAAGTGAGTTAAACAGGT
Organism: Striga hermonthica; assembly: GCA_902706635.1. NCBI lineage: Eukaryota > Viridiplantae > Streptophyta > Magnoliopsida > Lamiales > Orobanchaceae > Striga > Striga hermonthica. The sequence continues at coordinate 21,053,837 of CACSLK010027831.1, forward strand.
GGGGAAGTCGATGTTATGCACTATTTTTTATAATTATTGTGATTATTATGGTACCCGCAGGTTACATGATATATCCCGCCCACAAGGGCGAAGGACGATAAAAAAGCAAAGTATCTATGTCCTCCTATGAGACGGTGATGCCACGAATATGACTGTGATGCCACCTATGAGACGGCGAAGTCACCTATGAGATGGCGAAATGTTATGATGTTTTATGTTTCATGCTGTTATCATACTATCCGTTAATTATTCTGAATAACTGCATATTATAGACTCCAGGTGAGCACGTTGATTTTGTCATCCCCTACAACTATCATTTTCAGGTTGATGTTGGTCGGACGAGGGGTGCAGTGGTGGTCAAAAAAAGGATGTTATTTTATTTTATCGCTTCCGTAAAACGTTTTCGAACTTGTTATGATTACTCGTTTTCGATACCATGTTTGAAGTTTATGAATGTTTTCAATTATGGACTTAGTATTCGATCGTCTGCTTAGTTGTAATTGAAAGAAAGAAAAGAAAGAGAATGAGTAAGTGCCCAAGTAATATTTTAAATGATTTTGAAAAAGTTAAAAATTTTTCTGAAAAGTTACGCTTTAAGAAAAGGGGTGCTTACCTTGTTCACGTATCTAAGGGTAAAAGTGTGCAAATAAGCCAATCAGTAGCAACAGTAGCAATAGCTGTTCAGATCAATTTATTCATTTATATACTGAAATTATTAATAATTGTTATTATAATGAATAATTGCATAGTATAGATTACCATGGTGATCTAGTTGTTTCGCTCGCCCCCTACAACTATCATTTTCAGGTTAAGCAGCTGGTGCCGGACTCAAGGGGCAATAGTGGTCATTGATTACATTTCCTTTTATTTGCTTTCGCTAAAACAGTTTCCGAACATGCTTTCATTCAGTTGTTTTTTAACTTGGTTTGATTGTCAGTATTTCATTTCAGTTTATGACTAGTATCAATCGCTCTGCTATTGTCTAAATTGAATTGAACAGATAGTAAGTTTTGGAAATCAAGATGTCCTGAAAAACGTAAGTAAGATAAGTAAGTTAGAAAGCATCAGTTTTTAGTAAGTACCATAAGACAAAACTTAAAAGGGCTTTTCTACAGTCAGGTACCCTTGTACTTTGGCTTGTACTTACCTAACAACAGGTACCTTTTAAATGAACGCCATGTGTCCTTTTTTGAATAATTAAAAAAAATAAATCGAAAAAAGCTTAATGCAAATACGAAAATGCCCTTACTTAAAAAAAAAAAAACAAATTTACTTAAAAGGTGTTGAACTTTTGTAATATTAACATATGACCTAAACATAATTATATATCTCAAATAAACAAACAATTAATCCAATATTTCATTTCGAACGATCTTCTGCAAACAAGAAAACACTCACGAATATATGATCGGAAAAAAGACGTTCTAAGATTTGACATTTGAAGAATAACACGAAGGTACATAATTACGTTTTCTGATTCGATATTTGAAGAACAACAGTATGTGATTTTTTTTTCAATTTCTTCTTCTTTATTTCGATTACTGTCCAATCATGCGGTAATGCACATCCATGATTTCGCTGCGCGTCCGTGAGTTATAAGACATAGATACGAATAATTTTGTAATGTGAATTTGTATTTGCTAATATGGATAATTCATTATTATTATGCTTCTCATAAAGAAGCACAATAGATGTTTGACGAAATGTCTGAAGGGACTATGAAGTCGCAAAAGGTTAATCTATCATGAGGATGCTCGTCAATTCAGCGAACGTAATGGATTGATGGAAGGTTGTTCGTTTTCATTTGTGTTTCAAGGAGGATATCAGCTGCTGTTTAGGATTATTATGTAGTTGCTGTGACCGGTATAAACTATTCTATTTTGTCTTTCTAAATTAATGAATGATGCTGTAATTTTATTTGGTGTGTGTTCTGGATAGGGATATGTTTATTATATCCCATGGAAACTTTTGAATTATGTTGCATAATCCATTGAACATGTTAAATTTTTAGATTAACATGTCACATAGTAAGATGAATTTTTTCTATAATAAGCTGAACATGTTGCATATACAAAGATGAACATGTTGCATTATGTGATGAATATGTTGCATAATACATTGAACATGTTACATAATGCGATGAGTTTGTTATATAATAAGATCAATATGTTGCAAAATATATTCAACATGTTAAAAATTA
>CACSLK010027831.1:21114073-21130636 GCA_902706635.1 Striga hermonthica
CTTAGCTGAACATGATTAACTGAATTAAGGCTAAATAAACGATAAATGCTCATGGCTTATGCTCAGCTTATGAACTCATGCCTCACGGCCGCCCGTAGCCCCGTGCGATCGGCACTAGCTACGGCTTTGGCCAATTCACCGGCAATCCTCGATTTTTCATCGACCAAGTACACTCGATTACACAGAATACTTTAAGTAGAAGCTGAAAAGAAGATCTTAGTTCATGACTTGCCGGAAAAATATAGACTTAACTCGGGCATAACCGTACTCAAAATAGATGGACTTAGGTGCGGTTTTTAACATGATTTCTGAAATTCCTCCGCACTATTAATCTGAAATAATCTTAATTACTTCAAACATGATCTGAGGAGACGTTTACCTCACCAATCGCTCGACGGAACTCGCAACAAATGTATACTTAAAGCCTTGCGCTCGCCGTGCGGTAGCCTCTCGCCTTTGCCGTGCGATTGCTATAAAAATTGGGAGAATTTTTGGATGAACTGGTTGCTGAGGGAAGGGAACGAAAGGTAATGAAGGCTGCTGAAGCTTATATGGAAAAAGTGGCCAAAAATTCTCCAAAGTGATGCTTATATAGAGATGGCCGTGCGAGGTGAGGTGATGATGGCCCTATGTGGCTTAACCTTCACTTAACACTTGTTCATTTCTCACTTAGGCTTTGGATGACTAAGCCACTTCTTCTTATGACAAGTTGCTTATTTTGATTGGTTAATAAAATCTTTCCTCACACTTAAGGAAGGCCACGGCTATTACTTGAATTTGGGAAAAAACACGACTTAAGTTCACGGCTTATTAGGGAAAATTAGGGCTTGAATGTGATTAATCCCAATTAATCACTCATTTGATGTTTAATTGTTAAATTAAACATAATACTTAATTACCAAAATTATTTCGGACGTAAACGGTACGCCGAAAATAGATTTCGGTAATCCGACTGAACTTAATTAATTCCGAAAATAATGAACGATAACATTACTATATCGGAATTAAACGTAATTTATACTGATAATATCTCGGGATATTACAGACATGAAACTGCATAATAAACCCATTGGTCTATTAAATTCTCATCATATCTTCAATGGCTTTCTTGGTTTTCTTGATGATAGTGTAATTCTGACTTTTATTTCAGATTCTACTAGAGATATCTTCAAATGTGCAGATACTGCTACAGGACTTATCAAGAAACTTCAAGAAAACATCACTTCTCAAGATTATGTGGAAACTCATAGGGTTAAGCGAAAGCGAACTTTCGATCCAACGAATTTATCTTTATAAACTCTGATGTCTGTTATGGGTGGCAGAGTTAAGGGGTATTAGACCCTTGAGACGCACCCTCCTTAGGTATATATATCTATCTTGTATTAGTTGAGGATTCACTTTTGCCATGTCTGCATTTCATGCATCTGCTTTGCTATTTCTGATGAATCTGTAATAGCTTCTTTTGTAGTTCTGAAATCCTCAACAGTGTGTGCTTGAATAAAACTTGAATCCTTTCGAATCTTTATTGACGAATGGAAACTTTAATCGTCTCTGCCTTATTAAACAGACTATCTTCAACTTTCACATATTGAAATAATTTTTTCTTTTAAAAATTCTTTCGAGAGAATTAACTGATACTCTCAATATTGGATTGTGAAACTTGAATAACTGATGTCTGTCAAATTTTCAGGTAAACTCGGATTAATGACTCTTATTTCAAGCCTCCATAATTTACCCAGCTAATTATCTATTAAAACAACTATTCAAAATTTTATGAACATTGATCTTTATCTGATAATTACCCGGCATTGTGACTCTAATTTCAAGTCGCCATGATAATAAGGAAAATACTTGACTTATATATATACTGATACTTGCAACTCATGCTCATTAACTTTATAAAATGTACTATGTAGGACTGGTCCTACTGGTACTAATAACTTGTTCATGAACAGTGCTTAATAAAATTTCTCGGTATCTAATTGTTAAGATACCTTCATTTCTGACTCTAAAGATTGACTGCTTTCTTAAACTTTACTCGTACGGTTCAGTTTCAAGCCTCCATGGTATATCCGGACTTATGGTTTTTATTTGAAACCTCCATGATAAACCCGAACTTATGGCTCTTATATACTGAAAAACCGTTACTTCTGATCTTTAACTTATGTACATCATACATACTCAAAATAAATCAATTTCTAGAGTCAGAATTTAACTTTAATCTGATGTCTTATTTTTAAAATGTTCAGATAACTTTCTTGACTTTCGAACTTTAAAGAAAATAATAGTCACAAAAATAGCAGCTATATCTGAATGAATATCTCTTGTGAAACTTTACAGAGTGCCATCTGTATACTTGAATCTTAAATAAATACTGAATTCTTGAAAAGCACAATTTCTTGACGAGTTATCAACTCGATAAGCTATAACTCAACTATAATTCTGATTTCGGATATGAGGACATATCTGATATTACTGATCTGAGCATTTATTCTGATTTATAAGGTTCGGATAATTGAATCTTATTGAGCATAGACTTAGTAATTTGCATATATTTAAGAAAATAAACTTTTCCAAAAACTTTAACAGCACTTACCTGGTAGTCGGCGAGGTGTGAGTGTGGTGCGGTCGGTTTTTCTAAAACTTTCTTTCTCAAAACTTAAACTTTTAGTATACAGAGCGTTTAGACTTTGGCTCTGATACCAACTGTAACACCCCGCTCATCAGAGTAAATTTTTCGCAACTTATTTCGAAACATACTTATAACTTTTTTGAAATATTCTTAACTCGGAATGCTACTAAACTTAACTTCTTTAAAAATCTATTTTGTTAAACTCGATAAAACAGATTAACATTTTGAACAAGTGTGAAACTAAACTCATTTATAATAATAAACAGAAACTTTACTTAATTATCAAACTTCAAATCACACAAGTTCAAATTTAATATACATAGCGGATGTCTTTAAGCGTGGCATCTACAAACCGATGCCTTATTGAATTTCACAATCAAACTTTAATAAACTCATAACTGAATGCACAACTGAATGCACAAATGAAAGCACAACCGACACCACAACAACTTGACTCACACCCTCGGCCCGACCTTATTACCTGAAAATGATAATAGTGGGACGTGAGTACTAATCAACTGTACTCCGTAAAAACTCATACTGAAGTAAACATTAATAATAATATCAATATCATGATCACAGGTATATATAAGCTTCTCCCGGACTTTTAGTCCGGTAACTTTAACTGAACTTTGCAACTACCGTACTGCCGGTTCTCACGTGATCACATATTGGGGGCTGCCTCCCCAAAACCCAGTCTGGACTGGGCGAGTCTTTAACTTACTTAGGATGGCTTATTAAGGCTACTGCGCCTCCACCCCAAGCATAACTTTAACTCATATACATACCTTTGACATGATCTAGCTATTATACTCAATGTACTTCCCAGTCTGGGTTCCCACCTTTCGTCTTGAAAACTGTTTTGAAAATTGAAAGTGTAACGCCCTGTTTTATTTTAAAGAGTTTACCGAATATTTTTACAAAAATCAGAGTAAAATTTTTCGCAAAAATTCCAATTTAAAACTTTACCTTAACGGGCGCTACTTAAATCAACTAACAAGGTAAACAATTTAGACATCCACGATGGTTCTAAACATGCGGTCTATTAATTATAATAATCAAATCAAATCATTCATAAGTTTTCAAAACTAATCCAAAACATCATGATTCCAACGACATGTTCAAAAGTTAAAGCGGAAGCATAATAATCCATAAGTAAAGATAAAGCGGAAGCAAAGACATGACAATCCAAAGACCACCACTTGCTTGTCTCTCAATGCCGCCACCAACAATGCTCAACCTAAAGATAGAGAGATGAAACAAAAGGACAAAAACAAATAATGGGGGTGAGCAAAACCACTATGCTCACCAATATCGCATAAGTCTATCTCGCATAAAGATCCAAATCCATAAATAGAGTATGCATAGAATCCAGGTCTAACTCCCTATATGGCCCTATCGCAAACCTTCCGATCAGACATCAGCAAGGAAGTAACCAGAAACATTCCCACCCCGGCTCGACACGGGCTAAGGGATCCTTTCCAGGAGACAGTCGAGATGTTTTTCCCCAACACACGGGCTAGGGCGTCCTCCTCCCGGATCAGGTGACCTCGCACTGCTTATGCATTCATCAAAGGCACTAAAGGCGAGACGCCCCTGGCGGTGTAACACACTAGACTAGGGTTCTCAGGCATACTAAAGTTATCAAGACGGACATTTATACGAAATAACGAAATGCGATAATTATAGATACACGATTGTACCCACCTGATACTGTAGAGGATGAAGGCGAATGCTCGTTCAGACAACGAGGGCTCGACTTCTCTTAATCTACAAATTATGGTTTAATTATTACTATGGGTTTTGCTTGAAATACAATATACACCATTCAAATCACATAAGGCACGTTTAGCAGCATTTATGGCCCGACAATTCAGTCAAAACAATTAAACATGTAAAATAACATAAATTTCATTCTTTCCTCGACTTGACCCAGTTTTACCGAATCACATCAATTTGAACTTTGGGCAATTAAGGTCACAACAATAAAAAAAAATGTAAAAACCTGGTACACTAAAAAAAATAGAACGGTACACAGTAACATATAATTTTACCATCTTATTTCTTAAGAAAAAAAATCAACATTTTTAAAGACTAACAAAACAGAGTTACACTTTTCAAAACAATTCAGTAAATATATATAAATAAAGACATTTTATCATGCAATTATGATAACAAAAGAAAGTAGGAATCTAGAACAACATTTAAACTATCAACAAGTATAATAATTTATAAACGTATACATTAACAATATTATTGAAGAAAAAATTTCACATATGCATAATCAGGAAGATTAATAGAAACTCTGCCATCTTAAACAACAAACATACAAAATTAACTTTCTTTTCTAAAAATTTAACCAACACTTTATAAGGCCTTAATGCTATGATAGTTAAGAAATGTCAGCCTATAAATCACTCCAACACGTCATAGCAACAAAGCAGTAATAACAAGACCGAAGCTTTACAATAATCACCTTATATCTTAGAATTCAGAACCATCAATTATCATACCTATACGAATTAAACACAACAGATAAGTACCATATGTGCTTTGATAAAATGTTTACACATTCTAACAGCAAATAAATAGAACAAACAGCAAGGAGAGGCATTAATATATACTTAAAACAAACAAAATCAAACACAACAAAATGCTTATTCGGAACATGAATTGCATACCAATAGATTATTAAATGACAATACACTAAGTCCATAGTTCCATTACTGTCAGAGACTAAATCAGAAAACTTGAAGGACAGATAAACATATATGAACAGATAAACAAACCAAAAAAGAATTCGACTTCAACCACGAATTCGATAGCCCGTATGATATGAATATCTATCATGCGATATATGAGAACGACCGGAGTTACGAGAGGATTCAAATAAGTTACCCGTCTTCGGGAAACTACGAGCTATCGGATGGGAAACGGGACGGACGACGGGAATTCCGAACGGCTTCAGAACTCAATTGTAAACCTTGAACGGACGGAACCCGGGCTGCTCGTGAACGGCTCGACCGTTAGTTTGACGAACTGAGGGCGACGCTGACCTCGATGATGGCCGGCGACTGAGCTCGGTGAACGGACGTGACAAACGGCCTGCTCGTAGATGCTCTCGTCGGAAAATATGGAGCAGCAGCGATGAGATGGTGATGATGATGAACAACGGGTGCGGGTTTTCGACAGCGGGGCTCGGCGCTCAATGATCGAACTCAAAGCAACCTAACACTAGCTCCTGATAGCAATGGTGGTGCCCGGAGTGCGGTGGTGCAGCGGCCGTGAGGGAAGATGAACGATGGTGGGTTTTACGTGCTTGCAATTATGAGAGAAGAACGAATTTCTTTTCACTCACTTGCAGGTGAAAGATAGCGAGATATTGGGAGGAAAAAGAAAAGGATGAGATAGAGAAATAGGGGAGAGATTTTTACGTTAAAGTTTCCAACGTATAGAGTATTGAAGCCCATTTAATTGTCATGATAATGATAGTTAAAACAATTCCTTAGTGAAAGGATTTTCTATGGTAATTGGCCACCAAATAATTAAAGGGAGAGAGACAAAACGGTTAAGCAAAAAAAAAACAGGTTGGGCATGGGCCGGAAATGACGTGCGGTTCGATTACTTAGCGCGTGAATAAAAATTTAAAAGCCCGACCCGGTTCGATACTCGGTTCGGAACTTAATTCGGAATTTAATTCGGCTCGAAAGTAATTAAATACACTAAGCAAATAAGAGCATATAATCACGTAATAATAACATAATCGAGCCCAAAAATTAATCCGAATAAAATAAAATGATTAAAATATTTCAAATAAATCCGAAACAAATGGGGCGCTACAGAAAGTGTTGTTCTTGTAGCCGAACTTCTCACGCTACATAAAAAATATAAGCAAGAATACTAAGTACTATGCTCGAATAATCTTTAACTGATAACTTATCCGATTAATATACAAACCATAGCTCAAATATCATAATACATTGAATAAATCAAACTCTTGATGAACTTCCTCCAAAGATAAAACTCAACTCATATAAATCATGCCTTATTACTTAGATGTTGGCTTACAAAACTTGTAAGTGAAATAACTCAAACTCACATACATAACTCAACATATTCAACTTACCAACATCAAACTTAACTCATGATTTATAACAATTAAACTTGCTCATCCTTATAACTCAATCATAACATTAAATTATGATATTAACATGTGTACTCAACATGTTAAAGCTAAACTTGCACAATTTATGAAATTGCATGCTTATCAACATTTTGATGCTAAACTTATCAATTTACTCATCATCAAATGTGAAACTCATACTCTTACACTTAACATGAATAACACATCATATTAAGCTATCAACTTATAACTTTATCAACTTCTCATCATGATAACTCATATCAATAACATGAAATGGATACTATTATGCCAACATAAACTAAATCATTACTCAACTTATAACCCATGCATGATATCAAATACTTAAATTCTAACAAGAATCACTTATACTAATCATGCTTTGCTAATAACATGATTCAATCATCAAATACAAGCATGAATTACCTCCTTCAAGGACTTGAAATATGAAAGACTTGATATGAACTTGAATATGAACTTGAATATCTTGAAAATCCTTTACTCCAAAATACTTCTCCTCACTTAAACTCTCAATATAACTTTGATACTTTACTTTGGTGTAGAAATCTAATTTTTGAAGCCTCTATTTATAGCCAAAACTTTGGAATAAAATATTTGGAGTGAAGAAATTAACAAATTAAACAATTTAAACTTGTAAAAATTAATCACTTAAACAAGTCCTTACCAAACATTTCAAATTTTCAGCTAAGCATATTTAATTGCTCAAAATACACTTTAGTTGACATCAAACTCGAATCATAAAAATCTGAAATTTTGTCGGTCACACGACCAGTGTCACTAGTCACACGACCCGTGTGACGCCACACGACCCGTGTCACTTGAGTTACACGACCCGTGTGAACTCACATGACCCGTGTCACTTAAGTCACACGACCCGTGTGAAAAAATCGAAGCTAAACTTGAATAGTGCCTTGAGCCACACGACCCGTGTGGCTTGTCACACGACCAGTGTGACTTCACGCGACCAGTGTGGCTACCCACACGACCCGTGTGACTTAAAAACTTCAATTTCCTAACTTATTTACCCTCAAAATATCTCGATTTTGAAGATAAATTGATACTTAACTGAATGGGATATTACAGAAGGTATTGGCCACAACCTATTCTCCCATTTTTCATCTTTACTTACCTTATTTCATTCGGCCATTTATGCGTTAAGTTGGAGACAAGGTTCAGCTTATATGTAAGCCTTATGTTAAGTCAAGAGTTAGAATAGTTAAATGAGGTTAAGTAAATTTTCCACACACGCACGCATGTCATCAAGCGGAAACACCAAGGCCAAGTGAGCTTGAGAATTCTGAGCATTTGATCGAGCAGTTAAGGAGGTAATCCCTTCTCGACTCTAATTCAATGTTATTATAAGCATGCTAGGCTCAAATCATGAAGCTAAGTTCATGAAAATGTCATGTTTTCTTTGATAGTGCTAATTAGACCATGCCGGGCTATTCGGTTTATTCTAAAAATTCTCGAGCAGTTCATGCTTATTCAATCAATATATGATAATTCATGTCCAGTAATGTAGCAACTGTCGAGGGAAGTCATGGTTTGGCCGAGGGATTGGCCGAAGTCGTCGGCTACGCACGTAGCGCAAGACGCGGCTATGTTCGTTTTAATAAAATATGTTCATGTTATTCGATCATTATACATGTGATTAGTCATGTTATGTTAAGTTATGGTCAGCCATGTTAATTAAAGTTAAGTCGGTCGAAAGAAAGCGCCAGACGGCCGGTAAGGGTCGGTCGTGGTCGCGCTGCCCGTTCACAGTGGCTATAGCGTGACGGCAGTCAGCCCAGAGCGAGCAGACAGCGTGCGTGCACGCCCATGGGGCGTCGCGCATAGCCCTGCCCGAAGAAGAAGTCCATTGGCAGTGCAGTATATGCCAGTAAGTCACCGCGTATGCCGGTGCACGTGTTCATATGCTCAATCATTTGCTATGGTGCGCAGTAGCGCCCAGCAGCACCAGTCACGCTTGCGCCCGCGCACATAGTGCGGGGCAGCGCCCAGTCCGATGCCTACGATGCGCCAGCGTGATGACGGATCGTGTGTTCGTTACCCTCTACTTGTCTCGATCACGGCTTCGCCACGGCCTTGCTCTCGACGATAGGTGTGATCGACTCGGTTATTAGCCTAACTCTCTCACGATACTTGAGTTCACTCGGGTATTAGCCTCGCTACACTCTTTTGAACTGGCTTGGGTCTTAGCCTCACCAATTCGGTTGCATGATTGAATTCTCACGAACCCTAACACATGGTTTGAACAAACGTTCCTTTTCTATTTCATCAAATCCAAGACATGAAAAACAATGAGAGATGGTCCCTATTTATAGATCCTAACTATGACTAATTCTAATCTACCTAGGAAACATATTAAAGCAATAAAATATTAAATTCCTAAACATTCTAGATATTATTGTGCAAGAAAGAAACTAAATATACTAGAGTCCTAAATTTACTAGATCTTTGATCTTGTTTGTCTTGCACTCCAAACAATTCCAAACTCACGCCCTAAGTACTTGTTCGGCCGCCTCAATGCGCACCGCCATTTCGCGTTGCCTAATCCTTGTCGCTCGCGGCTTCACGCGCGCGCGCCTCGCACGCGTCACCCGTCGCCATGGTCTCGACTAGTCCCGTGCGGACTAGGCCTCGCGCGTCTGTCCCCCAATCGCGCGCCAACGCGCTCGCCCAGCTGCCGCCGCCTTCCTCATGCGCGTGCGCGCCATCGCTCGGCACTCCTAAGCCCGCAAGGTTTAGGTCTTGCGCATGTGCGCTCCACTCGCGCGCTCTCGTTCGTGCCTCGCTTTCGTCATCCACCTTGCGCGCGTCCTCGCCACTTGCGCGGTTGCTGCCCACGCTCGATGCCCCCACATCCTTCTCGCGCTCGCCTGCCCGCTCGCGCGTACCATCGACGCCCGTGTCCCGATCGCCTATCGCGCACCCGCGTGTACCCGCGGTTCCACGCGTATCGCCGACCCCTGCAGCTTGCCCACCTCTTGCGCATGATCGCGCGTCACTTGCGTCCAACATCTCGGTGCCTCTTCTCCGTTTAACACCTCGACCCTTCGACCTCTTGCGTGCATCACCGCACGATGCGCGCCATACGCCCGATAGCCGGTCCTCATCGATCCCTTTGTCCCCTGATGGCCATGGGTCCCAACCATCCAACCCAATGCAGTCACCTGCACGCCATATCCAGCCATCTTCCGTTCCTAGCCTTCCTCGTCTTTGAGACTCTGAACGCCACGCCCGTTTCTTCCTAGTACACGGTCCACAACATTGGCTTGCCTTTTGCGCCTTTGTTTTGCGTCGTCTTTTGGCCTGGCGTTTCTTGACCTTCAACTTAGCCCGTGGACCACATCCTTTTGGCCTGTCTCTCTTACATGACGGTCGATATATCGGGCTTGATGGCTCCTCCAACATGTTTTCCAGCCATATGTCGAGACCATCGTCCTCTTCCTCGTCGGACTCGCCTGGGTTGATGACCACTTCCGTATCACAGCGCACGCACGCGTCCCAGTTGGCTGTCAGTCGCATGTATCACCCGCCAGACGTGCCAGTCATGCCCAGTGGCACGTCAGCATGCGCCAACGCGCACGTTCGTGCCCAGTGCTGCCCAACAGCAGTCACCGCGGCCAGTCCAGCCAGCGCCCGCGGCCAGTTCAGACAGCGCCCATGCGCGCAGCCTCGGCAGGCCCGTTAGCCGAGCCAGCGCCCGCGCCCGGCCAGAGCAGGCCAGCGGTCTGGTCCAGACCGGTTCAGTCCAGTTCAGACCGATTGGACCGGTTCAGTCCATATTTTCATGTTTTAAGTCCCGGTTCATGTTCAAGTCTCATTTTTAGTTAAGTTTTAGGCCAGTCAGTCAGTTCAACGTAATCAGTTAAGTTATCAGTTCAGTATTTTCAGTCTAGTCAGTTAGTCAGTTCAGTTCAGAATTTCAGTTGAATTTTCTGTTCAGTCAGTTTAGTCATAATCAGTCATGTTCAGTCATGACCAGTCATGTACAGTCAGTTCAGTTCAGTTTAGCAGTACCAGTTCAGTCCAGTTTTTCTTATCAGTTAAGTTAGACCCCGAGGAGGTTCCAGTTAACTATTCAGATCGAGTCGAGCATCTTAACAGCTATTTTAATCAGTCTGAGCATAGTACTTAGTATTTGTTTATATATGTTAGTTTTGCAGGCAATCAGCACTTGCATTTTCAGATCAGCAGTTCAGGTGGGTACTCAGACTAAGTACTACATTGATTATAATTACGCTACCATGTTTGAGGTATGTATTATCAGTATCCGCTCGGAATGGTCGCCGGTCCATTCTGGGTTCTAATCTGCCCACTAGAGTGTGCACATGGTGTCAGACATTTTTATGCTGGCAGATGTTCAGTTATCAGTCAGGTGATGTTTATCACGAGATCAGTATCAGATTATTCAGTACCGGTATCAGATATCAGATCAGTTTCAGTTTCAGTTCAGTTCAGTTATATATGCCAGGATCATGATATTGTAATTATTTTCACTGTTTACTTTAGTATGAGTCTCTGCGGAGCACAGTGGATTAGTGCTCACGCCCCCACATTATTCATGTTTTTCAGGTCACAGAGTCGGAGCCGAGGAGTGAGCGAGCGACCGGTTCAGAACTTTTGTTTATATGTGTATAATATATTTGGCTAAACTATGACTCTGCTACTATTTTCAGTACACTATACCAACTTTTGACCCGACATTAGTAGATTAATATATTATATAACCGTTTTATTATTGAACTAAAAAATTAACGGTTTTCAGAATAAGTCAGATTTTACGGTAGCACCTCGAATCAGATTTCGCAAAAGAAATATTTTATTTATTTTATTTAGAAAATTTGCGAAAAGCGCACTCTGAAATTCATGAAGTAGCGGGGTGTCACACACATACACGTGAAAGCTAAAAAATTGGGCCTCAAGATCCTTGTCGATGCTCGCCATGGTATGACACAACCAACTCTGTTTTGATTCAACTCATGAATCGATTCCTGGCGCTTGCCGTAAGTAGGTACCTACAAACTCAAAATCCCGGCAAAAACACAAACATTTGGCACGCCCGGCAAGATGTGCCCATAACACAACTCTAACCCAAATATCTCAATATGACTACTCCTGCAATAGTAATAATCCAAGCACAACGATTATAATGAAAGTACGGAAGTACAAAGCGAGTTTGAGTCATTGGACCTTGAAAATGTCGAGAAAAATGGTCGTCGGAGTTCGTAAATACGGAGCTAGAAAAAATTTAGAGCTCCGATCGCCAGAAAAAGGTACCAAATGAAAGGAATCGGTGGTATATGACATGAAAAGCTCAAAAATACTAACCGGAAACTCGGTGGGTGCTCTACCGCTGGAAAAAATCGTCACCAGAAAAGTCCTCCAGATCCAGCGACGGTGTCCGAAAAAAGGTGCGGCTCGCCGAGAGGATTCCGGGGGTGCCTTCGGATTTCGGTGGGTCCAAGTGAGTCACCGGCAATTTAGATTTGAAGGTTGAAGAGTTTTGTAGATCTACGAGTTTTTGTCAGAAAATCGGAAGCCTTCTCGCTGGAACTTTTCGTTGAGGCTCGAATATTTGGCGTCGACGAGAGCTTTGCATTGATATAAAGTTCATCCCGATCGGAGCAAGATGGCCGAAAAAAGTGGCGGCCGGCGGCAGCGCACGGCGGCGTTGGGCCGTTGGGCGGCAACTGGGCTCGGGCCAGGTTTGTGACGAGGGCGGCGGGCACGCGTGGGCTGGGCCGGGTGGTGGGCAAGCTAGGCTTGGACTGGGCCGGCGAGGGCTCGCGAGGTCGAGGCGATGGTGGCGGGCACGGAATTTAGGCGCAGGAGATTTGGGGTGCTGGGCTGCGAGGTCGCGGAAAAGCGCGCGGGCGCCGATATTGGGTGCTGGAGCTGGGGCGTGTGCTGGCGCGCGTGCATGGGAGCTTCGCGAGCGCGCAAGTTCTGGGCGCGCGGTCGCGGGACTGGGCGCGAGCACGCGAGCTGCTGGTGCGAGGCCTCCTCTTTACTTAGCCGTATTTCGCTATTTTTCGCTCAAACTTTCAACTCGACTCACGAACACCAAAAACACTCGATTTCGCTCAATTTTTTTTTGCTAGGCTCTAAAAAGTCGGTACTGCCGAGCAGATCGACACGAGCTCTCGAGTTTTTTATATATATAAAAGGAAGAGAAAAGAAAAGAACAAAAGATAAAGGAAAATAAAAGAACAAGGAAAATAAAAATGTGGGTTGCCTCCCACGAAGCGCTCGGTTTAAAGTTGTTAGCTCGACTTTCCCATCAAATCATAGTCAACCGGGCATGGCTTAACGAGCTCCTCCAACATATTCTCGAGCTCGTCAAAGAACACATTCTCCCACTTACTTCTTGGAGACACCGGGTGTT
The DNA here is from genome assembly GCA_902706635.1 of Striga hermonthica. Taxonomy (NCBI): domain Eukaryota; kingdom Viridiplantae; phylum Streptophyta; class Magnoliopsida; order Lamiales; family Orobanchaceae; genus Striga; species Striga hermonthica. The sequence continues at coordinate 21,127,262 of CACSLK010027831.1, forward strand.
TCTTCTTTCAACCATCCTCTCTCTCAAATTTCATCCCGGTTTTCGTGAACTTCCACACTCCGGTACTCGCATCTTCTTTCAAGCTCGGTGGTTTGCCTCCCGGTTTTGTATCTCCATTCTTAGACTTTCTTTTCACCCCTTTCTTCCCCGATTTCACCCCATTAACATTTTCAACATCATTTTTCAAATCTCCAAAATTCACTCCAACCCCAACTCCAACATTCTCATCCACACCCGACTTCACTCCTTTCACTTTCTCCTCAACAAGATTATAATTAGAAAATTTAGAATGAAGATCGGGATGTACCTCATTGTCGATGTCCTCCATGAACGAGCATTGGCCAACTTTGGGTGGAGCTTCCCGAGAATTGTTCATCGTGAAAGTAGCCGTCTCTCCATGAGCCGAAAGAGGTGACGTCGATAATAGTGTTGGTAGTACTCATGAAAGGTCGCCCAAGCAAAATCATGTGCTCCTTCCCGGTATTCGGGACATCTCCAACATCAAGGACAACGAAATCAACCCGCACAACAATAGAACCCACTTTGACCAACACATATTCAATAATACCCTTTGGCTCCCTCAAGGTGCGGTCCGCCAATTGGAGGCTCATTCAAGTCGGCTTAAGCCCTTGCAATCCCAAATGCTTGTAAATCTAATATGGCATGAGATTTTTACCAGCCCCCAAGTCAAGCATCCCGGTCGTCGTTTTTCCATTCCCAAATGTGATCTTCATAACAAATGCTCCCGGGTCATACTCTTTCCGAGGTATAGTAGTCGAGGCTACCTCAGAAATCAACACCTTCTCAATATCCCTGAACTTCCTCTTCTTGGAGGTTAAATCCTTGAAATATTGAACATATGCCGAGACATTTCGAATAACTTCCAAGAGAGGGAGATTGACGTTTACCTTCGAGAACATGTCGAAAAGATCTTTGAATTGACGCTCCTTCTTTGTATCTTGCAATCAGTTCGAGAAAGGGACCGGTGATCGGTAGGGTGTATTCGCTTCGTTTAAAGTCTGACGGGTATCCTTCTTGGGGTTCTCCTTCTTGATTTCTTCATCAACCACATCTTTCCCCTTAGAAACATCAGCGCTCTCTCCCGGTTCATCATCCTCTTCATCAACAAAAATTTCAACTACCTCATCGTTCTCGGGCATTTCCACATGATTACCAATTTTCTTACCACTCCTCAAAACCATGATTGCATTGATGTGCTCGGGTTGACTCGGGAGCTTGTCTTTCATCTTGCCCCTTTAAATCTCCCCAATGGAAGTTTTGAGTTTCTCCATTCGAGTCTCGAGGCATTTGAGAGAGGCTTGAATCGAGGGCACTCCTTTGACGGTGTCGTGCAACGTAGAGATGGTTGAGGCTAAAGATTGAAGACACTTCTCTAGTCTTTCGGTCCGGGTATCCGAGAACTCTCCGTTATCATTCCTCTCGGGCTCCTGTGGAGGTGGCATTGGTTGTCTCGGGACAAATCCTTCTCGCCCTTGTGGGTATTCTTGGAACTCAGGCCTTGGTTGGTAACCTTGAATTTTGTGCCTCGGTTCTAAGGGTCGGTTGTTCGGGGGTGCATAGGCTTGAGGTTGGTTGTAAGGTTGAGGTGATGCCGGTTGGGGTAGGTAGGCCGCTTTCGGGTCCCTCCATGAGAAATTAGGGTGATTCTTCCACCCGGGGTTGCAGGTGTTTGACTAAGGGTAGTTTTGAACCCGGGGAGCATATCGTTGCACAACATTGACATCAAAAGGGACCGCTACAAGATTGGGATCATAACCCGGCTCCATATACCTTGGGCACTCGTGGCCTCCATGGCCCGTCTCGCCACAAAAACCGCACACCTCGGCCATCAGAACTTGGGTCGATTTTGCATCCCTTAGCCGGAGTTGCTTGAGTTCCTCCTCCAACGAGGCAAGCTTGGCAAACACGACGTCGTTCGAGGACCCGGTGGTTTGTGTAGCCTCATTAACGGGGGCCCTCTTACGAACGCTCTTCCATTGGGAATTCTCACTCAACATCTCATAAAGATTACAGATTTCCTCCTCCTTGTGGCTCCCTATGTCTCCCCCGGCCACGTGGTCAACCATATATTGGAGCGTTTGATGTAGCCCGTCGTAGAAAAATTGGTTGAGGACCCCGAGGAAAAAATGGTGGTGCAGACATTGGAGTTATAGACCTTGAATCTCTCCCAAGTCTTGTGAAAAGTTTCACCGATGTTTTGGCTAAAGCTAGCCATTTGGGTTCGGAGGTCGGTGGTCTTTTGATGCGAGTAGTACTTGTTGGAACTCACGAGGATCTCGATATGCACAAATCACGGACAAACATTCAACATAAACCTATGCGCAGCGGATTTAAAGGTTTGATGAAGAAAACTTACTACTTAAAATTTATGTAGATCTGGCTGGCCCGGACAGTTGACCGCAAATCAAATCTTCTCGGAATCGAACAAACTTGACCAATCCAGAAAGCTGACGTCACGGCGAAGTCAACGGCGTTGACCGGTCAGAAAACAGAGCGTTCACGCGCTCTCACGCACGCGCGTTATCCTCGATAGCTGGAAACCTCCGGCGGCGCGTGGCGGCGCGTGCGGTGGCATACGGCGGCGATCTCTTCGTCTCGTCGTCCTGGTCGTCGTGGTATGGTCACTTGCTGGTTTTGGTCTCCGGTTTGGATGTATGATTGGAATCTCTATATACCTTAAGATCTTCTACTATATTCTCAAACAGCTTTCTAGATCTTGTATCAGTGGAACACAAGAAATAGAAGAACTCCTTGGAAGAGAGAGAAAGAGAGGGCTGGACGTTTCCCAAGAATTATGGGATTGTTCTGTTCTCTTCCATGAGCCTAATGCTGTATATATAGAGCTACAGTAGGGACCCTAAGGAGAATAGGATAAGGGCTTCTAATATATTAATACTGTGGAGCAACCTCACAATTAATATATTAATAATATTAAAGTCCACCACAATAATATTATTGCACTCCCCTCACCTATCCCAAATTACATTTGAGACTCCTTATTATAATTATCCGATTTACCTCCTCATGTTTAAGATATAATGTCCATTTGTAACACCCCACCTTACTAGACAAATCAGAGTAGCGCATTTAATCGCAAAGTCTTTGAAAACTAAACATTTTTACTTTGCGAGACTGATTTGGGGTGCTACCGTGAAAATCTTTACTTAACTTTAGAAAACCGTTGTTTTAACTTAATAAAAACGTCCGGTTATTTAAAACTTTATTTTCTGAAAAGTTTATCAAAATATGATAAAACCATCAAAATCATCAAACATCGTCAAAAGATAGTCAAAAGTATGCGGAAGCGTAAATATTAGTTATACAGTCCAAAACATATATATAAATGTCCTGAAA
>CACSLK010027831.1:21163188-21177053 GCA_902706635.1 Striga hermonthica
GCCAGGTGGAGTTCACAATCGACTTAGTCCCCGGAGCGGGACCCGTGTCGAAAGCGTCGTATCGCATGGCGCCGAAAGAGCTTCAGGAGTTGAAGGCTCAGATTCAGGAGCTGTTGAGTCTCGGTTTCATCCGACCGAGTGTTTCACCTTGGGGAGCGCCTGTCCTCTTTGTTAAGAATAAGGATAGGTCTATGCGTATGTGCATCGACTACCGGGATCTAAACCAGTTGACGGTGAAGAACAAGTATCCACTTCCCAGAATTGAGGATTTATTCGATCAGCTGAGGGGAGCCAATGTATTTTCCAAAATCGATCTCCGCTCTGGTTACCATCAGCTAAAAATCAGAGAGGCTGACGTGGCCAAGACTGCTTTTCGAACCAGATACGGTCATTATGAGTTTGTTGTGATGCCGTTTCGTTTAAGCAATGCGCCTGCGGTATTCATGGATCTCATGAACCGTGTCTTCCATCCATTTTTGGACCAGTTTGTCATCGTCTTCATCGATGACATTTTGGTCTATTCCAGTAGCCCGGAGCAGCATGAGGAGCACTTAAGAACCGTTTTGGAGACTCTTCGGCGTGAGAAGTTATACGCCAAGTTCTCAAAGTGCGAATTTTGGCTCGATCGAGTGGCTTTCCTAGGCCACATCGTCACATCCAGAGGAATTGAGGTAGACCCAAGCAAGATTGAAGCAGTTCGAAACTGGTCGAAACCAAGAAATGCCACCGAAGTTCGGAGTTTTCTCGGTTTGGCAGGATATTATAGACGTTTCATCGAGGGGTTTTCGAAGATTGCCCTACCCTTGTCCCGTTTTACGAGGAAACCAGTGAAGTTTGAGTGGGATAGTCATTGTGAGTCGAGCTTCCAAGAACTCAAAGCGAGGCTTATGACAGCACCCGTGTTGACTATTCCGGACCCCACACAGGGTTTCACTATCTATAGCGACGCTTTGAAGCAGGGTTTAGGCTGTGTTTTGATGCAAGACGGTAGGGTTGTGGCTTATGCTTCCCGTCAGCTAAAGCCGCACGAGGTGAACTACCCGACTCACGATCTTGAGTTGGCTGCAGTGGTTCACGCTCTGAAGATTTGGAGGAATTATCTGTACGGAGGCCACTGCGAGATTTACACAGACCACAAGAACCTATAGTATATCTTCACGCAGAAGGAGCTCAACATGCGCCAACGGCGATGGTTGGAGTTAGTGAAGGATTATGACTGCACCATTAACTATCATCCTGGCAAGGCGAACGTAGTTGCCGATGCCCTCAGCCGGAAGAGAAAGGGGGAACTGACTTGTATGATCAGTCAACAGCGTCAGTTGATTCATGAGTTCGCTCGAATGCAGCTAGAAGTGGTCAAATCACCTCCTAAGTTGCCAGTTGTGGGAGGTATTCGAGCGATGATAATGTGGCCCACGCTACGAGATAGGATCCGGAGGGATCAAGCCTTCGACGAGTTCGTTCGCTCGATTGGGGCGAAGATTAATGCCGGAGGAGTAGAGGGGTTTTATCGAGGCACGGATAGTGCCCTGGAGTACAAGGGAAGGATCGTTGTGCCGAATGTCGAGGCCCTGAAGAAAGGAGATCTTGACGGAGGCGCATAGTGCACCATACTTGGCACACCTCGGTAGCACCAAAATGTATCACGACTTGAAAGGGTCATTTTGGTGGAAGGGAATGAAGCGAGACGTCGCCGAGTTTGTTGAGAAGTGCTTGATTTGCTAGCAGGTGAAAGCGGAGCACAAGGTTCCACCGGGTCTCTTACAACCTTTAGAGATCCCGCAGTGGAAGTGGGAGAAGCTGACCATGGACTTTGTCACGGGATTACCGATGTCAGCCAAGCGTCACGACGCGGTATGGGTAGAGTAGTGGATCGACTGACAAAGTCGGCCCACTTTATGCCTGTCATGATGGATATGTCCATGGAGCAGCTAGCCGAGATGTATCTCCATGGAATCGTTCGACTTCACGGCGTTCCTGTCGAGATTATATCAGATAGAGATCCTCGATTTACTGGCCATTTTTGGAAGAGTCTTAACGAGTCCATGGGGACGAAGTTGAAGTTTAGCTCCGCTTACCATCCGCAAACCGACGGTCAGTCGGAACGAACCATTCAGACGCTTGAGGACGTGCTTCGAGCTTGTGTTCTAGAGCGGGGTGGTTCGTGAGAGGAGTTGTTACCCACTGCGGAGTTTGCCTACAATAACAGCTATCACTCGCCGATCAAGATGGCACCGTTTGAAGCTTTGTACGGTCGTAAGTGCCGCTCACCCCTTTACTGGGATGAAGTTGGCGAGAAACAGGTTCTCGGTCCCAAATTGATCGAGGACACGGTACAGAAGGTAGCCGAGATCCGAGCGAAGCTGAGAGAGGCACAAAGCCGATAGAAGGCCTACGCTAAAAAGCGTAGAAGGGAGCTTGAGTTTGAGCAGGGAGATAAAGTGTTTCTGAAGGTCACGCCAATGAAAGGCGTTGTACGCTTTGGGAAGAGGGGGAAGCTGCAGTCCCGATTCATAGGGCCATTCGATATTCTCGAACGAGTTGGCGTAACAGCCTACCGTCTGGCGTTACCCCCAGAGCTCTCGGGTGTACACAACGTCTTCCATGTGTCGATGTTGAGAAAGTATGTGTACGACCCGAGCCATGTAGTGAAATTTGACGAGCTAGAGGTCGGGAAGAACCTGACGTATGATGAGCAGCCGGTAGCAGTTCTAGATCGAAAGGTCCGTCGACTGAGGAACAGAGATATAGAGCTTGTCAAAGTTTGCTGGAGTCGCCACGACGAGTCGGAAGCCACTTGGGAGAGAGAGACCGAGATCAGAGCTCGATATCCAGATTTCGAGTTTTGAGTTGTATCAGTTGTACCTTGTGTACTTTTGTCTTATGCTTTTGTATATAGTTTGTAGTCGGAGTTCTGACCTAGTACCCTAGTTTTGTATTTCCGAGGACGGAAATATTTTAAGGAGGAAAGGTTGTAACGCCCCGAATAATAAATAAGTTTAAGAATGATTTCACTGCTCGACTATAAGTGAAATTCGAAATTCTCAAAAATTTCGAGTTATATTTTATATGCTACATGCTCAATTAATTCCTAAGTTTGATAGATCATTCTTTGGATATTTCTATGTCAAGTTTAAGTCAAGGTCAATCCATTAATTTGGGTTGTTAAATTATAGCTAATCGACTCGAGAATTTATGTAGTTCGAACCCTAGTTTTGGTTCTGAGTCATTTCTCTAATCGTTTCCGAGCATAGCCAAGTCTTCGTATTTTTATACTTAGAATAATTTCTAAGTGTATTAGAATATCAAAGTCAAGTCTTGAACATTTTAATCGAGCCCTAGCCCAGGCTCGAGCCACTCGTGCCGAGTGCTTGTGCTGCCGCGCATGCACTACCACCCGAGCCAAGATCAAGTCCGTTGCCACCAACCCTTCTTCAAGCTTATGGATTAAACTTTGCATGCACATTATAGAGTGCATTAGAGATATTTTAAGCCTAAGTCATGCCCTAGAGTCATCATCACAAGTCAAAGACATCATTATCGATTCTTTATGCCTAATTAAGTTAGTATGAGCATGCAATATTATAATACATGGTGCAAGACCATGTTTCCCCCTATACTTATGCTTGCATCAGACCAAAAAAAAATCAGTCCCATTCAACTCCAATAACACATGAAATAGCCCTTGGGGCTCCACCATGTCATGCCTTGCATTGGAAATGAGTACATTAGTTTTTGTTCCCCAATTTGTCTCCATGTTGTGCCTAATTTCTAACGCCATTTGAGGTTTTTATAACCCCTCACTTCATCAGCTATAACCCTAAATTGATGTCTCAGCATTTGCTTAGTATAATTGAGAGAAATTTCGTGCAAGTCCCTCCCATTAAGAAAAAAAATCCGAGAGGGAAAATTCAATAACACACAAAAATCCCGAGTGCACACTTGTGTTTATTTTTAAATTTCAGCCATCAACTCTTGCTACCAACCACATTATATCACTCTTACCCCATTCTACACTTCCCATAGAAAGGTTTTGAGGCATTAAACTCAAGAATATTCGAAGAGAACAAGCCACAAAGCCGCAGCAACAAGAACCAAGCGAAAACTGAGCACACCGAGCTTCCTTTGCACTTTTTAAGAAGTTTTCAAGGTTAGTTTGCTAAATCCTTTTTAGGACCTGTTATGCATGATATGAGGATGAGAATGATGTGTTTTTATGCCTTAGAAGTTCAGTTTTTGAGTGTTTACATGCATGTTCCATATGTCCAGATTTAAGGCGATTGTGAGTATGCTATGAACAACCTGCTATATTTTGCTTTTTATGGCTATTTCTTGTGTTAAAGAGGAGTTTACAGGATCAAGAATCAAGTCATTTAGACTAGTATAACTTGAGCTATATAGATTTTTGAAGATAGGTATGCAAGTTGATTTTTATATGGCAGATTTCAGCTACGACTTCAAACGCGAATAACTCGAGTTCTACTCAAGATAAAATTATGAAATTTTATGGACATGTTTATATATGAGTTTAGAGCCTCCATACTAAATTTCATGATTTTATCATAGAAAATGAAGGAGTTATAATTTTAAGTCACATGCGTGTCGAACTAATTTTATGTGCGAGAGTACTCTGTCCACATGCAAGCTATGAATGCGAAACTTTTATGTAAAATACTATTATGAGTACCGAACATTTTGACCAAGTTTGAGCCTAAAATGTTGATCATGTGATTTTACAAAAGTTTTGCAATATGCGCATGTATATAACTGAATTTCATATTATGCTTAAGTCATGAGTTTAATAAGCAAATGAAGCCCCATTGACATGAAATTTGGACAACAAGTACATGTCTATGTCGACTATTTAACAGCCAAATTACATGATAATGAGCTGAAATTTTAATTAGAGATGCATGTCTATGTGTATTATTTAACTTCTAAGTTTCAGCATTTTTGAAGTTAAATATGATTTTATAAAAATCATGAGATTTGAGGGTTCCTTTAGCTTATTTTGTTAAAATAAGTTGGTATGCTTAGACTTGAGTGATTATCCCTTAATTAGCATTATCAAAATATGATATGTTTGATTTAATATTTAAGAGTTATCTGAGTAGATATATTTCTTAAATATTTTGGTAGCTTAAGGAGAGTCGAGCCTCCGACAGCTACCCAACATTTCAGCACTTGCGTCAGTCAGATATTTTTATAGTATACCAGGTGGGGGTCATGTACTGGGTTCCACATCATATATAATATTGGTACCATGGCAAAGGTATGTTCGAGACAGTTAGTTTCTCCAAGTGGAGGCCGAGGGCCTTAATATCCCATCTGGAGACCCGGTGGAGGCCAAGGGCCTTAATATCCTATCGGGGTGTGCACACGAGCGGCCAAGGGCCGAGGGTCTTTTGACCATAGTAAAGAAAGAAAAGAAAGTTTACAGATTCAGTTCTTATATATTTATGTTCATGATACGATATTATAAATGCTGTTTTATTCAGTACTGGTCTTTGCGGAGCATAGTGGTTTGCTCACGCCCCCATTGTGTTTTTCAGGAGACGGAGTCGAGCGTGCCGGGTGAGCATAGACGTGGCAAAGCGTGGTCATGAGAGTCTTGGACATTTTTATGCACATTTTATGTCCTAGTATTTATGATCATGTATTTTCAGATATGTATGCATGTATTTTTGTATTTCGGACGCTTCCGCTAGCAGACTAGACAGTACGAGACAGTTCAGACATTGCATGTTTAATTCCATTATCCGTAGCGGATAGTTTGGTTACGTGTTATACCTGTCTGTGAGCAAGTTAAGTAAGTTTTTATCTGTTACATCCCGCAATCAGTTAGTATTTTCGAAAACCAAGCTCGCACGACCTTTCAAAAATAAAAGCAAAAATTTTACTCTGATTTTCAAAGCTAGTAAGGCGGGGTGTGACACAGTACCGAACCTAACTTGGCGTAGCCACGCGAAGTGGTGGCCGAGCCCACACGCCCGTGCTGAGAGACATGAGGCCAACTGCAGTGGCCGACCGTTGACTCGCACGAGAGTTGCCGCCGCCATCACTGAACACCAAACTCCCCAGGTCAGTGTGTACGGCCAAACCTTGACCTTATAGCTGGTATCCGAGTGGGTACATGCGTCCTAGAGCCCCGCATATGCAGCGCCAGCGTGTGTGTCACATCTCGGGTGACAGTGCATTAAACCCAGTCCGACCTTGTCCTTTTAAAGGTCTTTGAACCAGATTTTTTTTTGTCAAAGTGTATGTTGATCTTTCGAGTCATTGTGTGAATTCCCTAATCAACGACCCTCGATGTGTGAGGTTGGTCGATTAGTTTCCTTTGCCACATGCGAGATTTTCTCGACATGGCGAGATAGTAGTTCTGTATTAATGTGGGGGCGGAGCCTTGAGTCTCGGCTGGAGAACGACTCAGTGGAGGGAAATCGTTATTGAGTATCTAGCCTATACTTCCTAAACCGCATACGAGATGTTGTTCGTGTCGGGGAGAAGAGAGGCTTTGTGAGAGGTATCAATAGAACCGTGTGTTCTAAATGTACCAGATTTTGAGAATAAGTGATGATTGTTGGTCCTATCATGAGTTCTCGACTAAGTCAATAGTTTAGCCTGGTGGTTGACTCCACCACTGGGACTTATGAGCATGCATGCCACGTTCTAGCCTCATAATAGAGGGATTATGTGCGTGACCTCGAGGTATATGTGTATTGTGACGAGCTGCGTGCAAAACCCTACATGTATGGAGGTACTGGTGACGTGTTGGGACCGAAGGTCCATCAGGGAAAGACCGGGAGGGGTACTCGTCGGCGTCCAGTGAGTGTAGTCAAGTTGAGGGCGAGACTATTTGGCAGGGGGAGACCGAGATACGGAGGGAGTACCCGAACCTCACATTTGATGTCCCCTTCTTGTACTCTCTTTACTTCTAGTTGTTTTGTTTTCAAATTCCGAGGACATAATTCTTTGTAAGGTGGGTAGACTGTAACGCCCCGTTTGATTATGAATTATTAGATATTATTATTATTATTATTATTATTATTATTATTATTATTATTATTATTATTATTATTATTATTATTATTATTATCATAATAATTGTTATTTTTGCCTAATAGTCTAAATTAATTGAGTTTGGAGTATTTATTATTATTCTATTATTTTGCTCGTTCAAGTCATCATATTATATTGTCCTAAAAGATGATATAATACCCCGTTCGATTTAATTTAATTAAGTCGGTCGGAAATTTAACTTAAATCGGACTAAGGATCGATTTATATCTTCGCGTATTGACCGAACTGAGCCAAAGTCAACCGGGGTCAAACCAGACACTTAGAAATAATTTCCAAGTCATTTGGCCCTAAGAAGCTTGCTAGGCCCGCGCAGCCCGCGTCCCCGCCCAGCTCAGCCCGCGCCCCGTGCCTAGTGCAGCCCGCGTCCAGCCCGCTTGCAGCTAGCCAGTGCATGCGCACAGACACGCTGATGACGGATTGTGTTGTTATCTATACGTGGGTTGTGAATAAACGCGCACTAGGGCCTTCGTTTATCCACGATAGGTGTATCTAACAGACGCACTATCGGCCTTCTCCTAGACACTGTGACTTCAAGACGCTCTAATGGCCTTCTCTCCGAAACTGTATGTAAACACGCACTAACGACCTTGTTTAAACACACGTAAGAACATAAGTTCCCCTCTCAATTGGCTCACCAATTCAATACTCAATTCAAGACCTCAAATTATGTTGGGTACATGGGGTATTTATAGGTGCATAAAATAAATCTAAGCCTAAATAAACTAGATCTCTTAAATCATGCAATAATAGAAATCCTAATACTAGAAAGCAATAAAATCCTATTACTACCAAATAACTAATGCTTGGCTTGCACACCAAGCAATTCTAGAAGCTTGTGAATAAATCCCTTAGCCGCGTCGCTTGTGCGCACCGCCCATCGGCGCTAATCCTCCTTGCGCGCGGTATCGTGCATCTTGCCACGCATGCACGCGCGCACCGCCTCACCGCCCTGCTCGTCTAGTCCTTCGGGGACTAGGACTCGCGCGTGCCCCTCACACGCGCACGTTGTTGCGCGCGCTTCGTTTGTGTCGACCATCTCGCGCGTGTACTCGTCATCGCCCAGCATTCCTATGCCCGCGTGGATTGGGTCGTCCGCGCTTGTCCCGTACTTGCGCGCTGTCGCGCGCCCATCACCATTGCTGCCCACATCCTGCGCGTCCCTGCCACCTGTGCGAGTGCCGCGCACGCCCCTCATGTCCGTGCTGCTCGCGCTGTCGTCCCGCGCCTCGCGCGTCGCCTCCAGCGCCCATGCGTCCCGATCCTCTACCGCGCACCCACGTACGCCCGACACCACCCGCGTGCCGCTAACCTCCGTCGCTGACCCTCCCAATGCGCACCATCGTGCGTTGCTTGCGTCCAGCTTCTCGACGTCGTTCGCCCGTGCACCGTCTCGACCCTTCGACCCATTACGCGCATCACGGCACGATGCGTGTTCTTCGCCCGTGCTCGCACTCTCATCGCCAACCGACCTCAAGTGCTCGCCCGATTCCTTTAACTCTTTCGACGACCATGGGTCCCATCCATCCAACCTAATACAATCACCAGCTCGCCAAATCCAACCATCCTCCATTCTTTCCTTACCTCTTCTTCGAGCCTCCATCTTGCGAACTCGCCTTTTCCTTGCACAAGGCTTACACCAACACTTCCCTTCTTTAGCCTTCGCCTTGTCTTTCCTTCGAGCTTGTTTGGTCGTGCGTCTCTTAGGCTTAAGTTTAGCTTGTGGACCGCATCCTTTCGGCCAATCCCTCACACATGATGGCCGGTAAATAGGACTAGATGCCTCCTCCAACATATTTTCTAGCCAAATATCGAGACCATCGCCACCTTCATCCTCCGACTTGCCTGGGTTGATGACCACTTCCGTATCATTCCCCTCCTCTTCGAGACATTTCTTGTCCTCAAGGATTATAAAATTCAGCGCACCTTCATCTTCATGGTCATGAGCATCGATCACCATCGCTTCTCGGGCTTCCATGAGTTGACGCTCGTACTCTTCAATATTCCTTCGCTCATGAAGCTCGTCAAGATATGTTTTCTCCCATGGTGTGAGCTCTCTTTCCAAACCTTCCAACATCTCCAGATCTTCCCACTCTAACTCATCCAATGGTGGCTAAGACATTTTTTTTTTTTACTCTAAAAAATTCGAACCCAAAAATAAAAATAAAATAAAGAGAAATTCGGCCCCTCAACAAAAGGTAATAACCGAACAAAAATCAAACAAATGACTAACAAGATGATACTTTTTTTTTTAAGACATGAAAAATAAAAGGGAAAATTCGAACCAAAAATTCGAATCCCAAAAAAAATAAAGGGAAATTCGACCCCTCAGCAAAAGGCAAACCGAAAAAAAAAAGAAAAAGATAGATAGATAACAATACGATCAGCACCTCTCAACGAGAGCACCAATGATGACGGATCGTGTTGTTATCTATACGTGGGTTGTGAATAAATGCGCACTAGGGCCTTCGTTTATCCACGATAGGTGTATCTAACAGACGCACTATCGGCCTTCTCCTAGACATTGTGACTTCAAGACGCTCTAATGGCCTTCTCTCCGACACTGTATGTAAACACGAACTAACGGCCTTGTTTAAACACACGTAAGAACATAAGTTCCCCTCTCAATTGTCTTACCAATTCAATACTCAATTCAAGACCTCAAATTATGTTGGGTACATGGGGTATTTATAGGTGCATAAAATAAATCTAAGCCTAAATAAACTAGATCTCCTAAATCTTGCAATAATAGAAATCCTAATACTAGAAAGCAATAAAATCCTATTACTACCAAATAACTAATGCTTGGCTTGCACACCAAGAATTTCTAGAAGCTTGTGAATAAATCCCTTAGCCGCCTCGCTTGTGCGCACCGCCCGTCGACGCTAATCCTCCTTGTGCGCGGTATCGTGCATCTTGCCACGCATGCACGCATGCACCGCCTCACCGCCCTGCTCGTCTAGTCCTTCGGGGACTAGGACTCGCGCGCGCCCCTCACACGCGCACGCTGTTACCCGCGCTTCATTTGTGCCGACCATCTCGCGCGTGTACTCGTCATCGCCCAGCATTCCTACGCCCGCGCGGATTGGGTCGTTCGCGCTTGTCCCGCACTTGCGCGCTGTCGCGCGCCCATCGCCGCTGCTGCCCACATCCTGCACGTCCCTGCCACCTGTGCGAGTGCCGCGCACGCCCCTCATGTCCGTGCTGCTCGCGCCGTCATCCCGCGCCTCGCGCGTCGCCTCCAGTGCCCATGCGTACCGATCCTCTACCGCGCACCCGCGTACACCCGACACCACCCGCGTGCCGCTAACCTCCATCGCTGACCCTCCCGATGCGCACCATCGTGCGTTGCTTGCGTCCAGCTTCTCGACGTCGTTCGCCCGTGCACCGTCTCGACCCTTCGACCCATTACGCGCATCACGGCACAATGCGCGTTCTTCGCCCGTGCTCGCACTCTCATCGCCAACCGACCTCAAGTGCTCGCCCGATTCCTTTAACTCTCCCGACGGCCATGGGTCCCATCCATCCAACCCAATACAACCACCAGCTCGCCAAATCCAACCATCCTCCATTTTTTCCTTACCTCTCCTTCGAGCCTCCATCTTGCGAACTCGCCTTTTCCTTGCACAAGGCTTACACCAACACTTCCCTTCTTTAGCCTTCGCCTTGTCTTTCCTTCGAGCTCGTTTGGTCTTGCGTCTCTTAGGCTTAAGTTTAGCTCGTGGACCGCATCCTTTCGGCCAATCTCTCACACATGATGGCCGGTAAATAGGACTAGATGGCTCTTCCAACATATTTTCTAGCCAAATATCGAGACCATCGCCACCTTCATCCTCCGACTCGCCTAGGTCAATGACCACTTCCGTATCACAGGCAGCCAGCACGCGCACATCCGCGTGCAGCAGCCCGCGCAGACAGCGCCCAGCGTGCCCAGCGCGCGTGCAGACAGCACACACGCGTGCCCAGCCAGCGGCCAGCAACCTTCCGATCCCCATTTCCTATGTTTTGGCCTATTTTTCTCCAAATCCAAGACCTTGTGAATATTTTCAGGTGGATTAAGGATTATTTAAGCCTAAGATTGCCTTAAAAATGTTTAAGGCAAGTTAATTAGCATTAGGCTTAAGTTGAGCATGTGTGCATGTGAATATTATATTCAATGTGTAAGTTTATGTCCCCCACTCACCTTGTGTCCGACCAGAGCTTTTGTCCTCTACCAAGATGCTCTGAAAACCTCCTCAAAATCCACCCAAGTCATCCCCAATGCAACCCCAAGTCCCTAAGTGCACATGAAGTGAGAAAAGAGCACTTAAAATGTGTCTCCCATGAGCTACCTAGTGCAATCCGCCCAAGACTCCATTTAACATCATTCTTCAGCAAGTAAACACTCTTGGACACTTAAGAATTTCACCCAATTTCAGCCATATAGAGAGAGATAGCCGAGAGCCTTGCATGCATGCGCCTAGGCCCGATAAAGAGGAGCACCGAGCCATCTCTTGTGCTACCTGCACCAAGCCAAGTTCATATTATCTCTGGGAGTATAGGGAGCTTAGAAAATCCACCATCTTCAGCTTATAGGCCACCGAGTCAAGCCACATCCTATAGCGACCCGAGGAGACCCGAGTTAAGGGCTTGAGTCTCATTTTCGATTTCGGTGAAGATTAGCTCATGCTATATTTTTATCCTAGCTATAACAAGATATTTTAAGATTTATCATGTAGAGAAATCAAGTTTTGCTTGGGTAGAATGAGAAAATCAGATTTTTGAAGCTTAAAGCCTTAAAATCGTATTTTTCCTTGCATGCATGTTTAGGCCGAGTTCATGAGTAATATGGGGTTAAAACAGGTTCTCAAAATAAGTAAGGGTGCTCGGTCATCTAGAGCTCTATTTTTTTTTCGAGGAAATACGCCTCCGAACCACATTGTTATGCATGTTTGAAGGGACATTAGTGTGTTCTTGATGAACCCTCGTTAAAATCGTGTTAGAACTGTGGACTATGGAACATTTATGAGTCTTTGGTCTCATGGTGAAGGCCTTAGACGTTTTTGTTGAGTATGTGGTCATATATGTATTTTTGAATCGGGAGTTGCTGCTGATTGTTACAAAAATCATCATAAATCGTGTGTTCATCCGATTGCTGTGAAATTTGAACTGTATGACCTTCTTTCGGCATGTTATGTGGTGTAAAAGTTTCAGGTCCAAATAATATCTGTAGCAATGCCAAATGTCGATTTGAAATTTTGGGCAGAAAGTTCGAAAAATCATTAAACTTTGTATCCTTGGTATTTTGATGTGATTTTTGGCGAGTACCATTATTCTAGAGTTATATGTCTTGTGTCCAAATTTTGTTTAAAAATTCCAAGGATTGCCCGGAGAACTAGAAAGTTTAGATTTTCATCATCTATTTGTAAAAATTGGTTGCTTACGTTAAACAGAAGTGTTGGGTCTGAAACTTTGTGAAAATATGTCTTTTTGGGTCTATTTTAATGTGTAAAAATTTCAAGTGAATTGGTCGACTACTTTTTGAAATCGGTCGGTCCTATTTGAAACCCTGCTTGTCTGTCGGGCCATGTGCACTGCTGCCAGCACCCCAGCGCGCGCGCCAGCGTGATGCGGAAGTGGCTAGGCAAATAAAGAACGCCGCAAGTCGAGTCTACCATGCACGCATGAGACAAGCTCGGTCGATGGCAGAAGTGCGCGCACTGGAGTGTAGTGCGCGCAGAACGGGCGAGAATAGGCCACACACGGATAGCGTGCATAGCGAAGGTGGGCAGGACGCGCAGGCCGCGGCGCCGGTCAGCGCGCTCGTGCAAGACCCGCGCAATGGGGGAGCACGCACACGCGAGTCCTCAAGCCTAGAGGTGTGCGGAATGGTGGGGTGGCACGCGAGCGAGGGGGCAGCCGAGGGCGAAGGTGCGCGCGGTGCGCTGGAAGGAAAGGCACGCGCGATGCGCGAGGCCGTACTCCTAGAGGAATGCGGAGTGGCGAAGCAGCACGCTGATACGGAAGTGATCATCAACCCCGGCGAGTCCGACAAGGAGGAGGACGATGGTCTTGTTTTATGGCTGGAGAACATATTGGAAGAGCCATCAAGTCCAATATCTCGGCCATCATGCGTACGAGATTGGCCAAAGGGATGTGGTCCACGGGCCGAGTTGAAGGTTAAGAAGTGCCGGGCCAAAAGACGACGCAAAACAAGGGCGCAAAAGGTGAGCCGATGTTGTGGGCCGTGCACGAGAAAGAAACGGGCGTGGCACGCAGAATTCGAAAGGCGGGGAAGGCTAGGTATGGAAGATGGCTGGATATGGCGTGCAGGTGACTGCATTGGGTTGGATGGTTGGGATCCATGGCCGTCAGGGGACAAAGGGATCGGCGAGGGCCAGCTATCGGGCGTATGGCGCGCATCGTACGGTGATGCGCGCAAGAGGTCGAAGGGCCGGGGCGCTGAGCGGAGGGGCGGCGCTGAGATGTTTGGCGCAAGTGACGCGCGACCATGCGCAGGAAGAAGGCAGGCTGCGGGGGTCGGCGAGACGCGAAGAACCGCGGGTGTACGCGGGTGCGCGATAGGCGATCGGGGCACGGGCGTCGATGGTACGCGCGAGCGGGCAGGCGAGCGCGGGAAGGATGCGGGAGCATCGAGCGTGGGCAGCAACCGCGCAGTTGGCGAGGACGCGCGCGAACATGCGGGCGGCGAGGACGCACGGGCGGAAGCGCGCGAGTGGGGCGCACATGCGCAAGGCCTAAACCTTGCGGGTTTAGGAGTACCGAACGAGGGCGGGCACGCGCGGGGA
>CACSLK010027831.1:21187692-21201334 GCA_902706635.1 Striga hermonthica
TTAAAGACCAAACCTATCCGCCCATTAGGTTGTGGTGTTCAGACGAACTTCACCAACGGTACTCTACATCGTCTCAGAGTCGGCAAAAATTTTAAAAGGTAAACGTCCATTTCCTAATTATAGATTCTGCTGCGTTAGGATTTATTTCGATAAATTTCAATACTGTGCATGTTGTTTGACGTTCCTAACAGAACCCAATACTGAACTGCTAATCTGACAGTATAAGTGCTGCTGCTGATCAATCTTGAAAAATATATATAAATAAGCAAATACTAAGTACTATGCTCAGACTGACTGAAAATAGCTGTTAAGATGCTCGACTCGATCTAAACATTTAACTGGTATTATCTCGGGGTTTAACTTGACTGACAAGAAAACCGGACTGAACTGATACGGCGTACTGAACTGACTGGACTGAAAAATTAACTGAAATACTGTATTGAACTTGGACCGGGTCACTGAGTACTGAACTGCTCAAAGAACCGGTCTGAACTGGCCGGTTCACTGGCTGGCCAGACCGCCGGCTCGCTGTGGCTGAACGGTCGGCCGCTGGCTAACCACCGGCTCGGTCACTCGCGCACTAGGCGCGGCCTGGGCGCTGCTGGCGCTGGCGGGCGCTGGCTGGCTTAGTCCCGGGCGCTGACTGGTGCGACTGGCACCGTGCGTGTGCTGGGGACGGTTGATGCGGACACGACGAGAAGGCTCAAGAACGCGGCGAGTCGCGCGTGCATGCGCGAAGGAGGCTAAGTCGTCGTGTCGGAGAGGCGCGATACGCGGACAGGCGAGCGCGCGTGGGAAATGACGCGCTCGATATTATCGGGGACGAGCGCGGGTTTGAACGCGCAAGCGATGGGATGCACGCGCGAACTTGCCTAGGCGCGCGAGGATTAGGCGAGCTGATGGACGCGTGCGCAGGAATAGAAGATGAAGCCCTAATGCTTGGGCGATTAGGAAACACGAACTTGGAGGCATTAGATTCCCTAGTTATATAGTTTCCTTATTGCTTTATGATATCTGGATTGATTAGGACACTTAATATTTTATTGCTTTATTAGAGTTATAGTTATATTAGGATTAAATCTAGTTCATGCCTATATAAAGGCCCTTCCTCTTGTCAATTTAATTATTCAGAAATTAATACAAAAATCCAAAGTTTTGTTCAAACTCTTTGCTCTAGTTTTCTTCCTGATTTCTATTGCAATTATAACCGTTAGTAAGGCTGCGAGTGTGCGACTTCCTAACACCTATCGAGCGATTTAAGGCGCGGGAGCGACTTGTTGACAGTCGAGACACACGATCTTCATCATTGGTGCTTTCATTGAGAGGTTCGATTGTGTGTCTTTCCTTTTCCATTCTCTTTTAATTTTTCTTTCTTAATTTTCGTTCGTTAAAAAAAAAAAAATCGTCAAAAGCCAAAAAAAAAAAGTCAATCAAAATTAGTCCGGGAAGTCGAGAACGTAGGGAAGCCAGAAAAGATATGGCCAATCGAGAGTTGAAGGAAAAGGTTGAAGGTTTGGAAGGCCAATTCAAGGCCATAAGCAAAAGCATGAAGGATCGGTTTGGATCGCTCGACGAGGGACAGATCAGCACCAATGCTACCGTGGCTCGCCTCGAGCAGCGCCTGGAGGAGGTGTTGCGCGGGTTCCAGCGACAGCAGCAGCAGGAGCCACCACGAGTGAACGCACGCGAGCGTCTAAGGCAACAGGAGCAGCAGTGGGCTGAGCACAACCCCGAGGAAGAGGAAGAATACGAACAGCGGTCGCAGGCGTCGAAAGTACAAGAGCGACCACGCATCGAGAAGCCAAGGCTCGTGCTCTCGATGTTCACGGGAACCAACCCCGACGCTTGGCTAAACAGGGCGGTGCAATTCTTTGACTTAAATGAGATGCCACAACGTGACTGGGTT
Source organism: Striga hermonthica (assembly GCA_902706635.1). NCBI lineage: Eukaryota > Viridiplantae > Streptophyta > Magnoliopsida > Lamiales > Orobanchaceae > Striga > Striga hermonthica. Next base: position 21,189,599 of record CACSLK010027831.1, read on the forward strand.
CGGTATACCGCGTACTATTTAGATGGTGAGGCCACCGTGTGGTGGCAGTGGCTCACGCGCGTGTATCGCGGGCGGCAACAACCAATCCGTTGGGAAGATTTTGAACGTGAGCTCCTTACGCGTTTTGGAAACTCGGACTACCATAACCACGACGAGGCGCTGACTCAAATCCGGCAGACGGGAAGTATTCGTGAGATTGGCGTGACGGGTTCGCGGGTGGCCGGAGAGTGCGCTTGTTGGCGCGTTTGTTGGAGGGCTTAGGTATGATCTCGCGGCAGCAGTGCGATTGGAGAGGCCGGAGACCATGTATAAGGCCATGGAAGTTGCTAGGAGACGGGAGGATCACTTGGCCGCGACTCGAAGGGGAAGGGCAGATTTTCGTGTCCCAGAGCCGCGGCGTGTGCCGGTGACCGTGGGCGCACCTAGTGCGAACGCGAGGCCGCCGGGCACATTTAGGCCCCCAACAACTGAAGTGAAGAGGTTGACGGAGGAGGAGATGGCGCAGAGACGTGAGAAGGGGCTGTGTTTCCAGTGTGAGGAAAAGTACACGCCGGGACATCGGTGCAAGCAGAATTTCTTGATCGAGTTCGTGGACTCGGATGATGAGGAGCCGGTGATCGAGAAAGAACGGGGGGTGGAGGTCGAGGTGCTCAATGACGAAGCCGAGATCTCATTCCATGCGATGGCGGGCACTAAAGGGCCGAGGACTATGAAGTTGCCGGCGTGGTAGAAGGATCGGCGGGTTACGGTACTCGTGGAAAATGGGTCGTCGCACAATTTCATTAATGCGACTCTCTCGCACAAACTCAAATAGCCCACGACCACGATTGAGCCGTTCGAGGTTAGGGTGGCGAATGGCGAGCGCTTGCGGTGCTCGGAGATCTACCGGGGCGTACCGATCAAGTTTCAAGGAGTGACGGTGAAGGCGGATTTATTTGCCTTGCCTTTGGTGGGGCCGGATGTGGTGCTTGGGGTACAGTGGCTCGAGGGACTAGAAGATGTGACGACTAATTACCGGAAGGGTGTGATGAAGTTCGAGGCCGGTGATCAGCTCGTTAACTTAAAGGCTAGTGAAGGGGCAACCAAGGAGGTTGGTCTAAAAAGCATCGAGAAGGTGTGGCAAGGTGGCGGACAGTTGTACGCTGTCGTGGTCGAGCAGACAAACAAGGACGTAGAGGAGGTCGAGGAGTTCGACCAAGTGATCGAGGAAAGGCAGTGCGAGGTCCGTGACTTGCTTGAGGAATTTAACCAGGTCCTCGACGAGCCCAAGGGATTGCCGCCGCACCGGGGGTTCGACCACCGCATACCTTTGGTCGAGGAAGGTCGAGCAGTGCATGTGCATCCGTACAGATACGCGCACTTTCAAAAGACGGAGATCGAGCGGCAGGTAGGCGAGATGCTCGAGTCTGGGCTCATCCAGCATAGCTCGAGCCCGTTCTCGTCACTGGTGTTGCTCGCAAAGAAGAAGGACGGAACATGGCGGTTCTGCACGGACTATCGCGCTCTCAATGCGGCTACTGTGAAGGATCGCTTTCCCATTCCGAGCATCGACGACATGCTGAACGAGTTGGGTGGCGCACGCTACTTCTCCAAGCTCGACCTACGCGCGGGCTACCGTCAGATCAGGTTGGCCAAAGAGGACGTGCCCAAGACGGCTTTTTGCACTCACCAAGGGCACTACGAATATCTCGTAATGCCTTTTGGCTTGTGCAATGCACCGTCGACATTTCAGTTTGCCATGAACTCGATTTTTAAAAGGTACATAATTAAGTTTGTGTTAGTATTCTTTGATGACATTTTGGTGTACTCGAAAACATGGGCAGATCATCTCGAGCACTTGCGAATTGTTTTGGAGATTTTGGCAGCCAACTCATTTTATATCAAGTCGTCCAAGTGCTCGTTTGCTCAAGAGGTGGTCGAGTACCTTGGGCACTTTATTTTTCATAAGGGTGTTAAGGTGGACCCAAGAAAGATCGAGGCGATGTTGGGGTGGCCGAAGCCCGCGAGCTTGACGCAGTTGCGAGGGTTCCTTGGTCTCACTGGCTATTATCAGAAATTAGTAAAGGACTATGGGACCATCGCGAAGCCACTTACGGAGATGACGAAGAAGGGAGCATTCAAGTGGACGGAGGCGAGCGAGAAGGCTTTCGAGGAGCTGAAAGAGGCTATGACGACCACGACTGTTCTCGTGATGCCGAGGTTTGATGTATTGTTCGAGATTAACTCAGATGCGAGCGACATTGGGATCGAGGCAGTTCTAGTACAAGAAGGACGACCCTTGGCTTATCTCATCAAGGCTCTCGGGCCGGCGCGCTTGGGGTTGTCCGCGTACGTGAAGGAGATGCTGGCCGTGGTCGATGCCGCGCGCGTGTGGAGGCTTTACTTGCTTGGGTGACGCTTTCGGATTGTCACGGACCAGCAACCGCTCAAGCACTTGCTCGAGCAAAGGATCGTGACACCCGAGCAGTAGAAGTTCGTATCCAAGTTGATGGGATTCGACTTCGAGATAGTGTATCACCGGGTCGCCAGAACACCGTGGCCGATGCATTGTCTCGCCGGGAAGACGTGGCCGAGCTCGACGTAGTGACGGGACCGACGTGGGCCGTTTGGGCTGAGCATCGGAAGGCGCAAGAAGAGGATGTACATTGCCGGGATGTGATCGAGAAGCTGAACGTAGGACACGACGAGGACAAGGACCATGACATGCACGATGGCTTGCTCCTTTATCGTGGTCGAGTCGTCGTGCCCAAGGCGGGATCGTTGCGCGAGGATATCATCCGGCACTTCCACGACTCGAAGTTTAGAGGACACTCCGGGGTGTTCCGGACATGGATGAGGATTGCGAGCACTTTTTATTGTCCGGGGCTGAGGGGCGACGTGCGCGACTACGTTGGGCGATGTGATGAGTGCCAACGCACTAAGGCGGACGCGCGTCGACCAGGCGGCCTGCTCCAACCTTTGCCGGTCCCCACACGTATTTGGGAGGACATCACCATGGATTTTATCGAGGGGTTGCCAGTCTCGAATGGGTTCAATGGAGTCATGGTGGTAGTCGACCGCCTTACCAAGTATGCGCATTTTATTCTACTTACTCATCCATACACGGCTAAGTCTATAGCAAAATTTTTTGTCGAATATGTGATGAAATTGCATGGGGTGCCGCGGTCAATTGTGTCTGACCGAGATCGGATATTTATGAGTAGCTTTTGGTCGGAGTTATTTAAACTGCAGGGGACCGAGCTAAGCATGAGCTCAGCTTATCATCCACAAATCGACGGACAAACAGAGTTGACCAATCGCACACTCGATCAGTACCTTAGGTGCTATGTGCATCAGTTTCCAAACCGGTGGGAGAATTATTTACCTTGGGCCGAGTATTGGTATAACACCACTTACCATAGCTCGACTAAGGCGATGCCGTTCGAGTTGGTGTACGGAGGAAAGCCACCGACAATCGTAAGTTACTCGATGGGGAGCGCCGTGAATGATGAGGTCGATCGAGAGTTGGTCGAGCGTGACTTGATGTTGCGCGAGCTAAAGCAGACGTTGGAGGGCTCGATCAATAGGATGAAGGCGTACCATGATGGCAAGCGGCGTGACGTGGAGTTCGAGCCCGGAGACTGGGTGTACTTGAAGTTGAGGCCATTACGACAAAGGACGGTCGCGCAAAGGGCCGCGACCAAGCTCGGAGTTCGATATTATGGGCCTTATAAAATTTTGGCCAAAGTTGGGAAGGTTGCTTATCGACTTGAGTTGCCGGACGATTCCCATATTCATCCGGTCATACACGTCTCGCAACTCAAGCAACGACTCAGCGAAGCGCATACGGCAAAGGATCGACTACCCGCGGTCGCGTCGGACGGGCAGGTTATAGTGCGGCCGAGCCGTGCGGTGGAGTACCGGCAAGTCAAAAAGGCTGGAAAATATTTTTGGGAAGTGCTCGTCGAATGGGAAGATTTACCGAGCGAGGAAGCAACTTGGCAGAGTTGGGACGAGATGCGCGAGATATTCCCCGACTTCTTCCTTAAGGACAAGGAAGCACTTGAAGGGGACGGGAATGATGCGGACACGGCGAGAAGGCTCAAGATCGCGGCGAGTCGCGCGTGGCATGCTCGAAGGAGGCTAAGTCGTCGTGACGGAGAGGCGCGATACGCGGACGGGCGAGCGCGCACGGGAGATGACGCGCTCGATATTATCGGGTACGAGCGCAGGTTTGAATGCGCAAGCGACGAGATGCACGCGCGAACTTGCCTAGGCGCGCGAGGATTAGGCGAGCTGCTGGACGCGTGCGCAGGAATAGAAGATGAATCCCTAATGCTTGGGCGATTAGAAAACACGAACTTGGAGGCATTAGATTCCCTTGTTATTTAGTTTCCTTGTTGCTTTATGATATCTTGATTGATTAGGACACTTAATATTTTATTGCTTTATTAGAGTTATAGTTATATTAGGATTTGATCTAGTTCATGCCTATATAAAGGCCCTTCCTCTTGTTAATTTAATTATTCCGAAATCAATACAAAAATCCGAACTTTTGTTCAAACTCTTTGCTCTAGTTTTCTTCCTGATTTCTATTGCAATTATAACCGTTAGTAAGGCTGCGAGTGTGTGACTTCCTAACACCTATCGAGCGATTTAAGGCGCGAGAGCGGCTTGTCGACAGTCGAGACACACGGTCTTCATCAACGGTCACTGGCGTGCTGCTTTGCACGGCCAGCACGGCTGGGCACTTGCTGGACATGATTGACCACTGCCGCGGACACTGGCAATGGCACTGGCACGGACTGGCACTGTCGGGCGCTACTGCGCATCACGGACAGGCGACTGGCACGCGGGCTGTGCGTGCTGGACTGACTGGGCACTCAGGCGTGCTGCCGGGCAACGCCGAGGCTTGCTGAGCATCGCTGGCACGCTTCTGGGCGTGCTGGCGCGCGTGGTAATTGGCCAGCGTGCGCGGGACGCTGCTGGCGTGCGTACCGGCGTCGCTGGACACGCTGCTGGGCGTGCAGTGCATTGTCGTGTACGCGGACTGGCTAGGTGGACGCTGCCGTGCGTGTTGACGTGCGCTGTGCACGCCTACGCGCATAACTACAGCAGCGCGGTGCTGGACTGTGGGGTACTAGCAACGCGTGCGCACTACTGGGTGTGCGGACGCTGCCAGCGTGCCCGCTGGAACTGCCGGGCGTGCTTCGCGCACGCTGTGTGCGGCCAGGCACTACGGTTGGCCTTTCGCCGGCCGTCCGGCTATTTTTCCGGCAACCCTTATATGACTGATCATGAAATGACTTGAAATGACTAAATATACATAAATAGCTCGGTACTTGCCGGTTCTATTTTGAAATCACTCGGGAGGGCTTATATAGCACCTCCGAGTGCGTTTTCGCACAAAACATAAATCGAACGACATGATTTTGACATGATCTTCCTAACATGGACTGAAATACATGAAGAGAGGGTAAATAAGAGTATACCCTTCCGTTTGGTCAAGAAATGCACGGCGACTTGCGTGCGTGTTCGGGGCTCGGATGGGTGCGCGCTCGCCTGTCCTTTGCTTCGGCTATCCTTAGCTATTTTTCTATAATTTTTCCTCTATTTCTCCTTACTATTTTCCCTCAGTTTATAGGCTGAATTTGGGATCGTTTCCTTGCGTGAATTTTACATGAAACTCACGGCTTTTACTTTGATTAAATAGTAAGAATGGATGAAGGTAAAATTGGGGCCTAATCCTCATTGGACACTTGCCCTTGCCGTGTGAGTGTGTGGAATTTTGCTTGCTTAGTTATCGGCTAGATGGCATTCAACCAAGGGACTTAGTCATCACCTAATGCTTAATCATCCTAGGGATGGCCCAACTCATGCCATGTGTGCTAAGCAAGTAGGTGACTCACCATGGCAACTTGCTCCTAACTTTATCCCTTAGTAAATCCTCACGGGAATTTGGAGGCTTAGGGTTTGGATTACTTAGACTTGATCATGATGCTTAGGGTAGCATAAGCATGCGCTTAGTGGGCTTAACCGTGCGTGTGCACGGTAGCGTGCGCTATGCACGATTGCGTGCTATACGCACGACCATGTACAGCGTGCGTGCGTGCATGTGTACCTTGTGTACAATCGTGACTTAGCTTTGGTATTGACTTCGGACTTAATTCCGAACATTCTTAACTTTCAATAATTAATCCCAATTAATAATGTCCGTTAAATAAACGGTTCGAAAATTAATTATCGAATTTGACTCGGTTAATAATTAACCGAATAGACTTTTCGACTTAAAGTCAAACTTATTTGCTGAAAATGAACGATATTAATAAAAGAAAATACATCACTTTTATTAATAAGAACCGGGTTATTACACGCGCGGTGCCAGTCGTACCCGCCAACGCACGGACCGAGCTTAGCCAGTGCCAGCCAGCGCCAGCAGCGCCGGCAGCGCCTAGGCCGCGCATAGTGCGCGTTCATGACCGAGCCGGTGACCAGCCAGCGGCCAACCGCCCGGCCGCAGCGAGCCGGCGGTCCGGCCAGTCAGTGAACCGGCCTGTTCAGACCGGTTACTTGAACAGTTCAGTACTCAGTGACCCGGTCCGAGTTCAGTATAGTATTTCAGTTAATTTTTCAGTTTAGTCAGTTCAGTATACCAGTACTAGTTCAGTCCAGTTTTCTTGTCAATCAAGTTAGACCCCGAGATTATTCTAGTTAAATATTCAGATCGAGTCGAGCGTCTTAACAGCTATTTTCAGTCAGTCTGAGCATAGTACTTAGTATTTGTTTATTTATATATATTTTTACAGATTGATCAGCAACAACACTTACATTTTCAAACTAGCAGTTCAGGTGGGAACTCAGACTGGGTATTACATTGATTATAATTACTCTACCATTTTTAAGGTATGTATATGAGTTATCCACTTGGGGTGGAGGCCAGTTGCCTTAATACGCCATCTCGAGTTATGGTAGAGGCGCAGTAGCCTTAATTGCCCATCAGAGTGTGCACATGGTACGGACATAGTGTCCGAGATATTCAGTTCAGTTACCGACCTCGTGTCGGGAGATTACAGTTACTTATATATACTTGCGATCATGATATTGATATTATTATTAGTGTTTACTTTAGTATGAGTCCCTACGGAGCACAGTGGCTTTAGTGCTCACGCCCCACTATATTACCTTTTTCAGGTGACTGGGTCGGTCCTGAGGAGTGAGCGCAGCGGGTGGTTGATGATTCAGTATATATATATATATATATACACATGCTCTTGCAGACTTATGATATGTAAATTATTTGCCACGTTTTTACTTCCGCTGACGTTTTCAGACTTTCCAACTCGCATGTTAGTTTTCAGATTTTGATTCACACTTTCTGGTCGGATCTAAACAAGTATTACATGTCGGTTTGATAAGATAATCAACTTTTCTAAATAGTTCTAATTTAGTAAAGTTAACGGATTTTTAGAAAAGAAATGTTTTTCGGTAGCATCCCGAGTCACGATTTCGCAAATTAATAAGTAGTTTTAGAAAAGTATTTGCGAAAATTTAACTCTGATTTTAATAAGCTAGCGGGGTGTTACAAATGGTATCAGAGCACGTTTTTGTGTATCTGAATACTTCAGTGAGTCAGAAAGTTTTCAGAAAACCCGACCACGCCACGCTCACGCCTCGCCGACTAACAGGTAAGTGCTGATTTACAGTTTATATATCTAAACAAATGCCTAAGTCTATGCTCAGTAAGGTGTCAGAGACATAACCCTAGAAATCAGTATCGCTGCTCGAGTTAGTAATAAAGTATTTTTCAAGATGTAGTCGATTTATTCTAGTTATCCGATAATTCGACTCTAGTTTCTCGGGTTGATTTTAGCGACTCGTCAAGAGATTTGTGAGCCATTAAGTAATACAAATCTTATCAGACATGTTTCCCAAACAGTTTCCTATCAGAAATTGTCATTTTGCCATTCACTTGGCATATTCCAGCAAGAAATTCCTTGACTTAGATAAGGGAACAGACTCAAATTTCGAAAGTTAGACCAGTAGACCCAGTTCAGAGCTAAATTCTGACACTAAAGGTTGTATATTTCTGAAAATATTATCAGAAGTAATAGTTTCCAGTGTATAAGAGTCAATATTTTGGGTTACCATGGAGACTTGAAATAAGAGCCATTAAGCCGGGTATACCATGGAGGCTTGAACCTGGGACCGGAGCAGTATAGTTTCAGGAAATGGCAACCTTTAGAGTCAGTTAAATCAGGTATCTTACCAGTTAGATACTCTAAGTTATAGTTGTCAAAGCTCAAGACCAATTATTTATTCAGTACTTGAGGGACCAACTGATACTGGAGCAGCCCTATATAGTACATAGTCATGAATCAATGTTCATGAGTTCAAGGTCGACGTATAATAGTTACAAAGCCGGGTTAAACGTGGAGGTTTAAATTACAAAATCATTACTCCAAATTTACCTGGAAACTTGAAGTCGCACCTTATCGAGCCACAGTAAATCAGTAAATGCCATGTTCCAATTCTGAGACAACCATTTAAGTGTCTTGGGATAACTTTTAAAGTCCAAGTAAAAGTTATAAAGACATCTGTAAGTCAAGTAAAAGTTATCCAGTTATGTGAAGGTTGAGGCTAGTCATGTCAATGTTGAGAATGGTCTGTCTAATAAGACAAGACTTGTCAGTTATTTCACAAGTATGTCCAGTGCCTCGATTCTCAAATACAGAAAATTTGAGAAATCGTAGGAAAGATATTTATGATAGACGTTTCTTGAGGTTAAGTTTAACCTCAGGGAAGATAAAGGTTGCAGGTACAACATGTTTGTGACAAAGAAGGGTCAATCAACAACTAATACCGTGGTGACAGTTGGAGCTTTCCATTCAAGGATGCATGAAGAGAAGGATGTTATGCCTGAGTCACAGTACGTCGGGAGATCACAGAGAGTTAGCATTATAGTACATTGAGGTTACTAGCTTGAGATACAAATATGATCAGTTATACAGACTACGTCGACGTCGCAGGTGCAATGTTCGCCAGGTGCTGCATGCTGGCGTGCTGCCCTCACCAGATGAGGAGCAGGTGTGCTGCATTGCAATGTGCCGCGAACGATGTGCCGCATTATCGAGTAGATGTTCACGAAAGGTAGTTACTGAGACTGCTAGTTATCCTCACTTGTACATGTGTATATCTCTGAAATCTTATGTGTGTACCATTTAACTTGGGTTTCACAACCAAAGTCTAGACCGAAGGCCAGCAATCAGCTAAGAGGTGATGTCCAGTATACTCATAAATTGTTTCTTGAATATCGAGTATAATCGGTGGGGCACTTTTATTCAGTAAAGTGTCCATTTTCAGTCAATAATAATCAACAATTAACTTAATTTGTGAATTGGTGACTCTCCAATTAGAATCAGAATTTAAAGTACAGTACTCAGTTATTGAATTCTCAGTTATGTCATCGGTAAGTATAAGCTTCGAGTTAAGCTTGTACTTTCAGTTTTAGTATTTCCGAGGACAGAAATATTTTAAGGGGGGTGGATTGTAATGCCCCATATTTTATTAATAAAGGAAAGATACTAACTTTTAAATATACGCTAGCCTTTGTTAATAAATATTCATGTTAATGTTTAAGTTTAAGTTATTCAGCTAGTTAAGTTCTGAGTTCGACGTTAAGTCAAAAGTATATCCGGTTAATTTTATTTATTAACCGAGTCAATGATAATATAATCTCAGTCCGTTTATTTTTATAAATGGACATAGTAAGTTCGGGATTAATTAATTCAGTGTTGACGTATTAATCGAATTTGAGAATATTCGATAAATCGTTAAAGATGAGTTTCGAGCTAGTTATTGAGTTCTAGTTTTATGTTCGACTATTAGTCGACTAAATATTCGGTCTAATTATTTCAGTAACCGAATGAGTTTTTACATTTAATTCCAATTCGTTTATATAACAAACGAGTTTGGAATTAATGAATTTAAAGATAATATTCGAATTAAGTTCCGAAGTTATGTTGTAACCGAAAATGAGTAAATTCGGTTAAGGTTACCATATGTGAACGTCATCGTTCCTATACAGTGACGCGTTCACATTGGTACACCATCCATCATTAACTTATGCTTAAGCAATTGTCATTAACCCTTGCTTAATTAACTTAATCCATGCTTAGCATGCTCATCCATAATTAGCCCTGCTAATCCATGTTTATGCTTAATTAAGTGTTATGCTTAAGCTTAGTTAATCCATGCCCACGCCATCTACCTTCCTTCTGTGCCACCTCAGCCCGTGACTAAGCACCAAAAGTGCCACGGGAACACACGGTGATGGCAAATAGCGTCCCAAGAGAAGGAGTCTTATTTCACCTCCTTCTACCACCAAACGATCACCATCATCTTTCACCCCTTTAAATAGCAAGTGCCATGAGTTTCCCATGCATATTTCCATGCATAACCGATCTCACTATCAGCCCAAAAACCAAGAAAAATTGGGAGATAAATATACAACATGTAGGAGATAACTTAAGACAAAGGGAGCACACACGGGGAACACACGGTGATGGCAAATAGCGTCCCAAGAGAAGGAGTCATATTTCACCTCCTTCTACCACCAAACGATCACCATCATCTTTCACCCCTTTAAATAGCAAGTGCCGTGAGTTTCCCATCCTTATTTCTATGCATAATTGATCTCAATATCAGCCCAAAAACCAAGAAAAAATTGGGAGATAAATATACAACAATTGTAGGAGATAACTTAAGACAAAGGGAGCACACACGCATAAACACTTGAGTACCGAACAAGCATGCAAGTCGTCATGCATTTTACGAGCAATTCATGGCGTCCATTCATTTTTACTCTCTTTTTATGTATTTAAGTTCATACTAGTAAGATCAGGTCATTATCATGTCGTTCGGTTCGAGTTTTGTGATAAAAGGCCTCAGAGGTGCTATATAAGCCCTCTCCGAGTTATTTCAAAATCTAACCGGCAAGTCCCGAGCAATTCATGCATATTTAGTCAAGTCAAGTCAAGTCATTTTATGATCAGTCATATGTGGATTACCGGAAAAAGTTGCCGGACGACCGATGAAAGGCCGACCATAGTGCCAGCCCGCACACAGCGTGCACATGGCACGCCCGACAGTCGTAGTGGGCACGCAGGCAGCGTACAGACGCTCAGCAGTACGTGCGCATGGCCATTGCCCCGCAGTCAGTAGCGCGCTGCTGCAGTTATGCGTGTAGGCATGCGCAGCGCACGCCAACACGCACAGCAGCACGCAACCAGCACGTCCGCGTACGCCCGCAGCGCGTCGCGCACCCAACAGCGTGCCTCGTAATGCACGTACACCCGCCAGCAGCACTCCGTGCATGCTGGCCAGTATCCACGCATGCCAGCATACCCAACAGTGTGCCAGCAGTGCCCAGCAGGCCTTGGTGTTGTCCAGCAGCACGCCCGAGCGCCCAGTCACCCCAGCAAGCGTAACCCGCGTGCCAGTTACCTGCATATGGCACGCAGTAGCGCCCGGCAGTGGCCAGTACGCGCCAGTGCCGTCGCTAGTACCCGCGGCAGTAGCCAGTCATGCCCAGTAAGTGTTCAGCAGTCGTTGGCCGTGCACAGTAGCACGCCAGTGACCGTCCCCAGCACACGCGCGGTGCCAGTCGTTCCCTCCAGCGCACGGACCGAGCCCAGCCAGCGCCGGCAGCGCCTAGGCCGCGCATAGTGCGCGCTCATGACCGAGCCGGTGACCAGCCAG